>JAFEMH010000880.1:0-594800 GCA_022495995.1 Adenophora triphylla var. japonica | reverse complement strand
ATGATAATCTTTTCTCCACATCCAAATTCAATAAAAAGTACGATCTGAAGGCAAGTTGGTGAGTTGAGATAATAACAGATTAACGAAACGAAAATATGCTGCATGAAAACCCGAAAATATCGTATACAAAACCAAAATCTTTATCTACGGCGAATTAAAAATTAAAAAGTAAATACTTTGCATCCTTCTTTACTTGTTTAACCAAAATCTATCATGCCTGAATGATGCACACCTTATCATAATAGCGAAAATGCATCAATATATGACAAACACTAAAAAATTAGGCTAAAATCATTTGGGGTTGAGAACAATAATTCTCTACTGAGATTAAAATTGTTTACTAACTCACCTATGTATCATAATAAGCATATATTTATCCCTATTGCGACTTTGCCCCACGTTTTTGAGAGATCTGCATAGCTCAGAGAGGGAATAAAGGATGTCGGGACTTTTTATGTTATGACAACTTTCGCCCATTTTTGACAATTTTTTTTTTGATGTGTACATGCCCTTGTAACGGAAAAGAAAGAGATTGTGTGGACCAATATTCCGGGAGTTGTCACCCATTGAAGATATCGAGACCTTCCGACACCCGATCTTATTTCATCAGAATCAAAATTTTTGTCGGCTGCAATTAATTGATTGTTTTCAATCGGAGGTTCAAACACACGGTATCTTTTATTTACACTTTTTGTCATTTATGGAACTTGGAAGCCAGGGGAAGCCATTGAAGGCTGCTGAAAGCAACTTTCAAACTACATGTCTATACTATTGGCCCAACATTCCTTTTAACCACAAGTTGCATTAACAAATGATGAATAAAATTGTTAACTTGAAACTATTAACGATGATGAATAAACAGAGAGTGATCGGTGGAGTTAAAAAATTAGTTAGGGTGTGTATAAACAGTGATCACTGGACAAGCAATCTTTGTCCCATGAAATTCGTTTTGTTCTTCCAAATATCAAGCCATGACATTGTTAAGCCTTAGCTGATTTGAACTAAGACAAATCACAGGGCGATAAACACCGTTCTGTACGAAAGTGAACAAATAAGCTAAAATACCTCAAATGAGATGCGAATGATCATATTACCAATCCCAAATACACATCATTAGTTATGGATCGAGCCAGCTTCTTTGGAAAAAAGAAAAAGACAAAAAGTGATATATTACACATATGAAAATTATCAAATTACAATTAACATACAAACATAATTTAAAAATTCTATTATAACATACCTTCACCATAAGGAATGTTCAAGTCAATCTCCACTTCCTTCAATTTATGCTTATCCTTCTAGATAAGTTAACATAAGTAGAAAAATGAAATTAAAGTGTGTAATACTAATGATAATATGTACTTATAGGTCTAAATAATCAATATGTACTGTGACATCTTCTTAAGTCCATAGAGTTCACGCGCCCAATCGGCTCCAGCACGACAACATTTCCTCTGTTTTAGGTTTCAAACATGCCCTATGAGAGGCTTAATGACTCTACCACCAGCACTAAAAGTTGATTCAGACGCAACAGTTGTGATTGGAATAGCTAACACATCAGCAGCCATCAACGACAACACCAGATACTTTCCTCGATTTGCTTTCCACCATTCTAATGCATCAAATTGATCTCCGACAACAGGAAAAACATTTTCAACCAAATATGAATCTAATTCGATTTTGCGGTGCTTAACAATGGTATACTGTTTGGCTAAAAAATTGACCATATTTGGAAATTTCCCCAAGCAGTTTACCAGATAAACTTGTTTGTCTACTCGAACTACTATTGCTTGATGATGACTCCATATTAGATAACCCTTTTCCATTGTTTCCCTGTTCATTGATTCCGACTTGCTCATCAATGTATTCTTGAAACAAATCCCTTAATGCTTCTTTAACAATATCCATATTTTTCTTCCCCTCTTCTCCGTAGATAATTGGAAAACAAAAGTCTAAAAGCATCAACTTGAACCTTGGGTCTAACACCGAACCTATTAACATAACCAAATTACATTGTGACCAATATTTGTCAAACTTCTCTTTCATTGGGATAGCCATATCCTTAATATACAATTTTCTGTCCACACATTTCAAATCTAGCAAATTCTTTCACTCTATAAACCTCGGATAGAAATAAATTTGCGGTTGGGTATTGAGAACCCGATACGACATGTGTGACATCATTAAAGACCTCCAAGAACTCACATACATTGCTAACCTTTCCCAATCTTCATTACTTGGAACATACTCAAACCCTTATCCCGATTACCAAAACGACGAAACACTTCCTTAAAAATACACGCATGACTTTTAACATATTGTAAGTTGAATTCCAACGTGTTGGGACATCAAGAACAAGTTTTCGAACTGGAATTCTAAATTGAGTAGCAAATACACCAAATTGATTCCGACGACCCTCTGAACCAGCAACATATTTAACCCCATCTCTTATATTATCAATAATAGACTCAATCTGAAACATAAACACACACAAAAAATTCAGTGTGCATAGTATAGTTTAATGGCTAGACCAAATTTGTTGTTTAGATCAAACTTTTCCAATTTGAGATTAAAAATAAATGAAGAATGACCAACACATTCAACTTTCAGAACACTGATAAGATTATGAATAATCTGTTTCTTTGCTGAAAATCATTCTTTTTAAGTCATTAAAAGTGACAAACCATTACCAACAACAGAATAATACCATAAAAAAAGGAAATAGAATAGCAATATTGAGCAGACAAATGCTAGATGACAAAAGCTATAGATGTATTCCAAAACACATCTCTAACCACACATCGACCTACTACATATGTACACAGACAATATTCAATGGCTTGGAAAATAATATCTCAATGGGGTCGAGCAAAAATAAATAAATTCTTGAGCATCTCTTTCATCTGGTTTATATTGTACAACAATAAAATTTATCGAGTTCAAATCATAAGACTAATATGATATGAGTTAGGGTTTAATGAGCAACTTACAAAAACCAAGGTGAATAGGCGATGCGATAGTGCGTTTGAGGGAGAGACTTAACCAGAAGTGAACAACGACGACGACGAAGCAAGAGTAGTGATCGACGGCGACGCAAGTGAAGGACGGCGCCGGCGACGAAGCAGGTGATTGACGGCGAATGGTATGGTTTAGGTTAAAATTGGATTTTGATTTTGGTTTTTGGGGGAAACTGAAAGACGATGCTTGATGTACGCCGTACGTGGGTCAGACGTGGATCAATTTTTGTGACCCGCGAACGCCTCATTCGGGTACCCAAACGCGTTCGACCCGGCTCGACTTCAAAAACGAGCGTATTATGTTGTACGAACTCGACCCGAGCCTTGGAGGAACACCGAGTCGGGTTATGCTTAATCGGGTCGGACTCGTGCAGTCTCTCGGGTAACCCGCCCGAATTAACACCCGTACAAGGGTCATGTGTGTGGTTTTGGGGTTTAGTGTTCGGAGTTGTCATAGATGAAATGCTTCCGAGTTCAAGATTTGTAAACACTTACGAAATGCAAAATTTTCTGCAATCTATTGAGTGGTTGATTCAGTCATTTACATCTTTATGACCTATTACAGCTGTAACCAGGGATGCTAAATTGCTAATTTAGTTGAGTGTGCGTGTATGTACTATCTCAGGAGAAAATGAACGGACAAGAAAGCGACCGTTATAAACGCTATGAGCTGTCATGAAGTTAGAAATACCTTTTACACACGGTCTGAATTTGATCATTGAAGCCTATATAAACTAACCCTAGTTTCTAAAGATATAACCTTCGTGATTAATGTGTGTGTTAAGAAGATACACATAAATTATAGAAGCCAACTTGTGATGTACTTCGGGTGTTATCCAATTATATCCATTAAGCGTTAATGGATATAATTGTAATACCCATACTTGTCCATTACTTGTATTGGATAGAAATTAATTTTAGTCATTGTAACTGGTAGCACTCAATTGCCACCCCTAGGCTTATCCATGTAATATAGGAGCACGATTCAGGAACCAATTGTTGGATCTGGATTACTGGTATTATACCAAGTTTCTTATATTCTAAGGTCGTTCAAACTTCTTGCTGTAGCCTTTATGATGTATGTCGATTATTATTCATGGTTAAACCGTTTTGCTAACTCTATTTATTCTGTCAGTATCCAAGCATCTGTCACTAGCAGCACTGCCGCAACAAAAAGTAAAACAAATATTAAGATGGAGAAAGAGAAAATTTATTTGGTTTTGAATCAACTTGCTACCAAGGTCATTATTTCTTCCCGTTTATATTTGGAGTACTTTTCATTGAATTCTGTATCATGGTATTTTCATTTTCCAAGGCTAAACGAGTATCTTTTTTTTTGCTACACAGGTTCCTATTATGGCGGTCATGAAAGCCATGGGTATGGAGAGTGACCAAGAAGTTGTGCAGATGCTTGGAAGAGATCCTCGATATAGTGCACTGCTTTTGCCATCCATTGAGGTAAGCTTTTAGCTTGAGGATTACAACCAGATTATATCTAGAAAGACTTTTATGGACCTAGACTTGCATCACTGTTTTCTGTAATACTCTTGAACAGTGGGCTTAATTGTTCATGATCGGAACACATTTTATGCTTGAAGGTAATTTAATTTGTCATGTGATGCTTTAAGCCTCAAGACTGTCCGCCGTTTTCACGCAGCATTTTTTTAATGAAGTAGTTGCTCTTCTCAATCATGCATATGTTTTCTATACGTACCTTTCTCTTGCTGGGTTTTTGATGCAGTAAAAACTGCAGCAAAAGGATAAACGTGTTATTGTAACAACAACACGTTTATGTGGAAAGGGAACCAGTGAAGGTTCTACAAGATTGATTGCTGATGACACGTAATTGTGCACTGTACTACCATAGCAGAAGAGCCAAAGCCCTAATTTTCACCGATTGAGAACGATAAATTATTCTTTCCAGAACATGTATCTTTGACACGTCTTTCCTTAACAAATTTTATTTTTATTTAGTAGTCCCCTTGTTGAAGAGCTATTTGTCGAGTTCTTTTCTCTAGTAGAGAGGTCAAAATAAGTTGAAGCCATAACAGTCTTCAACTCGCATGCATGCTTGTGAGTTTGAGATCAATATGCCCAATAAACATGGATTTTCCTTTTGCATTGGTTAAGGTGAAGATTTATACTCAAAGTCTTTGGCAGTCAAAGTCGTTATTGTAACATATTCAATCAGTACTTTACAGCATGAACTCTATGCTGTTATTGTGGAGGATAGCTGTTTTTTTATTAGTGTCTCTTGGTTGGCTAATTTTAACCAAATGAATCCATTTAATTCTTCTATCCTTTTTCTGTGGGTGGTTACATGTTCATTATATCTTTGCCTAATTCTGATACTTTATACTAATTATTTTTCTTGCAATTTTCAGGAATGTGCAAGCGAAAATGTCTACACACAACAGCAGGCCCTTGAATTCCTAGAGAAGAAGGTTTATTAATTGTTCCCTCGGAGAAAAATACTTGATGAATTTTCTTTTCTTACTACCTAATTAGGAGAAAAGGGCATGTGAACTGGTTTATTGTTTAGTACAAGTTCATTGGGTAGTTTTGTCCGACGAGATGTGTGGTACCTTCAGATCTCTAGCTAATGATTCTAATTACATAACTAAGCTTAAAGCTTGGTGAAGCAGCTTAGCTTCTCCAACCTAGTGAAGGAATAGAGGAACCTGAATTATTCGTGTACATTTTATTTGTTCAAGCTTTTAAAGCTTTTCCATCAATCCTATATCCTAATAGAACAGATCATTTTACATCACTCAGAGTCTGTCATTCGTAGTTTTACCACACAAACCACCAGAAAATTCTCATGTTATCCAACAACGTACTTTGTTTGTTGGGTGAATATATGCTCTTATGTTTTTTGTTTTGTTTTGTTATGTTCGTTTTTTATATTTTTGTATGCAACTGTTTGTTTACGAATAGTTAGCAGCAACTTCCTTACTGATGCACTTCCCTGTCCATCTTTCATCTGCAGGTTAAGAAGTTGCCATACGCTACAGCTGAAAAGGTTTTCCCTTAACCTCCTTCCTATTTATGGATTATCTTCTACTATCATGATTGTAGTAACAAGCAAAGTTTTGCTAACATAATTAGGAAGGCAGGGCTCTGGGTATTCTCCGTGACGTGTTTATTGCCAACATTCAAGTGAGTGAAATTTAAATCAAGTTAATGTATCTTTAAGATTCTCTTCCCCTCCCTATATCCCATTTTATAAGTTTACAGACTTTTATTTAAATTTACATTTATCATAGGTACGTCAAAACAATTTCCGCTCGAAGTGCATATATGTGGCTGTGATGATGAGACGCATGATGGACGCAATTCTAAACAAGGATGCAATGGATGATAAGGTAATAACATCCAAAAGTTTCTACTGTGTCTCCTTTACCCTCTCCTCTTTTAAAGATAAAATTTCAATGTCAAATCACCAATTTTCATCAACTTCTGCTTGTCACAAGCGTTTGGCTTAGTTAAATTTTAAAATATGAATTTGTTATCCCTTCATTTCATGATGCTGATCTGGACTTTTGATGGATTGGTAATTTAACATTTGTTTAGGATCGTGATCATATTCTGCTTGTATTTCATGCTCTTATATAATTGGAACTGTCTTTTCTGTTTCCAAGAGAAGTGTGCATCTTGGCACCTATCAGATTTGAGTGGTATTTGCTCATGAAGTGGGAATTTGTAGCCCAGTGCTCGTAATTTAGTGTCCATTCATAATTTAGCAGAAGTCTAACAACATATTAGTTGAAGTATGTGGTCGTTTAGCTGATTGATACGGAGGAAATAGATTCCATTTTCACTTTGAGTAACTTTTGTTTTGTCATTTTATGTATATATATATATATATATATATATATATATATGTACACATACACATATATATATACACATACACACACCCCCCCCCACACACATATATATATTTATATTATCTTGACAACTCAAAGCTCGAAGGTTTAAGTGAAATTAATTGCATATATCGGGTTTGTTGTTGTTAAGTTACCAACTCATTTAAAAGCTAAAGCTGTCACATGTGGAGAGTTAAGTAACCAAGCCTCACGAGACAACACAAACCAGTATACCAAGATGTGCACTTAACCAAATAGTGTACCAATATATGAACCACAATACTGCATGCAAGTTAGATTGCTTGAACCCAATTTGGAGACCAGAGTTTTGATGCCTCGTTAAGTTTTCATCTTATCTAAAGGCTAAGCTGCTAGATAGGGGGAGAACATTGTATATTAAGCTTAATAGTTATCATGCTTTAGGAATTAGATATGGTGCTTGCATGTAAATGCTGAACTAACTAGTTGGTGAATATTTCATAGCTGGTAAGGTAGGGTAACCCACTGTTTCCTTTCCTGTGGATGTGTTGAATAGGCCTTGACGTGAAGATACAACTATTAATGATGACTGCGTATTGCAGAGGGAGGAAGTGAGGGTTTAACTTATCACATTTTGGTGAAACTATCTTGTTTTTGTTTGAGGGTATAGGAGGGCTTAAAAGAAGATAATTTTAGCCAGGGTTATGCCCCATAAATTTTAGTCACTTTTTGTTTCTTCCAATTTTCCCAAACTAGGATTAGAATACAACAAAAGTAATGTTATAATAAATAGGGATCATTCAGGAGAAAGTTATTTAAAATAAAGACTATTTAATGATCTTTCTTCATCTGTGTGAAAATTCAAACAAGGTCTTTTGGGACGGACATGGTATTACCTTGCCCTAGAACCCCTGCCTCCAATCACTAAGAGTTCCCTCGGAAAGACTCACCTACCTGCAAGGGTCGAGCCGACTTTAGTGGCCTGATAGGGAGAAACTGTCTACCACTAGCCCATACATGTCCACTGGATGACTCGACTTAGGCCACTTAGTGATCTACTTTAAGTGCAACGCCCTCTATTGGGTCTCTTAACCCCACAGGGCCAAGCCGGTTTCAGAAGCCTATTTACTTGGGAAAAAAAGAGCATCTTGTGGTCCACTTATATGAGACACTTTTTATGATCATCAGAAGAGCAATACAATGATGATACTTAACTGGCAATCGTGGTGTTTCATCTCATACAAACTATAAATAGAGGTCCTTACATCTTATCAAATTTAATCGTTTATCAATAACCTGGCAGAAGTTTCTAGATTGAGATCTGGATTAGCGAGCATTGGAGAGTTTTCTCTCTATTATGGAGTTTGCTTTATTTCTCTTTATTTTATCAGTCTTGGTTTCCATCCTTCTATTCCTTGATGATCTTGTATAATAATGTGTGATTCCAAGTATACGTCATCCAACACACATCAGATACCTTGTGTACTCTCGCTTTCTAGGAAAACAATGATGCAAAATTGAGTTAATTTTGCTTTGAAAGTCAACCTTTCTAAATGTAGCCTGGCTGGTTGGATGTTTTGGTTCAATTCTTAGGAGCATATGCTTCCTTGTAGGGATGCCAAGGATACCTGAATTAGTTAACCTGAACCGAGCACGCCAAGTTTACGCCTTAGGAAGTTTCTTAAATGATGTACCTTTTTTGATGCATCATTGTTATCTTGCCAAATTTCTTTTTTTCTGAGCTGCTGGTGTAGTGACTAGTTGTTTCTGCTAATATTTAGGAAGATCATGAATCAAACTTTTAAATGGAGATGCAATTACGTATATGATTATGTTCTAATAATCTTTTATAGGATTATGTGGGGAACAAGAGATTGGAGCTATCTGGCCAGTTGCTATCTTTACTATTCGAGGTGATCTGTCTACATTTTTCTCCATACAGTGCTTCTATGTATAGATACACACAGCTGGAATATGAGAAACTCTTTGTTATATATGGTTTTCTCGTTGCAGGATTTATTCAAAACAATGAATGATGAGGTCAAGAAGACAGTCGATACCATCTTGTCAAAGCATAGTCGCTCAAGTCGCTTTGATATTTCTCAAGTAAGTCTCTTCTCCTATTGAGAACCATGTTTCAAAGAATAATTCTTTTGAAGTTGTTACAGTGCTTCACTTTAGAATAAAATTACCTCAATTATGTTTTGCAACAGAGAGAAAATTTGGCTGCATGGTCAAATGATCTTTTATTTTATGAGCTATTTGGGATGTTTTTGGCTTATGCAAGAAAAATTAGGATTTATAGTTTATGAGGTTACTTTAGTAACTTTACTTGAAAGTAAACACTCATTTAGGGATTTTTTTTTTTAAAGTAATGCTCATTTAAGGAAAACGGGAAGTATTTCATTAATTTTGTTGTTAGATGAAATAATGCTCTTTTATTTTTGGTTTCACAAGTTGAATGAGACTAGTTGTCGCTTTTTTTTTCCTTCCCATATGCTTTTAAAATTTACTCATCCCTTAATTCCTTTTTTATCATTCTAGTATATTACGAAAGATATTATTACTGTTGGCTTAGAGCGGACCCTTTCTACTGGCAACTGGGACGTTAAACGGTTCAGGATGCACCGGAAAGGCATGACACAGGTAATTTATTTCCTATTTACCTATACATGTTTCCTGTCTTCAATCATCTCGAGATCTTTACAAAAAAAAAAAAAGAGTTTTGACTTGCAGCTTAAAGTAAGTTTCCTTTTGTAAGGTTGTTGCAAGACTATCCTTCATTGGAACATTAGGCCATATGACAAAAGTTTCACCACAATTTGAGAAGTCAAGGAAAGTTAGTGGTCCTAGAGCGTTGCAACCTAGCCAGGTAATCCTATTTTCTGTCTAGGCTTTCATTCCAGGGCCCTTTTTGCACTATCAATACTGATATAGTTGCTAGCGATGATTGAATATTTATATTTTTGTTGAACTGCTTGATCAGTGGGGTATGCTCTGTCCTTGTGATACTCCTGAAGGTGAAGCTTGTGGATTGGTGAAGAACTTGGCCTTGATGACTCATGTTACAACAGATGAAGAGGAAGGTCCTATTATTTCGCTGGTATATCCCATTTTCTCCGAAGTGTATTTATTCGGGAGACTCTGTTTGTGATCATCTCACCATTAAATTTAATTATCTTAGAGTGGACATACCATTCTCTAAACTCTATTATGCATGAACTTTTTTATTTATGGAGTGAGTTATGAGTATTGGCGTGAACTACTAAGCGGTTGGAAATTTGACACTGCAGCCATTATTTTTTCACCTTTAATTTGGTGTCACTTTCAGTGATTTTACCCCATCCTTCTTTTGATCTTATGAAGTAGAATTTTAGGCTTCCTTGGATTTAAGCTCTAATGTACTTCTTGATGACCAAATGTCCCAAGTGAATCTATGCTTATCCCTGATATGAATGAATGAAAATCAGAATGGACCGGGGAAAAACCTAATCACACTGAGTAGTATGCATTTTACCACACTGTTAACCATTTCACCACTTGCTATAAAATATCATGGAAATTCTTTTGCTGAAAGCCATCTAAACTAATTAATGCTATTATAGTAGTAAACTCAGCTGTGTGGGTATGAAACTGGAAACAGAATTAGACGTAGCACAATGCAATGGGGAGGGAGATCGCCTTTTGTTTTATGCTTGATTTGTGCTGCTTAGTATAGAATTTTATTCTTATCCAAAAATATTATACTCAGTCCCAAAAAAGTTTCCCCTTTTCCTTTTTAATATGTCCCAAATTAACTGTCACTTTGTTTTAACTAGATAATTTTATTGCATTGATAATGCTCTGTACAATACTTTTTTGCTTGAATCAACACAGATGAGTTTCCTAAAACTTTGAGCTTTTCAAAGGGGACACTTATTTTGGGACCGAGGGAATAGATGATAAACCTGTTCTCTTTTTTCTTTGTTGATAGCTGGTTGATGCAGATTATTGAACATAATAATTGTTTATGATAAGGCCATTCTTTTACTTCAGAAGAGTTACCTTTTCCCATCATACATATGTGCTCATTCAATTTTTGTTCTAGTGTTACTGCTTAGGGGTTGAAGATTTGGAACTACTTTCTGGAGAAGAACTTCACACGCCTACTTCATATTTAATCATATTAAATGGGCTTATTCTTGGCAAGCATAGGAGGCCGCAGGTACACACAATACATATATTTGTGTATAATATATCACGAGTCCATAGAATCATGTTATCCTTTTTCTTGCTTGACTCATTTAATTATCCGCTTGAATCTGTTTAGTGCTTTGCTAAGGGAATGAGAAAGCTGCGGAGAGCTGGTAAAGTAGGCGAGTTCATAAGCATATATGTCAACGAGAAACAAGTAAGTTTTGCAATGCAATTTGCTTATTAAAGTGCTATTTAAGCTTACGGCGTGCTGCTTTGCCATTAATTTTCACTTGCATTAAAGAGCTGAAGGCACGCCTCAGCTGTGCCATCCAAAAAGCCTCTAAATGCAGAATTGAAGAATTTGGGATTATTGCAAGTATCTATAGTATAAATGGGAACGGGTCTGCTACAGTACAATGAACAGTTCCAATGGCCAAATTTCCCATTTTGCCCTCACTAAGTTATCCCTTTCCCATTTTGCCCTTAAAAAAAAAAAAACCACGTGTCCTCGGACATGGGCTTTTACTAGTATACCTATATTTTGGATCTTAAAAGAGGTTCACGTGTAATGGTATAAAGAATGTACAAACAAAGGGGTCTCACGTAATCAAAATCCCAAACAAAACAGGAAAAGAGACACAAATGGGCCCCCATCCTGTGAATATCGGTAACAACAATGTCAAAGCTTCATTGACGAAGTTTTGTCCCACATAATCGCATGTATGTTCTTGTCAATAATCCTTGATAAAATGAATTTATCTCGCACTCGGGCACGTACAAAGTGTAGAATAGCAATAAAAGTTATGGCTAAAGGATTCTTCGATTGTGTGGATGCCTCGCATAATCAGTATGCATGTTCTTCTTGTCCTTAATATATACTCCCTCCGTCCCAGTGTTATGGTTACAAAAATTGACTGCACGGAGATTAAAGAGAAAGTAAGGTTGTGAGTATGAAAAGTAAAGTAGGAGAGAAAGTGGGGTAGGGAGATGTTTGTTGTGAGTATGACAAGTGGGTCCCATTAACTATTTTGGGTTATTATATATATATATATATATATATACACACACACAGAATGTTCCCTATGCGGACTAGTTTGTACGGATTGTGAGGGAAAAAACGCTAATTGACTCTTTCTCTCTCTCTCAAACCCACCACTCATCCATTCTCTTCCTCTGGCAAAAAATTGCGTTTTCTTCTCCCCCGATGTTTCTTCCTTGTTTTCCTCTTTCTTCACCTTCATCAAACAATAGTAGAATGCCATGTAAGATCAGTTCCAAATCTAGCAATTCAAAGAACGCCATGTAAGTTAAAAATTTATATTTTAAACGCTGCCAAACAAAATGATTGATGAAGATAAAACATAGCTTCCAATTGCATAACCCAATTTCGTCAAAATAGAACATAAATCGTTTTGCATAGAGACTACTAGGAACTGAATAATTATGTGAAACCTCTAAATTTTAGTTTGAAATTGTTTTGTTGAAGATACCTAAACGAAGAATCCCAATTTGAAAAAATCCTAAATGAATTGCAAGATCAGAACATAACCAAAATCACAGATGAAGATGATAGATAGGTTGAAGAAATACTACATGAATTGTAGGAGCGACGATCTAGCTGCCCATTTCGATTGAGAGAGGGTGAGAATCAAAGATGAAAGAGGTGAAAGAAAGAAGAGGTCGCAGGGGATAAGAAGGAAAATGGATCGGAAACGCTCGGTGTATTTGAGGAGAGAGAGAGAAAGAGTAAAAACGCTTTATTTTTCTCCGTGCGTACGGATAAGTCCGTAGGTGATCCGGACTCTCTCTCTCTCTATATATTATATATATATATATATACTCCCTCCGTCCCACGTGAATGCAAACTTATTTCTATTTTGGTCCGTCCCACGTAAATGCAAACTTCCCAAAATGGAAATAAATATTTCACTTTTACACTCACAACATTCTCTCTCCTCACTATTCCTTTCACTCATTGTCTCTCCTATTTAATTTTTCATACTCACAACATTTAACTTTTTCTCTTTCTTACATCACTTTTCCTTAATTCCCACACTCAAAAAGTTGGTTTACATTCACGTGGGACGGAGGGAGTATATATTAAGGACACTGTAATTTGCAGCATACTTGTGATGTATTTCTGTTGTGGAAGCTAGTAAGTTCGTTGCAACTCCAATGAAGATATTTTTTCTTTATTACAAATTGCAGTTATGGTGATGAGCTGATAATTGATACTTTTGAGCCCATTGCTCTCTTTGTTCAAGGAACTATATTCTGATATAAATATCAAATCCACTCTTAATACTAAACAATAAAACTTTGGCAGCGTTGTGTTTATATTGCTTCAGATGGAGGGCGTGTTTGTCGTCCACTTGTAATTGCTGACATGGGTGTATCAAGGATCAAGGATCATCATATGAAAGAGTTAAAGGTATTTATGTGACATGTACAATGTTCGTTGCAATTTATTTTATTTGGTATCTAATCGAGCATGCCTTCCGTTACAGGATGGAGTTCGCACTTTTGACAGTTTTCTTCGCGAGGGATTGATAGAATATCTTGATGTTAATGAGGAGAATAACGCTCTGGTTTGTCTCCTCTAATATCATTTGTAATTTATGCTTGTCTATTTTTTTCATACTTACCTGATACTATGCTTAATAGATTGCTTTGTACGAAGGGGAGGCCACCAAGGAGACTACTCATATCGAAATAGAGCCTTTCACAATCTTAGGTGTTTGTGCTGGGTTGATCCCTTATCCTCATCATAATCAGTCACCAAGAAATACTTATCAGGTTTGTATTTGCCATTTCTAGAATGCTTAGCTTTTACGGTACAGTCTTGATTTACTGAAGCAATTTTTTATTTTTAGTGCGCTATGGGGAAGCAAGCAATGGGCAACATCGCGTATAATCAGGTAGGTGTCCTTTTAAATTTTTTATATCATGTTTCTCTCTGGATAATAGGAGCAAATTCATTGCATGTGTAGACACTTACCTCACCTTCCAAGCTGCCTCTTGATCAAATTATCTGATGAAAAATTCCTCATACATCCTAGCTTAGTTCGGTGGAAATTATATGCAAATGTAAATATAAATGTTTCAATGTTTTCATTGAAACCAACAAATAGACTTGTTAAGATATGAGTGCTACAATTATTTCTATGATGTGTGCTTACCCTTTTATCGACATCTTGATAGTCATGTGAATTATTATGATCTTTGTTCTTGAACTTAATGGAGATATTGGAGATAAATTGGGGGTTTCATCGTGTAGTGAGAAGCATATTTTCGTGTCTATATCGCATATAGAACAATTAAGGGGCGAGGGCCAAGTACATGCTTGAGCTCATGTGGACTATTTCTTTGTGAGATTGATCCGGTAGTTCTACTACTACGAAATTGTGGTGTGATATTCAAGTTGCTATTTGTATTGCATTGGGTCTGGTGTAAGAAGCTGATTGTCAGTTTACATTATATCTTTAAGTATCTATCAATGTGGGTGCATGTCCGTTAAGCTTTATAACATTGTTGAGCTCCTGGTCGCTGCCATC
Organism: Adenophora triphylla var. japonica; assembly: GCA_022495995.1. NCBI lineage: Eukaryota > Viridiplantae > Streptophyta > Magnoliopsida > Asterales > Campanulaceae > Adenophora > Adenophora triphylla. The sequence continues at coordinate 580,205 of JAFEMH010000880.1, read as the reverse complement.
GCTTAATTGCATATTATCTGTAATTTTTTTATTTCCTTTGTAGATGTCCATCCTATGTAAATTGATTTTATCATAATACAATCTTCTTTTCTTATCTCAAAACAAAAAAAACATTGTTGAGCCCTTCTCAGATGGCACAGTGTTTTAGATGAGTTGATGTGATATCGAATGCTCATGTTTGCTTAGGTTGAAATAGTCCTGCTTGTATTTGTTACATGCAGAACTTTTGAGTGCACATATTTGGAATCTATCTGGTTTCTCTTGCTCCTTGTGTGGAATTGTTAGTTCTCTCCATGTGTGAGCATGCCATACGTGAAAAGGATTCTTAAGCTTGATACATTGTTGAGCCCTTAATTGAGAAATTAAGCATTTAGATGAGTTAGTAACTCATTCTGTCCTAATAGAAGAGGTGTGTATTCCTTTTTGGGTTGTCTAAATTGAATAGTAGCAGTCTATTTAAGGAATCTTTTGCAACGAATTAACTATATAAACCTATTTCCCATCTACTTTGAATTGAAATTTTGTCACCTAATTTATGCTCAAATGTTGAGGGGCAATTTGGACAACTAGATTTTTAACCATTTTATAATTGCAATCTTAGTCAAATGTTTCAAAAGCTGGAAACTTCCATATCTAATACTTAAAATAAACTAAAGGAATTTACTTTGTACTGCAGCATCAAGGTCTTTATTTCCCTACTACATCACTAAGGTCCCCCCTCCCCCGCACTGTGAAGTTTGAGGATACCCCACATTGTTGCTATCTTGCTGAAGAAATAGGTTGAATCATTAAGCTATCTCTCTAATTTTGAATGCCGCAGATCATGTGCTTCTCTTATCCGTCTCTTTGACATAGGCATACTGAACTCTTAATCTGCCTAGCCATCCCCATTCCGTCTGCATCGTTATGCTCATTATTATCATCTTGATCCTTCTTGAGCTTTCATAATTAGTCACACCATAGAGGAATTCCTGCTGCTTCAGGTATGATCTTAAGCTGACCTACTTAGGCTTCTCTTTTTGTTGAACAAATCTATGAAGCTTATCTGCCAGGAAGGTACATCAATTACCTGGCTACTATCTCTAGGTGGATATAAAGTGTTTCCCCTTTTCTGAATTTCAATGAGTATAACGTCCCAGATTGATTCACTTGGCTACCATCATAAAGGATATTAATGTGTGTAATGACCTTGCATTGGACCGAGCTGAATAGGGAGAAAGGATTCATGTAGCTGACCCCAAGTAAAATGCTGAGATGAGTTGAGTTTTGAATTTCTGCCAATAAAGTTTGAGTTTCCTATAGTATTTGTCTATCAAAAATTAGAATTTACATAAACCGTGCTTCAAAGTACGAATTTACCCATGTTGGATCTTTGGATATGATTTTGCAAGCTGATGATTATTAGATACATTCCCCCAGCCTTGACACTTGCACTCAAGTCCACGTAAGCTGTAACACTGACTAGTTATGCAGACACATTAATTCTTTTCTTACTAAAATAAAATAAAAATAATACGCAGACATATCTACATGAAAAGGACTAATAAAGTCCATCTAATGAAAGGTTATTATGGTCCGAAAGAAAGGCCAATATTTCATTATACATGCAATGTGTCATAATCTAGAGATTCCAGTGGTCCTTCTCACTAGCAACCCTATATCAGGCATGCAATGTCAAACCATATAAATTGCAAGAACATGTAACTACTTGATGTAAAGGGTTGTTATTTATCAAGCTCTCATTAGTTCTCTTGAGATTTGCCTGCTTACGACCTTACTGAAAGCTAAAGTTTTGTACTATCCATGTATTTGTGTTGAATTTCTGAATTAATTGATTCAAATCTATCATGCCAGCATTACTAAATGCTGAAATCTTTGTATGATTTCTGTATTTCTTTTGGCCTTCTGGATCTGTACTAACCATTTGGCCTACCTTTTGCATCACCTTGAGGGCTCGTTTGGTAGTCTAAAGAATAAGGGGTATTATTAGTGAGGGGATTGATTATTAGGCCCCTCATTGTTAGTGACGGTACTAATAATCATTTTTTCCAAGGTAGGAACGGGATTAAGGTATTCTAATCAATTCTCTTAAATTAAATAAATTTATTCATTTTTCGAAAATGCCCCTAACCTATCTTTACAGATTTATTTTTAAAAGAAAACATGCTGCTTCTCTTTTCTTTTTAATTACCATATTTGAATATCTAATACTCATATAGATTGATTGAAAGTTACAATCTTTTTCAAAGAAACAACATCAACATTCCCTGGGATTGGAATTCTAATAATTAATTAGAACGAGGGTAAATTGATTGCTAAAAGAAACAAACTCAACAAATTCTGGGAATTTGGATTTTGAGAAAGTAGAAATTTTGAAAACTTCACAATTCGATAGTGGGTTGAACCGAGCCCCAGTAATCATTTTTCCTATAATTAATTTGCTACTCATGGTGGATTGGGACAAGAATAAATTCTGGATTTCGAATTGATGAAATTCCTTATGAGAAATTAGCACAAATGAAAATTACTAAAACTAAGAACCTAAATTGGAAATCAAATACCAATTCTGAGAAGTGGAGTGACAAAGCATAGCTGAGACAATCGAAGCAATGACAGGAAAAACCACGTCGATGGTGTTAAGATGAGGTGATTCAATGGCAGCAGGGATGACCGGAGGTGCTCATGGCTAATAAAGTTGCAAATAAAGCTGTTTATCAGAAGAAGAGATTACTTTCATAATCTTTCTGATGATATTATTTAATGGCATAAATGTCTTATAAAAAGTTATCCCATTCTCCATTATACTGGTACTATTAATACCACCCCTCAATTGGGATTAATAATGAGGGGATAAGTGGCTTAATCCTGATAACCAGTATTATTTATCCAAAATCGTAAATTCTACCAAACACCTATTTTAATGGGTATCAATATTGTTTATCCTATCCCGGTCGTTAAAACTGGCTACCAAACGGGCCCCAACTCTTTTACTTTTCCGGATCAATATTATTTATGTGTGTTATTGCGATCTTTCCTTCAGGTACGTCAATTAACATATGGTCTCAACTACTGTGTTATTAATTTGTCGATTCCTTGATCTGTAGTTATGTAGAATGGATACATTGATCTATCTTTTAGTATATCCTCAACGGCCGCTATTGACGACAAGAACAATTGAACTGGTCAGTATACTGAATTTTTTTGTGTATTACTAAAGTAGAGAATCAAGATTTTGCTGTTTCTATTTCCAGATGGATAAGCCAATAAAATCGTTGCATTCCTTTCAGGTTGGGTATGATAAGCTTGGAGCTGGACAGAATGCAACAGTTGCAGTTATGAGTTATAGTGGCTATGATATTGAGGATGCTATAGTTATGAATAAATCGTCTCTGGATCGTGGGTTTGGTCGTTGTATTGTAATGAAGAAGTACGTATCCAATTTCCTTATCAATCTTTATTGTCTGGTTGTGTTCTCATCATTCATGCCAATGAAGTAGTAAAAAATGTTGAGAAATTGTTTTCAGCCACTATTGCATGTCCTGAAATGCTTCTGTCAGTATTATCTCGTAAATCAGAAATATGAGAACAATACATCAGACAGAATTATGGGCCCCCCGAGAGATGGCTGTGATGCTAGAATGAAGGTACTACATTTCTTGCTCTTTGGAGAAGCTATCCAAGTGCCAACTATTGACACTGAAATTTGCATCAGTTCATAACTAAATTGTGTAGTTGCTCAATTTGTTGACGCATTGGGTACCTTTTTGATGAAGGAGAAATTAGGAATAATTCATATTGCAAATCCAAGTCAAAGGCCAAAACTTTTTGGTCAAACGCAAAGTGTCTGGTAGATTCAGATTAGTATTTGCTTAGTTTCGTGGTTCTTAAAATATCTACCCAGTTATGTTCTTAGTCCTTATGGCATTTGTGTTTTCTTTTCCTAACTTCTTACAGATTAGCATTTTCTTTTCTTAGTATTCTTTGGAATTAGTTTAGCCTATAATAATCATATTCTTCCTTTGTCCCAGCCGAAAATTCAAAAAATGAAGTGGGTTCAAGAATTAAGGAAAAGGTAATAATGTGTTGTGAGTGTAGATAGTTGGGTAGGAGAGAGAAGTGGGGTAGAGAATAGTTAGTGCATAATTGTTGTTAAATAAAGAAGTAATAAAAATTTCCATTTTAGGATTTTGAACTTTTGGCTGGGACAACCCTTTGGGAAATTTTGAACTTTTGGCTGGGACGGAGAGAGTAAGCTTTTAAAGATAGGTAGAGTTGAGTATTGATTTATTGGGTTGAGCTTTAAAGCTAAATCGTGTTTGCTGCTTCTCTCTCTCTCTCTCTCCTATTTCTTTCTTAATTTAATACTCCCTCCGTCCCTGAAAGATTGTCCCATTTGCCATTTTGACTTGTCCCAAAAAGTATGTCCCATTTCTAAACTTAGGCATGAATGTTAGTGCAAATTTACTAAGGTTCAAGAAGGTGAAGCTTTTCCTTAATAATTGCAAAATGTACAACAGGACAATCTTTTAGGGACGGAGGGAGTATCTTTTATGTACGCTTCCACCACATCTGCCATCACCATTTAACAACTTTTGACATTAGTTGATTACTTCACATGGTATCAGAGCTTTAGCCTAGGCGTGTTTTCTGGTTGTTGTCAACCTTTTTGCTTTGTTTCCCGTGGTATTGTTGGCCCCTTTCTAACAAGTTATGCTTTAAGATGAGTTAGTAACTTGAGATTGTTTGGTGACCCCAAGTGATTGGGATCGATATTTGGTTGGTTAGTTAAGACCGTTATAACAAACTGTCACCAACTTCTAGTACTAAGTGGACGAAGCTGGTCAAGAGAATAAACAATTCGGAAGCTACATAAAAATTGACACAACCACATGTTCCCCTGATAGGTTGGGTTCTGCATATCCTGTAAGTGGATAGGCTGGGTTTTGCATATCCTGTAAGTGGATGCGCATATATTATGCACACATTTTCTATTATCTAGTAATGTACACTTGCAATGCATGTGTGCCTATTAAGTACATAAAAAATGAATTTTGTATTATATATTTGTGAACAATTTTGATCCTTAATTTTAAAAATATAATTTGAAGAGTAGGGAAAGTGGGTGGTTACAACAACAACAATAAAGCCTTTGTCCCAAAATAATTTGGGGACTGCTAACATGAATCCTCATATGACCCTTATCAAATAACAATAACAATAATCTCATGTCGTTTTCAATCACCCTTATCAAAGTTTTTTTTAGGCCTTCCCCTACCCTTCACCATTTTATTCTGCACTTTTCAGGCCTTCTAACCGGTGCATCACTTGGTATTCGTCTCAAATGACCAAACTACCTTAGGCGTTTCTCCCTCATTTTGTCTTCATTCAATTAGTGCAACTACTACTTTTCCCCTGATTACCTTATTTCTCAATCTATCATTCCTTGTATGCCCACACATCTATAGTAGCATACGCATCTCCGCCACATTCAGTATCATGTAGCAGTGCATGCCTAATTGTCGTGCGATAGAATTTTCCCTTTAATCTATGGGGTAAGCCTAGATCACATAGAAACTCTGTGTCACTCTTCCACTTCAACCAACCTGCTTTAATCCTATGAGCCATCTCCATCCAGTTCTGCATCTTTTTGGATAATAGATCCAAGATAGCGAAAAAAGTCAGAAACTTGGACAATCTTCCCATCAAATGTGATCACCCCTGCATCCCTGCTCCCAACTTTACTAAACTTACACTATAAATATTCAGTCTTGCTTCTGCTTAGTCTAAAACCTCGAGATTCCAAAGTTTGTCTCCACAATTCCGGCACCCTCTTTTGTTTCATCAATCAGCACAATGTTATCTGTGAACAGGAAAAGTGGGTGGTTACTTGATTAAAAAAGAGACTGAGTAGTTGCTATTTCCTAATGTAGAATCCATGTATTTTGTTTTTTTGTTCTTTGTAGATGGATCTCTTGTTTATCTGGTTGTAGTGGTGACTATATTTTAGGTAGGGTGTAATATTGGCATTTAAAAGTGTGGCAGAGCTTCACTTTGTATCCCTTCCCCATTCTAAGTTTAGATTTGTAATCATTCAAGGGAAGTCACATTCAATACTCCTCAATTGAATGATCAGGAAATGCTGCCGTCACTTGGGCTTTTCTGTCTTTTCCTTTTGATTGTAGCAAAACAATGTATTAGCTAAACCATTAATAGGTAGCATAGGAGTTTTATTAGCTACTTCTTTATTGTATTCGATCTGATCTCTGCATCTCATCTTGGCAAAGCTTTGTTATCTAATCAATTGCTTGCCTTTTTATAGATTTTGGATGAGGATGGACTTGCTGCTCCTGGAGAAATAATCAGACCATATGACATATATGTCAATAAGGAGACTCCTATGGTTACAAGGGGACCAATTACATCATCTCAGGGACAAAGTCAGCAACTTAACCCTTAACACCCTTCTTTTATTTGTGTCAGTCAGAGATTAAGGTTTAAGATGATTTTTGGTTAAAGGGATTAACTCATGCCTGTTGCAACATCCTATAGATACATTCCCAGTAAACAAATTTACAAGGGACCTGAAGGGGAGACAGCTGTTGTTGACAGGGTAACTCTTTGCTCTGATAAGAATAACAATTTATGCATCAAATTTATGATTCGACATACTCGTAGACCTGAGGTAAGCTGTTTAATCTAACTCACTCTGGACTTCAGTAGGAATTCTCATGATGTCTTTGGTAATTTGGTTTGGCTGGCATGTCTTGAATGTTGTTTTGTTCAGGTTGGAGACAAATTCAGTAGCAGACACGGACAGAAAGGTGTTTGTGGCACCATTGTTCAGCAGGAAGATTTTCCTTTTTCTGAACGTGGCATATGTCCCGATTTGATTATGAATCCTCATGGATTTCCAAGGTATCATTTATATGCTAGTATACAGATAGGTGTTTAACTAAAAGGCATATCGAACTTTGTTCTTTGTTCTTGATGAGTTTGAGGTTGTTTCCTCACAGTTATACATTAAGCATTGTTTCTTTGCTATTCTTTTCCCCCTTGCGTAAACATACAGAGGAATGTGGAACTTTATTTGAGCTATTGTTATACATACCTGGAACATTTTCTTAAAAGGTTCGCACAAGTTATACATACTGCCACTGATCCATTATAAAGTATATTGATCCATTATAAAGTATACCTGCTTCATGGTTAGCACTTTTGTGACAGCATGCAACTTTGTTATCATAAATAACTGAGGGTTGGCTTGGCATCTGAGAAATAAAAAGACTTAGTTTGTGCATTTGCGCCTCGTCGCAAACTCTGTTTCAGTAGATGATAGAAATAGACATAATATCAATGCAGCAGTTTATTAAAATCATATTTATTTTGAAAGTGTTTAGAAAAAGGAGAAGTTGATCATTGGTTGAGCATTCGCTGATGTTAAGCTTGTTTTCTCTTCCTCTGCTTATGACCTCCACCTCTTTCTTTTTAGTACTGTGTTGTTGGTTTGTGTACTTTTTACCTTTTTGTTGTTTATGTGGTCTGGAATGTATATGTACTGTTGATGTTTGCTTATGCTATGTTTATGATATACATTATACTTCGTCCTTTATATGGGAGGATCTTATGCGAAACTTCAATTACATGGATGTGGTGTACTTTACTGTTCTGATACTGATATGTATTGATACCATTGCATATAAGTTGTTGATTTATTTTATTTGTTTGTTCATTAGCCGAATGACTGTTGGGAAGATGATTGAGCTTATTGGGAGTAAAGCTGGAGTTTCTTGTGGTAAGTTTCACTATGGTAGTGCATTTGGTGAACCAAGTGGCCACGCTCATAAAGTCGAAGATATAAGGTGCTCTGTCTCTTCTTATTGATCATTTTGTTATAACTCTCTAATTTTACATCTCCTTAATATCACTTTGATCTCGATAACAGTCAAACCCTTGTCAATCATGGATTCTGCTACAATGGAAAGGACTTTATATATTCAGGTTCTCATCTTTTCGTTGTACTCTCTAACAAAAGCACCATTATTCAGCTAGATCTGGTTATGTTACATAGTTGTTTAATTTAATATAATAGAGTCTACATCCTAGAAACATAATTGGCCAACATCAGAGATAAATTGAGTTGATTTGCCGAGAATGTTTAACCCTCCAATAGGGTTCAGGATCCCCCTTAACACTCCTTCCCCCATCTCCCCAGGGGGCACGAGTGGACATATCCTCCCTGCTTGTTGTCCAGCTAAGGCTCGAGAAGGGAATCATAGTTAGTCATGCTGCAAGTCAATCCTAAAATGAGAATTACAATGATTTTCTATTGAATGGAATTGCTGCAGTTTAAAATGTGAATCCCGATAATATATCATTAATACCACTTCGACTAGAATTTAACTTCTGCTGATAGTTACTGGGTTAATGTTTTATGCTAATATTTTGTTCGAGTTTTTATAAGCCACCACAAGTCTACTAAACTTTTGATTATGATAACTACTTCAGTCCTAATTCTAGGCCTTGCATGCGTAGCACTCGTGTGGAATCGTCTCATATTATTCAAAAGAACATAGCAGAAATCACATGACTCAGAATTTTATATTTGCATATTGAGAGTAGGTCTTCAGTATTCAATGACCGAATATATTAGTCGATCAAGCAGATGCTTTATTTTATTCGACATATGTTGTGTTAGTCACCAAAAAGATTGATTATTTCAGGTATTACTGGTATGCCATTACAAGCATATATCTTCATGGGGCCAATTTACTACCAGAAATTGAAGCATATGGTAAGAGACCTAATTCATTAGCCCATATGTTAATTCTGTATGTTGTCATTAACAGATATACATGCTTAGTGTTACACACAAACTTCTTTGTTAATACATAGTGATAGTATTTTATTGTGATGCTAACATATCTAAGAATGGAAATCGTATAGGTGTCGTATTTCCTGAAAACATGCCTACCCCTCAAGCCACATCTAATACCGATTTTAGTTAGCCTTGACAGGGATGTCAAGGATTTAGGTGGCGGGGAGATTGCAAACCCCAATACCATATCAAATAGATGTGGAATTTAGTGGGACTTACAAGGGCTCGTTTACTACAACTAGGCACTAACATCATGCATGAACTCTTGGGAGGGCATGTAGTATGTAACCAATCTTTGGACTTCGCCCAATTGTGTAAACTTCTTCTCATCCAACAGGAAATCCATCACGAAAGAACAGAAGAATTAATTTAAGAAATTATAAATTAACGAGATTTATTTTTTAGAAAGAACAAAAGAGAAAAAAAAATAGATATTCCAGAAACAATTAAGAGGATAAAGCAGTCCATTATCAATAATAATCTATAGGCACTCTTTTTTAACAGTTATCCTAGAAACAATCAAGGGAACAGAGGCAGTCTAATGGTATTACTGTTATATACATATCTCTTATAACCATCTTTCTCCATTGATTTGACCGATATTAATGTATATGTTGATTTATAGAGAGCTTGGCTTTGTAAACCAACATACATCAATGTCTAAAATATTAATTTCTGATATTGAATCTGTTCTTTTAATGATCCCTTAAATATCAGGTTCTCGATAAAATGCATGCCCGAGGTAGTGGGCCCAGAGTAATGATGACCAGACAACCTACAGAAGGAAGAAGTCGAAACGGAGGTTTGAATTTTTCAGTCAGTTTTTCTTATGAACTTGGTTTCTGTTTTTAAGATATTGTATACTGATTGTACCTAATTCCCAGGTCTACGGGTAGGAGAAATGGAACGTGATTGTTTAATTGCTTATGGGACTAGCATGCTGATTTATGAGCGATTAATGATTTCCAGCGATCCTTTTGAAGTGCAGGTATGTTCATAAGTTCATCAAGTTTGATTGTTGTCTTTCCTTGGTGGTACTCAATCCTCATCCTTGAAAACAGATGTCAATTATTTTCTAGAACAATGTATTACTATTTAAAAATAGCTTGAAGTAAAATGATACACATAGAACAAATGTACATATGCATTGGATGTTGTAGTAACTGAAGAGGCCCACACTGACGAGAAAAAGCGATACTCCCTCCGTCCTTAAATGAATGTCCAAATTTCATTTTAATGGACGCTTTGAAAATGTGTGTTTTTATGAATTTTAATGGCAAAGATGCATAAATATTCTTGTTTTCCACTTTTCAAACATTTAGTTTTGCAAGTATAAAGTGACTTGTGAAAAAAAATTGGTAAAAACATTTAGGGACAAAAGGTATTATAAAAAACGACATTCAATTTGGGACAAAAATTTCTTGAAAATTGACATTCATTTAGGTATAGAGGGAGTATATTAAAGGCAGTGGGAGGGGTGGGATAAGCAGTGAAGTTCATGTAGCCGAACCCTAGTGATTTGGAAAAAGAGTTCGGTTATTCTTGTTTGGATCTTGTTTGGTTTGTTTGAGCTGTTGGCTCCCTTTTCCATTTTGATGTTCTTTTTTACCTCCTTTCCACTTGCCTATGCGTCTTATTCCTTTTACTTTAATTATAATGTTTTAGAAAAATAAAAAGAGAGAATATAATTTAATGGTGTGACTTCATTACTAAAAAAGGTTGAAATGAACAAACCGCGATAGTTACAGAAATCGTATATGTCTAAAAATTGGTGAAATATCTTCGGCCAATCAGAAGTGCTTACAACTCATAATGAATTCAAAATCTCACTGCTAATTTCGATTTATAGTTTTCCACAGCTTCGGCTGAACTTTTTTCCTCGAGAGACTTTTGTTGTCTGCATTTCAATGTTTATGCATCTTATGGGCGAAATGTAATAGAAATGTCTCCTGATAAGCTTAATTGGATGATTTAGTACGAGGAATCGTCATTCTACTAGATAATTTTGTTTGATTTTACATTGGAGTGTTCATAATCTGGCAGGTTTGCAGAAAGTGCGGTTTACTAGGATATTATCATCATCGACTAAAACATGGAATTTGCTCCTTATGCAAGAATGGTGATAATATCTCTACCATGAAATTGCCATATGCATGCAAGCTCTTATTCCAGGTATATGCTTCTCTCTGGGGTATTTTGTAATTATTTTTTATATCTACTTAAGCTCACATTTATCTATCCATCTCAGATTGCTATTTTCCCTTAAATTTGTTTACTATGATTTCACCACTTAATTCTTATGATCACTCAAATTGCTTCTTCAAATTTAAAAATGAGAGGCTTACTGTTTCGGCTCTCTGTTATTTCATACTTAACTTTCGAAGCTTAAGTTTATATTTTTGACAAATAGATCCCTCATCTTTCAACTGTGAACATTATTTAGGGCTCAACCTAATTGAGTTAAAATTATGTGCTAGGGTGTGGGAGACTTGATGGAAAAAATGAACATTTAGATTTTATGAATGAGTTTTCTCCTTACTCATATTTTTATTTTTCTCTCTAAACAAAATCAACTTGTTTCTGATGGTTTTATCATCTCCTTCCCTTTCGAGCGTTCTAGTTTCATTTGCTAATCACAGTGATAGACAAATGGAAATTTTCCTCAAGAAAGGCCAACTTGGTTACTACTTCGTATTTTTGTTCTTTACTACTCTGTATGATATGCAGAGTGTTTCAACTTCTATCTTTACATTAGTTTTCTTTGTATTTTTCTCGCTCCAAGAAATTATCTGGTGGATAGTGTTGAATTTCTCTTCATTGTTTCTCTCCCATTTGCCAGGAGCTCCAATCAATGAATATTGTTCCTCGCTTAAGGCTGACGGAGGCATGATGAACTGTATAGTCGATAGCGGCACAACACTTTCTTGTGTGCACAAAGATAAAGGTCCCGAGTTTTTGTTTGCTGGTTTCCTCTGGTCTTCAAGCTTGTTATAGTACCAGTACTTCTCCATCTATTAAAGGTTGGATTTTACTTTTAGGTACTACATTATGGGTTGTAATTATTCTTGAATAACAATCTGGGTTATATTCATCTAATAAAGCTCGATTCCGCATGCTCCCCCCAACCCCCCCAAATTAAAAAAAAATGCAGATACAAGCGATACTCGTTTATTTTGGATCACCACAGAATGATATAGCATTTATTTTTTAATGGAAGGAGTATTATTTACATTTTCCTCTAGTATTGTTACACTATTGCCCTTTGCAATGTCCTCTAGGAAAGGATAATTAATTAATTATGCTCGTGAAATTGTATTTTTTTATTTATATATCATTGTGAACACTACTGATAACAAATTTTATGATTGCATGGGGATAGTTTTCTTCTCAATTTGAAAAAAGCTACCCGTACGCCCATTAAAGGATTTTTTTTCTGAAATAATTTCTTTTTAAAATAACATTTTCCAAAATGACAATCCTTCAAAAGTATTGGTCAAAATGATCAATTTTGCGAAACTCGCCATTTCAAATAACGATTTATAATTTTCTTGCTTATACTCGCTATTGTAAATAGTGAGTTTCATTTGTTTTCTTCATATTTTATGTAAACAATTTCGAGAATTCTGTGGAAATTTTATTAAACTTAAATTTGCTATTATAAATAGCGAGTTTACAATAATTAGATAAGATTGACTAATGAAATTGTATTTAGATAAACACGCTAATGAATCGTGAATTCGTTAAAACCATAAATAATGGCACATATTTGTAACTCAATTTCCATTTGAATTTTGAGGAAAGTCAATACTGATGAAAAACACTTTAAATATCATTTAGAATGTAGAAAAAAATTAAAAAAAAATAAACGAGGTAGCCGTATACCATTTTCACAAGATCGGGACACATTCCTTAAAACCCTAAATAATGACACATATTTGTAACTCAATTTCCATTTGGATTTTGAGGAAAGTCATACTGATGAAAAACACTTTAAATGTCATTTAGAATGTAGAAAAAAATTAAAAAAAAAATAAACGAGGTAGCCGTATACCATTTTCACAAGATCGGGACACATTCCTCACTACTAGAAACATGCCAATTACCGACGAAAATTTACCGGCGGACCGCGTCCGTCGGTATTACTGACGGAAATTTAAGCCTTACCGGCGGATTAATCCGTCGGTAGGTTGACATTTAAATACCAATGCTCAGCCCTTTCTTTCTTATTTCCAACCCTAGCTTTTTCTCTCGTTCTAAACGCCGCTGCAAGTCCACGCCGTTCGCTCTTCTCCATCTTGTCGTCCGTTCATCATCGCCGTCTCCGATCAGGTAACACTTCTTTGAATCAATTAACACACACAATTTACGTATTTCCCCAATCTTCGATCTCTCTGAATTTTTTGCTCCTCTCTCTAGCTTGCTCGAGCTTTTCGGAATCCGGCCATCCTCTGGTATGTTACGTTCATCATAACCTAATTTCAGTCATCTTTTCTTCTTTCTGTATATTATTGTTCCATTTTTTTCAATCTATTGTTAGTTTTTCATTAATCATATCCTAAGATTTCGTGAATGTTTTTCTACTTTCTAAATGTATTTGTTCTAGGATGAAAGAAGTTTCTTTGTTATTTCAATCGATTTCCGTTATTGTGTTTCTAATTTTGATTTTGTAACAGGAACTCGTTGGAACGAAATCAAGTTAAAAGGGAGTATTGTCCAGCCCAACAGGTTAGGGTTTTCCATCTTTCATGATTTACAAATTTTGCCAATTTTTGTGTTTAGATTTTTTATCTTTGGAATGTAACTAGATGATGTATTGATCTATTTGATTGGATTTTGATTTTCCCATTTTCCCTTTAAAATCTTTTTTTTTCAAAGTGAAAAGTTCATTAAAATAGAAGGGTGAAATCACAACTTAAAGGACTCAGGGTAGCCATTTATTTTCTGCGGCAATATAACACCCCTATGATTTTAGTCATGTGTAATTGATTTAACTGATTTTAGGTATTTTCTTATCTTATAATTTGTTAGTAGTCAGCTTCCTACCTTGATATCAAAATTGGTCATTCGGCTCTGTTATTAGTTGAACTTTTGAGAACTATGTTTTATTCTATGGATATAATTGATAGATAAAATAATTTTATTGATTCTATTTCCTTTGTGGTTAACTTAAAGGTTTGTGCATTTGGTTAGACTTTTTTAAGTTGTTAGTTCGATGTACGCAACATTTATGTTATGTCTTCTCCATGTTTCGTGTTCGACTCAGTTTTAACTCCTCTAACTTGTAGATTCTCGAGGCTCCTTTACTTTCACTGCCCAAAAGAAGCACTCCACATTTACCTGAGTTTCAAGTATGTGCTTTATAAGTTTAATCCATCTATTTTTGCTGCTGTTATGGCTGCTGCTGGCTATATAACTTCCATCATACTTTCTGTAACTAAAGTTTCTCTCGTCATAATGCTTTGCAGGAGTTTCATCTGAAGACGTTAGAAAGGGCCATGCATCACACCTCTGTGGTATCTTCATCTTCCTCTTATTGCAATGATACTAAGGTTGCTTTAGTACAAACTTTCTTTACTGATGTATGCTCTTTGTAATGCAGATATTTTCAAGTAAAAATGACTTGGGAGTGTTTCAATACAGGAATTTAATTTTCACACAGGGAATACATTTCAGCACGACCCTCCAGTAGATCTTTTTAACAAGGTATACTTCAGTGCTAAATGTTTTCTGGTGCTGAGCCTTCCATTCTCTCGAATCCCTCATCCTTTTAGGCATCTCCCTATATCCTGGTTACATGATTTTCTTTGTTCAATCAGCTTTGATGATTGCTGGTTCTAGAGGTAACTAATAAGCACACATTATATTATCTGACTTAGATTATCTAGCTTCGTTGAAGCTTAGTTATAATTTGAGTATCTGATTCTAGTTTGAATGTTTGTGGAACAGAGCTCTATAGTTGGCAGCAAGCTGCTCCGAGAATGCTTAAGAATATTTTTGTTCTTGCAAATATTGCTTACACACTCCTAGTTCTTAACACTTCATGTGTTGGTTTCATGGTTAGTCATTCTTTAAAATTCTTTCTCCTTTCCAGTCACTTGAGTTTTTTTTAATCGAACTGTTTATTAATTGAGTTGGCTCGATAGCTCTACTTCTGCTGGTCAGGCTTGGCTTGTTTAAAGCTTGACTTTTGTTGTAGTAGAGCCTGTAAAAGGATTTAACTAGTGATATGAATGTGAGTTTGAGGTTTGTTTTGATGGATTTGCAGCTGCTCCATCGTTTGAGGTTCCAGATGTTTTGAATGTGAGTTTGAAATTTTACTTGTTTTTGCCATTTCGTTGATAAAATGGATTTGTGTATTGACTGAATTGGGATTCTTCTTTGTATGTGTTGGTTTTAGTTCGATGAATTTCAGAAAAAAGCTGTACAGATGGTGAAGCCAGCTCATGGAACGACGACTTTGGCTTTTATTTTCAAGGATGGCGTGATAGTAGCTGCTGATTCTCGAGCTAGCATGGGAGGATATATCTGTCAGTGGTTTTCATTATGTTCACTTGTGAAATATAACACATTATTATTTTTAACTCACAGCATCACAATCTATAAAGAAAATTATTGAAATCAATCCCTATATGTTGGGTACAATGGCCGGAGGAGCTGCTGACTGCCAGTTCTGGCATAGAAATCTGGGCATTAAGGTAATCGTTTATTTCCTTTCTATTGATTGCGTTCTGTATTTCAACCAAGTACACTACTCCCTTGACCTCTGTTCTTTCTGTCTTTTATTGTTGTTGGGTTGGCTTTTGTTTCTTTCCGTCTCCGCTGCATACTTCTAGATGTTAAAACTGAATTTCATGTCATTAGTAGAATTCATGTCAACAAGATTGTCAAGATCTATGTTTTCACGTCATTACAATAGAAATAATCTTGGTGGGATTTACAAAGCCAACCAGATCCATCAATCATTAATAAACACCAAAAAAATTGGCGTTCATATGGGGTGGGTGTATGTCTTACCAATATATTTCCAGAAATTGATTATGACTTTCTATTTGCCCGTTGTCTAGGAGATTTTCATAATATGAATGCAACTGGTAATTTTGTGAACTATGTTTAATTAATTTGGGTGAGTTTGAACATTGAGCTGCTTACTCGTCATTTACTTTTTACGTAAAGTGTAAGTTTCAATTACAGATGGATGAATCGGTGATTCTATGATGGGTTTTGCTGGATTTTTTCCAGATTGGCAGAGAAAGTTATTCTCGAGTCGCTGAAGAAAGGTTCTCTCCTTGTCGGGTAATCTTTTTTCTCTCTCTCATTCTTCTTGTTCATTGGAAATGATAGAAGTGTTTCTGTATCACTAATCTGCACAATTATAAATACTTGCACACACCCACATACGTGCACAAACACATACCTGTCCATATGGATTCTTCAATGTTTTTGCTACAGTGATGTTGATGATATGATGGCTGAACCATTGGGATGCGTTTTCATGCCTCATGGATTGGGACACTTGTTGGGAATTGATACTCATGATCCTGGGGGTTACTTGAAGGTGTGTAAGCATAATATATACCTCACCCGTCTGGAGTGAATGTGAGTTTCTTTTAGAACCTCACTCGTGGCTCAAGCGTTCACATCTTTGTAATAGATGTTTGTAATATCAGTTCTTCATTGCTTTTTTTCAGAAATAACATGTATTTTGCTGTATTTTCATCATGTTTTTGGCATTTGTGTAGCTTTATCAACAACAAGAAAAGGAGGCAGCGAAGTGATGCTGGCTAAGAAACAGAGGACATACAAACTTTTGGAGGCTGAAGATGATGACGATGTTGGGACTAATGCTCCCAGTAATTCTGTTTCTGTAGCTCCTCGGTCCAGAAAAGTGGATAAACATGGGAAACGTTTCAGAAAGAAGAATGAAAATCAGGAAGATGAAGATGATGAGGCATAATGCTTGTACTCTTATAGATACCAATTATTTTGTTTCTTATGGTAAGCTCTGTATTAGTGTTTCTTGTGACAACATATTACTTCTAATTTGACCAAATGTTGTGATGATGATTCTGAGGTATGTCCCAAGTGATTATACTATTGGGACTTCCTATATACATATATATGTATACAGAGTATCATACTTTTAATTTGGCCATTATTGAATGAGCTTCTCATTTTGTCTTCTTTATGGATATC
Source organism: Adenophora triphylla var. japonica (assembly GCA_022495995.1). Lineage (NCBI taxonomy): Eukaryota > Viridiplantae > Streptophyta > Magnoliopsida > Asterales > Campanulaceae > Adenophora > Adenophora triphylla. The sequence goes on along the minus strand of JAFEMH010000880.1, from coordinate 563,137 downwards.
TGCAGTCCTATTTACTGATTTGTTCATTTTTTCTTGAAAGTTGAACATTGCGTTCAATGCATTTGATTTAGGTTGGATTTAACCCTCCTGAAAAAAATCAATTAACCCACCTCAAATTTTTCATTGGCACCCTACCTATATAAACACAATTTACACAACTGACTTGGTACTTGGCACTACATCGTTTCTTCAATTACCAATTGCTCTCATTGCGATTGACGCAAGAAAGTTGAAGCGACGACAAAGACGGACGCTACTCGCCTACTTCGGACTCACCAAGCCACCACTCTGCCACCTGCTTCGCGCTTACACAGGTATTCCCCTTCTCTCTCTTCATCGGCTTTTCCTTTTTCTCTCATATCAAATCCCCAAATTTTTAAAGCCCTAACAAATTAGGTCTTAAAAATTGAAAACTCTTTTTCAAAATATCATTGATTTCTAGGGAAATAGGAATTGTATTCGAATTTTGTGTTTAAAGATGTCGAATAGAAGTATAAATTTAGGGTTATTGTTGAGTTGTTGTGCTATGTTCTATAAATCTGCTCTTCATACACATGGGGGAAAGTGCTTTTTATTTCACTAACAATATCCATTATATATGATACTCTCTATTTAATTAACCCTTCAATTTGAAACTTAATTTTTTTACATTTAAGCCAAAGATTTGTTTAAGCCAAAGATTTCAGTAACCTCAAAATAGTTCAAGTAAATACCGTTAGAAGTTTATATGTGGATGTTGTGAGGATTAGCGATTACTAGATAAAACCTTACTTCTCTCTCTAAAAAGCTTGATTTGCATAAATTTATTATTTTTATTTTATTTTTTGTAAACACAAACATATACTCATGTTCAAAAATTAGAAACTCTCTTTTAATATATAAATGTGTTAATGTGGATTCGTATTTGTGTGTTTAACATATTGTTTTTAATTTAAACTTCAGTTTGGAATTTTGGAATGGGTCCCCACCTCGAGATTTGAACTCATGTTAAAAATATAGGCTTTGTATGTCTTTTCTTTGGGGGGGGGTTGTTTACTAGTTTGATTTTAGATTTTTCATTGTATAAATTTTTTAGCCCCCCTCACCGTGAATCCTAGATTCGCTACTGGAGTGCATTCCTTTTCACCAAGGGTTCATAGAAAGCAGCATACTCGAAAATTTCAAGCTTTTGGAGTAAAAAAAATCCAGAGACAGACGTAGCAAGTTGGAATTGACCGACTGGAAATGGAGAATTCGAATTTCGAAACCCTAAATTTTCCTCCGTATCGAAGAAGACCTCTTCGCAGCCAAACTTATCAATCGCTGCTTCATTTCTTATCTATATTCGAGGACGACCCTCAATCCTCAAAATCGCAGCATTCAAATTCAGGTATTCTTCAATCTTTGTTATTTGTATTTAATTTTGTAATCCATTTAATCAAATGATCCTCCCAAGAAATCCGTATGCTTTACTAGGTTTAGTTGATTTTTAAGAATATTACCTGTTTTGATCTTAAAATCTCTCTAACTTGTCCAATAAAATAAATAGAAGGGGAAGAAAGAATTGTTCACTTTTTTGTTCATATTGCATTATTGATCTTTAAAAGAGTTGGTGAGAAGTAATATGTTTAATTTATGCTTCTTGATTAGGTTTAGGGATTTGAGAATATGGGTTGGCGCTTTTAACATCTTCACAAAGCTGTCCAAAGAGTTCAAGATGTTGGTAACTATTGCTAACTTTAATGTAAGAGATTTTCGAGTTCTGAATTTTTATTTCATTTGTAATGCTTGATCCTTGCTGTAGTCCTAAGTAACATGTTATTGGCAAGAAGTTAAAATTGTCTGCGCGACCGCTAAAAAACATGTTTGGTTATTTGATTGTCGAACCAGTTTCGACGACTGTTTAAGCTTTTCAATAATTCAACTAAACAAATTAGGCAGTTAATCATAATTATGATGCAGGCCATTATTGTATTTAAGAAGTATTATATTCAGGTTAATCTAAATTTCAGTTTTTCACTGACTAGTTTGTTTCATTATTTTCTTTGGTGTGAAGAAAGTGGCGTCCCTGAATCTGGAGCAGCCAGTGCCAAAGTGGTGTATGATGAGTTGCTACGCCAGAATGATCCATTGGCTGATGAAAACAGAGGAGTTCCTGGTATGAAAGATGGAAATCTTGATAATACACATGGGGAAATTGTAGGATCTGTTCACATTTTTAAAAACAAAGAGCTACCTCACGTGGATGACACCAACCTTATGAAGTTGTTGGAAAATGAGAACCAAGATAGCTCTGTATTGACAAGTAACCTTGAAGAGCAATCTATTGTTCCAAGAGTTCTTCGTATAGAGGAACTTACTCCGCCTGTGGAAATGGAACCCAAGCTGCCTACTCATGAGAATTCTTATGATGTTACTACGTCTCTAGATCAGGATTACATGGTCAGCTTAAGTCCATCTGTGAATAACAATAAAAATTATCTTCCTGTGGGCATGATAGCATTGGAAGAAGACAAGGATCATAGACAGGGTACATTGATGGCATTAGACCACCCAACATTAGCTTCTCCCCTCACTGCAGACGAAGAGGTAGAAGAAGGAGAAGTATCGGGGGAATTAATAGGTTTATCACCTGCAGATGATATATTGTCCGAGGGAAAGAGGGGAAATGAGGAGCATTTTTCGGAAAACGTTAGTGGTAAAGAACAAAAAATAGGACTTGACAAAGATGGAAAGTCCAATCCCTGGTCAGAGAACATAACAGGTAATCTGGGTAAACGGATGGAGTCTGAAATTAGGGAACCTAAGAGAAATTTGGTGGAATATAACTCTGAAATATTTACTCATGGAACAAACACAAAATCTAGTAAGCTAAATGGATACCGTTGCAAGCCTAAGACTGGAGCAAAGGAGTCTAACTCTGCTAGTGTTTGTCTAAAAAATCTGGTACAGGTCGGAGGAGCTTCGGGAGAGAATGCATCAAAATATCTTCACAGTGAATCTGCTAAGAAGGTATGACCTTTTCCACAGGATAGTCATTGCACATTTCACGAGTCTCAGATCCAAGTGCCTGAATCGGTCTTACTGCATCTCTTCTTATCATCACCCTTGTCTTGTTTACTTCTGTACCGACTATTATAATATTTAAATAATGAATTGGTGAGACACTGTAAGTTGCCATCTTACATTTTTTTAACCATGAAAATAGTTCGTTTAAATCTTCTTTAGGAGCTAATTTCTGGTACAAATGCATCCTAGTCCTGGTCATCTCAATTTTTTATTGCATCATGGTTTAAAAATTTATACCCCTTTACCCATTTTACCGCTCCCTTAAGCTGACTGCTGTTACCTGGACCTGTAACGTCTGCCCTTTCATTTGCATCATCACCTAGCATGCACTCTTGAGCTGAAGTTATACCAAAAGGAAAACAGTTACTCCCTTCGTCCCATATGATAGTCCCATTTGACTATTCAAACATTTTAACAAACTATTTTCATTTCCATCACTAACCTTAATGAGATTTACTTATTACTTCATTACCCTTTCTTCTTCCTTGGTTAGCTCTCATCCTCTTCTCTCTCCCTCTTTTTCCTTGGTTGGCAATTTAGGAAGTTCAATGATTTTAACATAACAATGATGGAAATGGGGCTATCTTTTTGGGACAAACAAAAATGGCAAATGAGAACACCTTTATGGGACGGAGAGAGTACTTATTATCGTAACTATGCCTAATATGTACAGCATGTTAATATAGAGAGTAGGTCTGATACCTCCATCTCTCTCATATTCCATATGAATCACACACTCATCTTGCCTTGTGTTTCCCTCAAGCCAAAGTCCCAAAGGGAAGGGGAGGTGGGTATCCTAATCTACAACAGTCCCCAAAACACAGCTCCTCCCCACTAAGTTTTTGCAGTATCACATCAAGGTCAGGAGTGAAATATTTTATTTTTTTTTTATGTATTTTGAGATTTTATGTTTTCTTAAGATGGAAGAGATGCTCGTTCAATTAGTGAGAAAATTCAGGATTTTTTCCAACTGTCATAAGCAACTCTAAGTCCATTACTTACACTGCTACGATTGGTATGTAATTAACTCCTCATCTTTGATGGCAGGATGCTGATGTTCCCAGTGAGAGAAAAAGACAGGCTCCCCAGGCTAAAGAAAAAAGTGCAAACAAAGGGATATGTACTTTGCAGGATAAAGTTGATTCAGTTGTTCCTGGGAAGCCTATAGAACCTCTAAACACAGAAGGGTATGTTTGTAACCTTGAAAGTGTAAGAAAGGAAAATCAAGGGAGTGGAGTTAAGAACTCTGGCAATTCTGAGGGTTGTCCTGAAAATTTACCTTCTCTTGGAGTACTGTCTGCAGAGACCCCGTCTCTAAACAAAGAAAATGCGTCCACTGAAAAGGTATTGATATTGATTTCTAGCTAAACTAGCATGATGAAATAACTATTCTGCATATCCTCTAGTGTACATCTTTACACTGGTCATATATATGTTCTCATGGTCAGTTTATGGCACATCCAGGTTACTTAAGTTGCTAGTCAACATCACTACATCAGTGATTGGTATCAGTATTCAACTTCTAATCGAGCTTTGAAACTAAAATGGTTCATTCTGTTCACATGGATGGCTGCATATGGTCCAAGGAATCATGCAATTCGCTTAAGTTTCATTCTTTGAAATGGGTCTTACTAGATTTGAGCCTTATATGATCTACCAATGTATTTGCATATGATTATTTTAAACCGCTCGCCTTTTTCGTGGAACATCCTTTTGAGATGGTGAATCATAATTCAAGGATGTGTAGTTAATATTCTTGAAGTAGGGAACTTGGTACTCTGCTAGGGACCTTATCTCCAAGAGATAGGATCCCCTGCAGTAGAGAAAGAAACGTTAATAACACAAATAAAGTTTAGATTTGGAATATGAAGAACAAATAAACCCAGAATTTTAGAAAATTTAGATTGTATACTTTGATTTCCATTGGAGACCAAAAACTATAACCATGGCAAAATCACCAAGAGATTTATCATTCAGCTCAAAAGAGAATATGAGAACTAGGAGTACGGAGATTCATGTATTCTATACCTTACTCATAGCTGTCCTCTGTTATTTGATTACTTCTGGGTCAGCATTTTGTTTATTAAATGCAAAATTTACATTGTTAAATTGCGATGGCGCCACTGATACTCATTTGTGGCAGGGTGATGATGTACCTGAGAAGAAAAGAAAGCGGGTTCTGACCAAGGAAAGGAAAGCAAAGAAAAAGGTATTAATCTGTTTCTGCTTGCTTTTTATTCCCGCCTTTCTTCTTTATGATTTTAGTGGCATTGCGTTGAGGGAGAGTGTGGATGCAAAAGAGAACCCCACCACCACCTTGTCTCATTCCACACCAACCCATCTTTTCTAGTAAAAGATTGCATCATTAGTACATTGCACCATGGCACTCAATTTAAACATTTTGAAAAAACCCAAATTAACATTTATAGTCAACTAATAGTGCATAGAAATTAACCTTAGTTTGAGTAAGAGTACTTTTTGATCTTCATCGAAGTGTTGGCTGGGGTATGTCTTGCCTACCCACACCTCTTCCTCACATTAAAATACTTCAACTCCTTTCTCTTATGGACGGGCGCAAGTTGGTTTTCCCATGAACTCTTATCCCTATTTATGAACGTGATCTACTTTATTGGTTTCTTATGATTCTTTTTCAGAGTTTAGACTGTAGGCGCATAAACCAAACTGTTCACTGTTTTGTATTTCAGTTGTAGCATATGCTTTCTTTTTATTTCATTAATTTGTTCGTTGCGGTTCACTTTTTCCAGCAAAGAGCCAAAATGAAACTAGCCGAGAACGGAAAGCCAGCTGTGAAACGGATGCAACTGCAACCAGTGGCAAAACAGAAATCAGTATGCCGTCATTATCAACATGGGCGATGCAAGGAGGTTGTATTTTCACTCTATTTTATTCATTCCAGGATCTGTGTTTTGATTCTAGTATTTTTTTTTTCATGCATGGAACTGGATGCTTTTCTAATGTTATAAAACGTGTACATTTATGACAGGGGGCACTTTGCAAATTTTCACATGATACAATTCCCTTGACAAAATCCACAGTAATATTCCTTTCACTTGTATCTTGTGCAGTTTTCCGGTACAGAGACCGATTTTCTTGTTATTATTAGTTTTATCCTGCACTTATAAACTACTTATAATTGCAAGTGATGTGTTTGGTGTTGCAGCCATGTTCACATTTTGCCCGTCACTCATGCATGAAAGGAGATGAATGTCCATTTGATCACGAGCTCTCAAAGTACCCCTGCAATAATTTCCAGACGAAGGGTTCTTGCAGCAGAGGTGCAGACTGTTTGTTTTCACACAAGGTAGTCTCTTTCGTTATAATTCCTCCGTCCCATAAAGATGATCCCACTTTCCAATTTCGTTTGTCCCAAAAAGAAAGTCCCATTTCTAATTTGAATGGTTAAAATAAGTTAGTTTCCAAAATTTGAGTGAAATGAATGTGGATGATGGGCCAAGCTACGATTAGCGGATCTTTGTATGATTCTTATGCTCATTAGGATATAATAATGGAAAGAAAAATATACCAGTAAATTGTTTGAAAAGTCAAATGGGAACATCTTTATGGGACGGAGGGAATTTAGTTTGTTCCAGAGTGCAACTTACCTCCAAATGCCATATTTTTCCTCAGATGCAGGCCAGTGAAGCTGCCTCCACTTCTGCAGTAAAAGCTACAGGGCCAGATCTACTTGCTTTATCCCTGTTGAATAATTCAAGCTCCCTGAAACAATTCATCGTCAATGAGAAGCTCGATGCGAAGCCTAGTGCACTGGCACCAAAAGGGATCGTGACTACACCAAAACCTACTGAACTGGCAACCAAAAGGGCTATGGCTACACCCAAAGAGACTGTGGCTACCCCGAAATCTACTGTACTGGCACCCAAAGGGGCTACTATGGCTACGCCCATAGGGACCCTTGCTACCCCAAAACCTACTGTACTGGCATCCAAAGGTGCTATGGCTACACCAGCACCCAAAGGTATGAGCTTTCTTTCACATGGGAATTTATTGACGTCGGAAGCTGGCTCGACTCCCAAGGCAGATACTGCTGTGAAAGTTGACCATCAACTGACTCCTAATTCAATCTCGGTTCAGAACAATAACGAAAATACAAAGAAAATACCTGCTGTGGCTCCAAGGGGAATAAATTTCTTGGCCTTTGGTAAGAAACCTCTTATAGATGTTCAAAATCCTAGCTTGCCTTTGAAGAGGGATTGGAAAATCTCCATTAAGCAACTTCAGCAGGGGTGAAAAGTCAAACCCATCTTTAAAGAAGGATGATGGAGTCAAAGTTGACAATCATGTTAACAAAAGTCAACCAGATGGTTCTAGAAGTAAGCCCCAAGTAGACCTTCAGAAGATGATTTTGCCAAACACACCAATGTCTTTGCAAAATGTACTCAAGTCAACTTTAGCATTTGCTTCCAAGTTTGAGTCTGAAGTTAAGACTGGCCAGTCAATTGGTTCGGATTTGAATACGGAAGCTAGAAGTTCATCAAACAGTTCTACGAAAGCTTCATCGATTTTGGAACTTATATACGGGAATAGTAGTAAAACCTAGTGAAAGAGATACTCGAGTTTACCCGTGAAGAATCTGTCAGTTGGTGTGAAGATGTTCTCAAACATCTGAGAGGTACTCTACATTGGCATTTATAACTCAAATTATTATTATATTTTATAGTTAATATGAATTACTACATTTTACCAAAAAATATGTAAAAATGAGTAACATTTTTGTTACGAAAGATTACATTTATAGTAACACTAGCCTAAGCCCGTGTCCAAGGCCACGGTTTTTGATTTTTTTTGTTTTTTTTTAATTTTTTTTTAATTTAATTTTTTTTTAAGGGCAAAATGGGAAAGGGACAAATGTATGAGGGCAAAATGGGAAATTTTGCCCATGTAACTGTTGTTCATACTACTGTTCAAAAGGGGGGTTTGTTTTATAATATAGATAAATGTGCAGTCACGCTCCAAATCCGTATTTCCTAACCAAGGGCTGTTGAGAGGACTTTTTGTTTCATAGTAATATTTTGCACCCAAAATATTGCTAGTGTGTTTCTAGAAATGAATTACTGTACTAATTTTTTTTAAGGCGCATTTTTTTTTTTAATTGCAGAAATGAATTACTGCACCCAAAATAAATCAAATGTACCAATTTTGCACCCAAAAGATTTTAAGGCACATTTTTTTTTTTAAATTTGCTCTCAGCTTGGAATTTTTTGATAGACTGTACTAATTGTTTTTTTTTTTTTTAATTTGATAGATGTCTCAAGAAGTTCACGTGAATCCAAATGAAAGTTGTGATGATGATTTGCATAATGGTAACTTTTTGAATTTGCTATTTTTACATTTTTGGCAACTTGCTAGCTTTTCTTTTTTTGCAACTTGCTAATTTTATTTGCATATGTAAACACTTTTTGCATGTAGGACTTTCTTTGAAGGTGGAGGATGAACAAAACTTGGCAACTTGCAATGAAGATGTTGATGAAAGTGGATAGAAAAGGTATGATTCAGCTTTACCTATCAATGTCTTATAATGCTATTACTGCACTTCTCTTCAGTCTAAGGCTGCTGAAAATTAAGTTTTGCTGTAACTCAGAGTATATTAGCCATTTGTTCTTGAATGTACATACTGTAAAGAAAATCTGGAATTTTGTTCTTTGGGAAAAAGCTAAGATGAATTAGAACAATTGACTGATGTGTAAGCGCCTAGTCATTTATAAGGAATGTCTCGATGCTTATTTGTTGTAAAGCTGAGCCTGCACTGTTAATCTGCTTTATGTAGTATTTCTGCTTTGATTGTTAAGGGTATACATGCTTTTCACTAGCCGAAAACCACTAAAAATAAATTTAAAAAAAGAAGAAGAAAAAGAATCAAGGAGCAGTTAGCTATCTACAGTTCCTTGGACTTAGGTTACTTGGTCATTTGTACTAATTGGAAACATTTTTAAAAGGTCACTGTGTTAAGCTAGCTAGCTGAAGACTGTCCAAGGGTAGTAGATGAGGCAGCACAGCTGAGGCATGTTGACTTTGTCCATTAACCCATCTTGATAATAGAATACTAGAACTGTTTGCTGATCTTATTTCATACACTATGTTCTTGTATTTGTGACTATTTTTGTTTATAAATTGATTAGTAATAAAATTAATGAATATATGCATGGTGCATGGACTAACTGATAAGTTCAAGGAGAATGACACCACTCTGACATTCACATATGAGTCCTTCTTGATCACTGTGATGACTGCATAGCAGATTGATTGTCACTAGCAAGAACAAGAAAACTCATTTTGGAATTAAATTTGGAGTGGTTTGAAGCTTAGCTTTCACGTGGAAGAACTATCTACCCTTGCTGGGTTGTGAATGTTTTTATTTGGTTTATACAGATCATAAAAAGAGAAAATGGAAGTGAATAAAATCTTGTATTTTATGTTGAGCCCCATATGTTGGATTGAAGTTATATTATCACTCTGGGCTAGCAGCTCTGTTTGTACGTGCTTATTTATGTTGAGCCCCATATGTTGGATTGAAGTTATATTAGACTATTAATTAACATTTTATTTATTTGTATTTATGTATGTTTGTGATCATCCTTTTTGATTGAAGCAGCTATGTTGGATTGAAGTTATATTAGACTTACTGAAGTTTAAAGAATGAAGCATTCAAAACTCTAATTTATGGTTTTAGAACATTTGTTGGAATGTAATGTGTGTGGAAACTAATTTTGGTTTGTGTTTGTTTGGATTATTTTGAGATTGTAGTAAAACTTGAATATGTAATGGTTTGGCATTTTATTTTGTTGATTTACAGCCTTTTTATAGACTGAACTGTAGCTTAGATTTAAAAAAAAATGGTGACAGCTTCGGATCGGAGCTCGGATCGGGCACATTCGGAGCTTCGGATCGGATCCATTCGGATCTACGGATCGTAACGGACACATTCGGATCGGATCGGGTTCGGTAATTATTTTCTAGAGTTCGGATCGGGTTCGGATCATGTCAGATCCGATCCGAACCCGACCCGTTGACATCCCTAAAGACTATCTTAATGGAAAGTAGGGTGTAGTAGCTATGCTAATATATTTGGTCATGAACTCCCAAAGTATCCCTACAATTTTTTTCAAGGGCACGTGCTGCAGAGGTGCCGATTGTTTGTTTTCACACGAGTTAGGGTGTATTTGTTTGCTATTAATGAACGAGTGTTAATGAGTTTTGAAGGCTATAACACCCTTAGTCTTCTTGCTATATGCTCCCTCCGTCTCGTAAAGATGTTTTCACTTTTCATTTTTGTTTGTTCCAAAAAGAAAATCCTATTGTTTGATGAGTCAAAACGTTGATTCATATTAGCCATTAGCCGATTTTTATTTTTTATTTTTTTATTACGATTTGTTGTTGTATTTATAAAACACTTGATCCTTCTTTTACTTATTCATAAATACAAAATTCATCTAAATGCTATCAAGGAATTGAGTACATTGGAGTATTTACTAGAATATCATGAAATTGATAAGGAATGGAACACATGAATCCATCTTTTACTTATTTTAATAAACTAGAGTTATATATACTCCCTCCGTCCTATTTGAAATTGAAAAAAAATCATAATACACCCAAATTAAGAATGAGGATATAATATTATAGTATTGTGAGTATGGATAATGAGATAAGAACAATGGCGGATCTAGAAATTTTGGTGAGGAAAATCAAAATTTTGATTTAACAAAAAAAAAATGGAACCTTATTATATTTTTTTCGAAAAATTTAGTATATCATATAAAGCATTTTTTTCTTAGTCATGAGTACAATTTTATTTATTTTGTCTAAACCACCAGTATTTAAACATCATTTCTAATCTGTTTCGAATCGGGTAGGATCACTCTAACCAAAGAGTAGATCCGCTCCTGGATAAGAAAGAGAAAGTGGGGTATAAAATAGTGAGTAATTGTTGTAAGTACGACAAATGGACCCCATTATTTAAAAGTATTAAATTTTTTCCATTTTAAAATTTTGCAATTTTAAATGGGACACCCAGAATTATAATTTTTGCAATTTCAAATGAAACTCATTCCAGTAAGATGCATGAAGACCTAAAATATTTGTCGAACGCCTGAATTGAAAACCCAGGTATATTATTGTTAGACAAAATCTATACAATCGAGCACAAATGAGAAAAGAATTACAATGAATTGAAATATAATATACACCATAAAAATAATAAAGAGAAAACCGTAAATTCATTGTCTTGAGTTTGCTTGAATCCGTGCCGTAACCTCCTTGAATCGTCATCTTGAATTTGCTTGAATCCGAGTCGTGTGTGACACACTCTTCTTAAGACTAATTCGCCCCCTCACTACGAGTGCTCGAGGTCTTCAATGGACGTTAGTCTCCCAGGATAAAACGGATGAACCGGAACAACTTTGCACTTAAAGTTTTCCGGCGAATCTCACTATGCTTAAACAAAATCACCACTCAAAACTAATCTAGGAAGCCAAAGAAAAAGATGAACAAATTGCAAAGAGGAGGAAGAAGATTGAAGGAAAATTTCTCTAATTTCATTTTGTGGGTTTTTCCAAAATTTTACCATCCAAAAGTCATCCAAATTAATTTATATTATATGGGAGTCAATCCTTGTGTTTATGAGGTTTTAATCCACAACTTGTAACCCCAAACTCATGGTATGCTCCCAATTAATCAAGCAATTTATTTTGGGACTCTTGGCATGTCAATGGTGGGATTAACTTTTGAAAGTTACATTTTCAACCCACCTACTTTGAATTCATTATATCTTTCTCACCCAATATAAAATTGGACATCTAGATATACCATTCTAATGTTCCTACAAGGTGGAACATACACCCACAATAATCTTTGTCGAACGACAAACGATTCATTTAAGGAAAATACACAATTTCCTTCACAAACAACAAATTTTTCCAACAATCCCCCACATGAAGGAAATTGATGACGAGTTTGGTGATAGAGTTTGGCAGACGAAAACTTGCATACGATAGGTGGGAAAAAGCCCATTGAACCTTCGCTCGTACAAGCATATTTACTCTACTCGCAAATTGATAGACGCGATGTCCTTGAATCATTATGCTTTTTGTGTAGCCGATCATATGCTTGACACAAGTAACGTCCTAACATAGTTCAATTCTCATAGCTATGTTCATTCATGGCCGTGAACATACGCCTGGTTCTGTGAGAGGGTCTAAGAATTGAGCCTCACACAATTCTCCTCGAAGCGGCCCCACTTCTCTCTCACATAGGTGATTTCTTAAAGGTAACCCGTATTACCCCGCTCGAAATTTCGACGCATAAGAATCATTAAAAGCCATAGGCTTATCCTTGTCCTTTCGGGATGTCACTAATAAGAATGGACTTGGGGTTGGTTCCCCCACAGTGACGCTACAAGTCTTTTAACAGTTAGGTGGTCCCATTGAATCTAGTTCTTGGGATCTTCAGTCATCTAGATTGGGTTTTCCACTGTGTTTAACTTTTAAGAGGCTCAAGTCACATTCCCCTCCAAATTTACAACTAACTCTCGATTTAACCCTTTGGTTAACGGATCCATTTATTATTTGACTTTTCATAGTCAAATCATTTTGAGAGTAGTTGTCTAATGGTATTATGTCTTAGACATATATGTCTAGACTACCATTACACACATTGCTAGATGTCTTTTTAATCATAGATTGACTTTAGCAATATAACATCTTGCTAATGCAAGATTATCCATTTTATAAATGTTAACTCGAATCCATTTTAATTCTAGTTGTCTCACATTGACCCTTCCAAAATTATCAAGATATATCCCCCTAATGACTTATTTTACCAATAAGACCATTAGTTTATCCTTGAAATTTAATCCACGAATTAAATTTACTAGAATTCTGTTCGAGTTCAACATATCATTGTGTGAATTTAATCAACACAATCGAAGTTTTGATGTCATTATCTTCGTGCTTGTAAAAGTCATACAATGACTTGCTTGTTAAAGTCATACAATGATTTTACCAACTTGCACATTTCCTTTTAATTTCCGCATCTTGAACCGTTTCACCACTTTGCTCTATTTCATCAAAGTGTTATACGTTCATTTTAACAAATTTGACATCAATACTCAATTTACATTTACTTCATTTTCTTTGGTTTATATATATATATTTAAACTTGTTAAATCATATATGATAAACCAATATGCACAATTGTTAAAAACATAACTTTTGAAACATAATCCACAATTTTCTTTACTAATTGGACTTACTACTTTGAGAAAAAAAAAACTCTCCCACATTCACAAGTGTACGTAGGCCTACGTTTCCATACTTCATATGGACATTTTAATGTTTTCTTGGGGTAACCTATTTCAAAGGTAATTATTTTCCCAAAGTAGACTCACCCCCACATTTTCGGGTAGCCCTGACTATTTCAAAGGTAATTATTTTCCCAAAGTAGGCCTACGTTTCCATACTTCATATGGACATTTTATGATTGATGACATCTACAAAAGATTGTCTCTTAAACCACAAGGTATATGTTTGACTTTTCAAACAAGTTTGACCAACTTTGTCTTTGCCTTGAGCATTTCAATATGCTCCATCACATTTTGCTTTCACCACAAAAGTGTTAGAAAGTTCTTCTCCGAATCTCTATTCTCTTTTCCAACACAATACGAATAGCAAGCACCTTAACATTCATTTTACTCATTAATGTTTAAGGTGATTCTTGAAATCTTTCCAAGTAGGAAGCGATTTCTCAATTATTTCCGTCACTTGGAAATTTCACTCAACACCATTCATTCGACATGGTTTTCAAGAAAAATATTTGCAATTCTTCCATTAACCTTTTCTATTCATGGAGTCCATTATTTTAAAATAAAGAAAACGGCCTACAAAGAATTTCTTTGCACCAACATTCTCGATTTTATATTAATAGTCCAAAGACTCTCATCATTTCTTTGCCGTTTTCTTATTACTATACACATTACATAATGAATTCGACAATTCATTAATTATATAGTTTCAGTAAAAGAGATTTGCATTTTTCAACCATACCCATGGCTTGAAAACATCCGTCTAATTTTCACCCAACTTTGTAAGATTTTTATAAAAAAAACCTCACTAGGTTCAAGATGATCAAATAGAACATCTTTTGTTGCCATCACTCAAAGGGCCAACAAAATTTTCTATCTTTTCAATATGGTGAGCCAAAATACTTGAAACAACCATATTTTTCTAAATATTTATCTCCACACAAGGAGTCTTCCTCAATACATTGATTTTAATTTTCAACAATTAAAAACCAAATTATAAACGTGTTGTCATAAATAGAACTTTCTAATATAATTAAAGAATTCACCCAAAATAAATTGTTAATTCAATTGGAGAATTACAACAATTTATTTCTTATAACAACCCATATTATAAACCTCCAAATTTCTTAATGAAATTATAATTTGAGGTTACTTATTTCAAAACTTTAAAGGTCTTATCTTGAAGTACCTCTAAATTATAGAAATTATTTTCTCATTCACCAAATATACAATTTCTCTTAGAAGTCATACTTCTAAATATTTTGTGTCATTTGTCATCAACAATATGATTTAACAACTTCCTTGAAGTCCTATTATTTTTTCATTATTTGACATTAGTCAATCATTTCACTTATAGGTTTTAACAACTTCTCCAAAGAAACCCTATAATTTTAGTTTTAGTCCTTGTGACATTTATTAATGTCAACAACAATGAAATTTAACAACTTCTTTCAAGAAGCTTCATTTTTATTTTTGTGACTTTTATCACTATTGACACTAATAGGATTTAACAACTCCATTCAAGAAGCCCTATCATCTTTGTCAATAGATTATTGAAAATATGCAACGTTAAAGAAATACATCTTTCAACGTTCATCTTCTCAACTTAGTTCAACGAACTTTTCGTTAACGTTAAAGATTACTTCTTTACCCGTTAATTTTCTCAACTTAGTTCCAACGAACTTTTCATTTATAAAATGCAACGTTAAAGACTAAATCTTTACCCGTTCATTTTCTCAACGTAGTTCCAATGAACTATTCATTTCACAATATGATTCTTGTGAACCATAAGAACGTTAAAGATGACATCTTTAACCGTTCATTTCCTCAATTTAGTTCAAACGAACTTTCAATTTTTTCTCACTATGATTTCCATGAACCATAAGAGATCTATTATCCATTGTATAAACACTAGAAGTGGCATCACCACAACTATTTTACACAATCGTTTCAACATCCTCGATGTTCATCCGTTAATTTAATTCACTATAAGTTCAAGTAATTAATTTAGCCTTAAAAAATTGTTCTGTTCTGGAATTTTTATTTCCATCTTCACATAATAACTTTCCGATCCCACCGTCCAGAATATTCTTCTATAAGTCAGGAACATGCCCACCAAATTTGAGCTCGATCCAACGGTTAATGAACCGGGAAATGAAGTTTTTCCACAGATGGTCATAGAAAATCTGTGCTGGAAATTTGCTTCTTTTCCATCAATTTTCCGTCTCTTTTTGCCATCTCTTTACATCTTTTCTCTTGGGGTCATTGATCCACCGGATTTTTCAAATCTGTAATTCTTTCTCAAATAGGAGAATTAGTCTTAAGATTGTTAGACAAAATCTATACAATCGAGCACAAATGAGAAAAGAATTACAATGAATTTAAATATAATATACAACATAAAAATAATAAAGAGAAAACCGTAAATTCATTGTCTTGAGTTTGCTTGAATCCGTGCCGTAACCTCCTTGAATCGTCATCTTGAATTTGCTTGAATCCGAGTCGTGTGTGACACACTCTCCTTAAGACTAATTCGCCCCCTCACTACGAGTGCTCGAGGTCTTCAATGGACGTTAGTCTCCCAGGATAAAACGGATGAACCGGAACAACTTTGCACTTAAAGTTTTTCGGCGAATCCCACTATGCTTAAACAAAATCACCACTCAAAACTAATCTAGGAAGCCAAAGAAAAAGATGAACAAATTGCAAAGAGGAGGAAGAAGATTGAAGGAAAATTTCTCTAATTTCATTTTGTGGGGTTTTCCAAAATTTTACCATCCAAAAATCATCCAAATTAATTTATATTATATGGGAGTCAATCCTTGTGTTTATGGGGTTTTAATCCACAACTTGTAACCCCAAACTCATGGTATGCTCCCAATTAATCAAGCAATTTATTTTGGGACTCTTGGCATGTCAATGGTGGGATTAACTTTTGAAAGTTACATTTTCAACCCACCTACTTTGAATTCATTATATCTTTCTCACCCAATATAAAATTGGACATCTAGATATACCATTCTAATGTTCCTACAAAGTGGAACATACACCCACAATAATCTTTGTCGAACGACAAACGATTCATTAAAGAAATGAAAGTATATAATATAAAAAAGAGGGACGAAAAATAGCATTTAATTTTTAATTTTTTTTTTGGATAAATAAAACTATTTGAGATGTTAGTTAGTAGTGATTTTTTTTTATAAAAAGTTATATAAAAAAGTTAAGAATTTTTTTTAAAATGAAAGTATATAATAAAAAAAAAGAGGGACATATAATATCATTTACTTTTTTAATTTTTTTTTGGATAAATAAAACTATTTGAGATGTTAGTTAGTAGTGATTTTTTTTTTATAAAAGTTATATAAAAAAGTTAAGAATTTTTAAATAAAGTATATAATAGAAAAAAAGGAGAACGGACAATATTTTCTGTTAGTACAATTTTCCTAAGGCGACTCAAATCATGATAAATTATTCTAATTCCGTTTCTGTTTGTTTTCCTGATTTAAGTTCTTGTTATTATGTTTGCTATGGCTTAACAAAATTATTAATGTTATTGCATGATTGCCCTTTGATTAGATCTGTTGTTGCATAATTAATATTCCAACAATCCCAGGCTTACTCCCAGTTGACTAAGGTGAAGCAATGAGCTTACTTAAAGCTCTATCATAGGTTAAGTAAATGGGCATGGCATATGTGGTTTTTGAAGTTGATTCCAAAAGCTGTTCACAATGGGCTACATTCTAAATAAACAGGTTTTGGGTCGGGGCAGCCCAATTGTGTAATAGTCTGGGCTGCTTCAAAGACTGAAATCACGCGTCTGATAGACAGATTTGAAAAGACTTTCTTAAAAGAAATAACTGAAAATAAATAAAATCGGGAAGGGGGAAAGTCGAGACTTGTGTTGGACACAATCTCAGTAATAAGTAATTTGCACCGAATGGTGCTAACGGTTACTAACAATCTTCTCGTAAAATGCAATGACTTTAAATGTCGTTAATAGAATCACTTCAAACTAACGACTTCGGCAAACAAATATGAATGTTTAGAACTTCTGGACTTGAAAGAAATTATGTTTCAATATGCTCTCTATCTAATTTGCTATTGAATGCTAGATGACTGAATAAATTATTTTGATAATCCTGAGGGAACCATTTATAGTTTTTCAAGAGCTCTGGTACCTTTTAGAGAATAGATACAATTCTACTCAGACCAATTCTTGTTGTCGGATCACACCTGATCGAGGAATCAGATTCAGCGAACCGACCCCGATCTAGGGTGAATGAGTGTATCACCCAACCGCTCAAACTTCCACCTGATCCTCGCCCGTACATGAACGAATATGGATCCGATCTGCCACTCCAATCCCACGCGCCCCAGTCGATCGAGTCTACCCGGTTTGAACCACCACACGAACCAAATCGCACCTAGTATAAACCATGCATGCACTGAACCACCCGGTTCGACCCACAAGCTGAACCATCTAGTTGGGTGAGCTGGACAAAACTTTAAGGCTCCTTATCTCCTATCGACAATGCGAAGTGCAAACTGTGCCCTAAAATGCCCAATGCACCCTCAGGCTCACGTGGTTCAATTTTGAGCTAGTCCAAAACTGACAATTGGACCACTAGCTTGCATGGCTGGCCAAAGGACCACTAGGCTTCATGGTACGAGAATAACACTTTTATCTCTTGAAGTGGATGAATTTAAATACTCTCCACCTTTTTGTTTTTTAGGCGATGTGTAATATGACTTTTCATAATTACATAACTTTTTATAAATCAATTTCAACTTGCATAATTTGAGTATTAATTTCTCATTCACCACAATTTGGTTTTTAGAAAATGAATACATCATATAAACCGTCTCCAAATGTAGAATATAAATATGCAATTGATTTTCATTTAAATAAAATGAAATTACATTAATTAATTTATGGTCAAAGATTGTTCAAACCCAATTTTGAACCAATTTTTCAACATAAAATACCCTAATAAAACTTCCTAATTGTGGACCGTCAAAATCAAAATGAAATGAGGGTTGAAATTACTATGAAGTGCGACTGTATGGCCCTAGATCTCTATTTTTACCATGATCTTTCATAATTGGGGAGCCTGATTAACTACACTTGATTCTAGTACCTCTTGTATAGTTGAACATGTTAAATGTAATAGGGTGTTCTGTAGAAATTTAAATTGGCATAATAATTTCTCTTGTTATTCTTCTCACATGGAGGAAGGATTTATATGAGATTACAAAAGAGTTGTAGTCAAAAGGAAACTCTAAGCAAATAAGAAACCCAAAGGAAAAAGGAAACATCAAATAAGGAAATAAGAAACCCAAAGGAAAAAGGAAACATCAAATAAGGAAATAAGAAACCCAAAGGAAAAAGAAAACATCAAAGAAGGAAACACAATCCTAGCTGCGTTACACCCTCCCTCAAGTTGGAGCGTGAGGATCAAGAATGCCCAACTTGCTAAGTAAAACATCAAATTGTTGCTTCCCGAGAGCTTTAGTAAATATGTCAGCTAACTGAGTCTTCGTTGGAACATAAGAAGGGGCAATAAGACCATTGGAGATAGCGTCACGGACAAAATGACAATCTACCTCAATATGCTTGGTGCGCTCATGATAAACAGGATTCTTGGCAATGTGAAGAGCCGATTCACTGTCACAGAAAATGGGGATAGCCTTGGGATGATGGACACCCATGCTCAACAATAAACCCTTCAGCCATTTAAGCTCGCATGTAAGAGCTGCCATGGCGCGGTATTCAGCCTCAGCGGAAGAACGAGAAACAGTAGGTTGTTTCTTAGTCTTCCAAGATATGGGGAATGCCCGAGAAAAACGAGCCACCCGGTAAGAGAACGACGAGAAATGGGGCATGCGGCCCGGTCCCGAGTCACACCATCCTTGAAGAGTGAGATCGCCGTCGCCGCGCAAAAGAATGCCTTGCCCCGGCGTGCCTTTGAGATATTGAACCACCCGTAGAGCAGCCTCCCAATGCTCGGAACGAGGTTCATTCATGAACTGAGAAAGGATGTGGACCGAATATACAAGATCCGGCCGAGTTACAGCCAAGTAAATGAGTCGCCCAACTAGGCATCGATAGCGTTCCGGATCTTCCAAGATAGCACCGGTAGCAACACCAAGCTTATGGTTAGGTTCAATGGGGAAGCTAGAGGGCTTCGAACCTAGTAAACCGGCCTCAGAAATAATATCCAATGTATACTTTCGTTGGCACAGAAACAGGCCATCAGGATTGCGAGCAACCTCAATGCCAAGAAAGTATTTCAGAGACCCGAGATCCTTCATTTTGAAGCACTCACACAGGTACTTTTTGAAGGATAGCAAGGCAGCGGAATCGTTCCCGGCTATGATGAGATCGTCAACATACACAAGCACATTTATCTGGATGGCACCTTTGGTGAAGGTAAACAGAGAGTAGTCAGAGTAGGACTGGAGGAAGCCATAAGTCTTCAAGGAAGTCAACAACTTGGCGAACCAACAACGAGGGGCTTGCTTCAGACCATATAGGGACTTATGAAGACGACAAACCGTGTTGGTGTTCGGTGCCGCAAAGCCCGGAGGGGGTTTCATATAAACTTCTTCTGCTAAGTCGCCATGCAAGAAGGCATTGTGAACGTCCATCTGATGAAGCTCCCAATTCTTGGAAGCAGCAATAGCAAGGAAAGCCCGAACAGTGACCATTTTAGCCACAGGAGCAAAAGTTTCTGTGTAGTCGATGCCTTCTTTCTGATGATTGCCAAGAACAACTAGCCGAGATTTCAGCCGGTCAACTGCTCCGTCAGAATTGTACTTGATCTTATAGACCCATTGACATCCTAGAGCCCGTTTGCCAGGAGGCAGAGACACCATGGACCATGTGCCATTATCCTCCAAGGCACGAATTTCCTCTTGCATTGATTGTTTCCAGCCATCATGAGCCATGGCTTCACGAAAGGAAGTCGGCTCTTTAGCCACTGTAAGAGCTGCAAGAAAGGTACGATATTTCGCAGAAAACCGATCACAGTTTATATAGTGAGCTATAGGATAGGGAGTACCTGAGGAACTGATTGAAGACGGAGAGGCGGGAGATGGACTAGAAGATGTAGTAAGGGCCACAAAATCGCGAAGACGAACAGAAGGCAATTTCTGTCTCATACCCCTCCCTAAAAGATCGGATCCAGAGTCATCAGAAGAGACCGACGTTGATGCAGAGGGAGCAGTGGGAGCCGGAGGAGCCGGATCAATGGGAGCCGGAGCAACCTCTTCCTGTACATCGGATAGAGGAGCGGGCTCTACCAGCCCGAACAATGAAGGAGCAAATGAGTCTTCTTCAATAGGAAAATCAATGTGACCAAAAGCTTCTTCCTCAAAGAAGAACATCAACAGAATCCTGGATATGAGGAACAGTAGTAGAATCGCTGTATGGAAACACAGTCTCAAAGAACTTGACATCACGAGAGACGAAAAATTTCTTGGTCTCAAGATCAAACAGCTTCCACCCCTTTTTACCAAGAGGATACCCCACGAAGATGCATTTACGACTGCGACTAGCAAATTTGTCACCCCTAGCCTGCTGATTATGAGCATAACACATCGAACCAAAAACTCGAAGAGAATCATAAAAGGGTTTTTGCCAAACAAGAAATCGTAGGGAGTTTTGTTATCCAACAATGGGGAAGGGGTTCGATTAATCAAATGAGCAGCGGTAAGGACCGCTTCGCCCCAAAAGTAAATGGGAAGGTGAGCCTGAAACCTCAAGGCTCTAGCTATGTTCAAAATATGACGGTGTTTACGTTCGACACGCCCATTTTGTTGAGGGGTGCCAACACATGATGTTTGAAAAAGAATGCCGGTGGAAAGAAAATAATCAAACAGGGAGTTAAACTCAGTGCCATTATCAGATTGAACAATTTTGATTTTTTGAGAAAACTGTCGATCCACCATTGCAACAAAGGCCATAAACATGCGAAAAACTTCCGTTTTATCAACTAGTAAATAAATCCAAACAGCACGTGAATAATCATCTACCAAAGTCAAAAAATAACGGGCACCACAAGAGGAAACATGGGTGTAAGGACCCCACAAGTCACAGTGAACTTTCTCAAAAACTCTAGTAGATTTATACTCACTAATAGGAAAGCTATCTCTAGAATGTTTAGCACGAAAACAAACGTCGCAAGGTTGATGAAGACTACCCGACAAATGAGAGACCGGAGGAAGAAGTTTTACTACTTTTTCAGAAGGATGCCCCATACGATTATGCCACAACTCGAGCAAAGCAGATGCATTGTTGACAGAAACGTGACAAGCAGAAGGTGCGCCTCCGAAGTAGTATAGTCCATCCCGCCTAACACACGTTCCAATCAGGTTCCTCGACTGGTCCTGTATAGCACACATAGAAGCATTAAAATGGACAGTGCAATGAACATCATCAGATAATTGAGAAACAGAGAGAAGACTGCAGTTTAAATTTGGTATATAAAGAACATGATGAAGAACAAGGGTGTCTGTCAGGCGAACAGAACCCTCAATATGTGCAAACACAGAGGTGCCGTTAGGAAGCTTGACGGGGCAAGCTTGTATAGAGTATGAATCAAAGAGACAAGCAGCGTTTCCGGTCACATGATTGGATGCTGCCGTATCAATGATCCACGAAGATGTCTCGGACGTACCATGAAGGCGATTATCCGGAATACGAGTGTTACCAACTAGGCCGGCCAAAGCATTCCATTGTTCTGCAGTAAACAAGGATGAAGAACCGGCTTGGGCGGATCCGGCAGCCATGCCGACTTGGGCGGCACCAACTTGGGCAACTGAGTTGGTCCGCGCAACTCCTCTCCCTCGACCTTGTTGAGGACGACCGCCACCACGAGCACTTGTTTTGCTACTGTCTCCCCACCATTCTGGATAACCGACAAGCTCAAAGCAAGAAGAGACATCATGGCCCTTTTTCTGACAGTGTGAACATGTAAGGTGGGATTTATCGGGCTTGTCACGACCACGAGGACCACCGGTTTTGAGGGAAAAGCCAACTGCATCCGGAGGTTCATCAAGAATTGGTTTAGCAAGTCGCACTCGTTCAGCCTGTGCTATCAATTGGTAAGCTCGATCAAGAGTGGGCAAGGGATCCTGAGACAAGAGGTTAGTACGAAGAGAGGCATAGTATTCAGAATTTAAACCCATAAGAAATTCATGAAGCTTGCCGGTCTCCCTTCGTGCCGCGTGCTTTTGTCCGGCTGTGCAGTTGTCGCAGCAAGAACAATCTATAAGCGGCTCATAATTGTGCAGAGATTCCCATAATCCAGTCAACTTACCGAAATACACAGCAACAGGCATGGTCTTGGTCTGCTCACATCGTGCTATTGACATCTTCAGTTGTTGAATGCGAGGTCCATCCACCAACGCATATCGAGATTTGAGAGAATCCCACAAACGCCTAGCATCCCTATACTTGGGCAGCGTGCTCTTAACCTCGGGATCAATAGTGTTCATGAGCCATGATACCAACATAGCATGAATAGTATTCCAATCTAACTCGGTGCAAGGAGAAACGACGGATGGAATAGATCCATCCAAGAAGCCGAATTTGCGTCTAGCCTCAAGAGCGGTCTGTATATCGCCAGCCCAATCATCATAGTTATCACCACGGAAGCGAGTAGGAGTTATGAAATCACCAGGTCGATCTTGGTGACCTAGGTAGAAAGGAGAGTTGTATTCAATCTTCAAAATCGGAGGAGGTCTTCCATCACCACCACCGGCCGGTGGTGCTTGTTCCGCCATCTATCAAAAGCTTGTGTATGCTAGCTCTGATACCATGTAGAAATTTAAATTGGCATAATAATTTCTCTTGTTATTCTTCTCACATGAGATTACAAAAGAGTTGTAGTCAAAAGGAAACTCTAAGCAAATAAGAAACCCAAAGGAAAAAGGAAACATCAAATAAGGAAATAAGAAACCCAAAGGAAAAAGGAAACATCAAATAAGGAAATAAGAAACCCAAAGGAAAAAGGAAACATCAAAGAAGGAAACACAATCCTAGCTGCGTTACATGTTCACGCTTCGAATTGATTCGATTTTTTGTCAAAACTTTAGAAAATTGGACTGAACGTATTCCATAAAAGGTCGACCTGCTGAATCGACTTCGGCGAATTCTGAGATTAGCAGCTCGAACAAGATTTTGAAAGTGCAGCCATTGTAAGCCCTAGTTTCAAGTCGTAGAAATTGAAACAATACTATAGTTCTACATAAATTTAGTATCAGGATCAGACCAATACATTCTAGAACCGGTCTCATTGATCCGGTTCCAATAGTCTGATCCGATTTTACAAATTACAAAATAATATATTAAAAAAACATTCAACAATTAAATATTATCACTAGTTATGTCAACAAAAAAAAAAACAAACAAGTTGACACAAATATTCAATATTCAAACCACAACATCATCGACTATGAAACATTAATTGTTCACATTCAAACTTAACCATAACATAGAAAAAATAAAAAAAAAAACTAAAAGCTACATATTACAATATCAAGTCGACTGGGAAATTGCCACAGTGAGTGTCACCTTCAAGTTTCAACTATGAAACACAATGCCAAGAAAGAATATGATCAATATAGAATACGAAACCTATCAAATTTAAAATCGAAAAAAAAACTCTTCTGAGACGAGACATAAGTATATATATATATATATATATATATATATATATATATATATATATATATATATATATATATATATATATATATATATATATATATATATAAATAATCGATCTGATGCAGTTCCAATAAAATACCGTGTATATATTTTTTTTAAAATCAGGATCAAATCAAATAATCGATTTTATAAAAATGTGGAACCAAAACCAGACCAATCCTATTGGTTCGATCCTATTTTTATTGATCTTGTTCGATTTTATCATTCCGGTTCGATTCCATGAATTTTTTGCACTAACCCTAAAATGTAATGCCAATGTTGTAGAGGACATTATTTTGAAGGCTGATAAAAATTGTAGGTAGCTCTTAAAGTCTGAGGTTTCACCTTAAAATCAATTGGTACTAAGGAGAGAGACCCATGATTTTTATATATTATAGGCAAGGTTTGTCAATTCTCAATTTGGGATAAAAAGCTTACAACGTGGATTTATCAATCGGGTGGCGCAGAGTAACATCGTGGATCGTTGGGCCTGCACGTGTAAAATAGTTTTTTATATAAAGGGTAATTGATAAAAATTCATTTAGAATCAAAATTTGTAAGAAAGAGACATATTCAATTTGTGACAATTTTTTTTAAAATAAACATTTATTTTGGGACGTATGAAATATTTTATTTTGTGTTGTTAAAGGGGTATTTGTATTTTGTTGGTATTTAAAATTGTCAATATTTTTAAGTTGTCAAATTAAAAAGTCTGTATTTAACTTGTCAATAGAGATTTTGTGTGTACCATATAAAATTGCATTAAAATTATTTCCTTATATAAAAGCGCAACATTCAATTTGTGGCGGGCTAAATGAAAAATGGGAGAGCTTATACAACACTAAGCAAGCATTCATTTTCCGGTCTAGCAAATTTGAATCTTTCGTAATAATCTTAAGGATACATTAAAACTAAAAAAAATCAATTGTAATCACAACATAGCAAAAAATAAAATTTATCGGCAGCCATTATAGATTTCAAATTATAATGGTGATGTGAGTATTAAAATAATGTAGGAGAGAGAATGAGTGGAGGGAATAATAAAGATTCATTTCCATTTTAGGAAAGTTATATACTCCCTCCGTCCCACGTAAATGCAAACCAACTTTTTGGGTGTGGAATTAAGGAAAAGTGATGTAAGAAAGAGAAAAAGTTAAATGTTGTGAGTATGAAAAATTAAATAGGAGAGAGAATGAGTGGGAGGAATAGTGAGGAGAGAGAATGTTGTGAGTGTAAAAGTGAAGTAGGAGAGAGAATGAGTGGGTGGAATAGTGAATATTTATTTCCATTTTGGGAAGTTTCCATTTACGTGGGGCGGACCAAAATAGCAATAAGTTTGCATTTACGTGAGACGGAGGGAGTATTATTGTGGGACATCCAAAAAGTAAATTTTATATATTATCGTGGGAGGGAGGGAGTATACCATATAAAATTGCATTAAACATTCAATTTGTGGCGGGCTAAATGAAAAATGGGAGAGCTTATACAACACTAAGCAAGCATTCATTTTCCAGTCTAGCAAATTTGAATCTTTCGCAATAATCTTAAGGATACATTAAAACTAAAAAAATCAATTGTAATCACAACTTAGCATAAAATAAAATTTATCGGCAGCCATTTTAGATTTCAAATTGAATTTCATTACTCGAAGAAACATTTATTTTTGGGCGCTATCAAGAACTTCAATGCCAATCATACATTTTGAGATACTTTTTCAAGCTAGGGTAGTACAAATGAAATCCATCATCTTCCACGGACCATTCGCATGTATTACCTTCATCAAGCTTCTCGTCGCATATAGAGCTTAAAGTTTTGTTGAAAACATCGAACGTTTGAAGATACACATACTTCCACTTAAAGTTGCAAAAGAAAAGGGTATTTCCGGGTACATTCTGACAAAATCTCCAATCGTAACTTTTGTTTGGGTGGATCGTATGATTTCCAATATCATCATTCTTTGATTTGCAACTAATGGAAATATCATCATGATCGATGTTATTTGTAATTCTTACTTGGTATCCTTTGACAAGAAAACAACCTTGTGTTGCTTCAAAGAAGAAGAAAAAGAAAAACCCTAGAATAAGCAAGACGGAGAGGCTCCCACCCATGGACGGACCCATTTTTGATGAAAAAAATAAAAAATGTGACACTTTATTTTTTGTTTCGGACATCTCATATTTTCGTTTATATAGATTGTTTTAGATCCTCATAATCACACTTTTAGGGTTTTGTAATTATAACAATTTAACATATTTCCTAAAACTTTGTTCTTATCCTGGTTTTTGTCTTCGTATCTAGACTACACTGCATATAAGTGATCAAATTATTAGCATAAATAAGTTAACATAAATTTGTTTCTAAATAAATGACCGATCGATGATGATGTTGTGCAAAATATCATTTCGGAAAATGTTTGACTTGTCAAATTTATTAACGGGTTGAATATTTGCATCAAATGATAGTAACTTTAAGTATTACTATCCTTTTTATGCTAATAATTCAAAGTGTTTATTAACATGTTTCATTTTTAGTTTTCCTGATTTTCTTAAGTTTGAATAACTATGTCTCATCCTCAAGTGCGACAAAATCTTAATTAAATAATTAAATATGAACGGAATAAAAGTGACGGACTAGGCCCAACGAATGAAGCCCAACAATTCAAATATTATTGTCACCACATCCTTAGTGAGTTGGCCCAATTATTACAAGGCCCAAGGCCCAACAGCAAATAGGGGTGAGCAGAAAAATCGAAAAAATTGAAAAAATCGAATAAAATCGACACCGATAAACTGTACCAACTGCTAATTGGGTAGGGACGGTTTATGAAATATTGGAAAACCGAATCTAGCGGCTCAATTTGGGATACAGGATTTCATGTCGATTACTCACACCGAACCGTACCGATATTCTTCTAAATAATAAATATTCATAATATTCACTATAGTTTTTTATCTATTCAGTTTCCATATACCCCACGTTCCCACTTCTCGTCTCCTTATTTACATAACCCTAAACCCAACTACGCGACTTCAATCGTCTTTCGCCTTCAAACCAAGTCTGTAGTCGGCGATCCTCTACAGGTAATATGTCTCCCTTATTCGATTATCCTTTCTTTAGTTTATCTCTAGTCAAAATAAATCATGTGAAGGATAAAAAGTTTATGATATTTTGATGTTAGTTTTGCTATTATTTTTCCAATTTTCTGTTAATTGATGTTTTACATGTATTTGATGTTTTGCTTGCTACTTTATCATCATTCTTATCGATACTAAATCTCTTTTTATTCATCATTTTTTTGATGCAGTCAAATTTTATAAACTTTTGAAGAATGTCAAAAAGGGTATTCTGATGTTATGTGATGAATGTAGTTTACATCCAAAAGATATCTCATTTTGGACCTATTATAGTGCAAATCCCAAGTAAAATGTTTATGTTTGACCCAAGTTTGGCCTGAGCTCAGCGGCCATATAAAGTAAAGGTGTCAAGACCGAATATTACCGAACCGACACTTATCGAAGCCGAAAACCGACTACACCGAACCGAGCTAAAACCGAGTGGTGGCGGTTTGTTAAAATTAGAAATCGAATACTTTTGGTTCGGTAACGGATTTAGCCTAAAACCGAGCCAAACCGTACCGAGCACACCCCTAGCAGCAAATATCAGTCGACCTAGCTCATTGTCCGACCTAGCTTTGTTCGACATACGAACCATATCTTATACGGGTATTATCCGGCTATATCATTCAGTCAAGTTGACCTAATGGGATTCTGCGGGATATTGTCTCAGATAACGGGCTACAATTCTCCACAGCCTTTGAAGCAGAGATGAACAGATTGGGTGTCAAACATTGGAAGTCGTCAGTCGCATATCCTCAAGGTAACGGGCAGGCAGAAGCAGCGAACAAACTAGTCCTATCAGCACTAAAGACGGGTTAATTGGTCGAGCTGGCAGATGGTTGGACGAACTACCCATTGCTCTCTGGGCAGTCCGCACAATCACCCGGGGGCCTACAGGTGAAACCTCATTTGCCCTTACTTTTGGGTCGGAGGCCCTGGCACCCGCCGAGCTACAGGTTCCTACATCAAGGGTAGTCTTCTTTGATTACGATCATAACAAAGTCAACAGATTTCTCGATTTGGATTTACTCGATGAGAAGCGGGCTACAACTCAACTAAGGATGGTCAATTATAAGCAGAAAACCAAGGGCTACCACGACAAGAAAGTCAAGAAGAGGTCATTCAGAGTGGGGGACTACGTACTGAGGAAGATCGAGGTAACAGGAAGGAAAGCAGAGCAGAACAAATTATCCCCTAACTGGGAAGGCCCTTACATTGTTACCCGAGTTGTTAAAGAGGGCACCTACATGATTGGTCATCCATAGGGTAAGGAGTTGAAACACCTGTGGCATGCTAGCCACCTTATTAAGTATTACTTTTAAGTTTTAGTTTTCTATTTCTATGTAACCGATCTACTACTGAACATACCCCGTATGAAAATCAGGTTTTAATGGTTTTGGAAATGGGATGGGAGATATGTAAAAGTGGATGAAAAGGAGTCGCCACGCCGTTTTTAATGGAAAACATTGAAAAACTAATTTGAAATCAAATAGAGGGTTCGTGGGTCAGGTTACGTGTTGGGAAGAACCGAGAGTTCACCCAACACGCCTCATAAACGAGTCTTTCAACAACAAACATCCAAGGTATTCATAAGTGTGTGAAAACAAGTAAGACGAGAAATGTGATAAATGGATTTTATTGATAAAATGAGATAGATACAACTCGTGAACCACTTGGTACAAAGGGGGGGCCGTCCCATATACATAGTTAAGAACAGATTACAATTAGAAAAGGGATTTTTGCAGAGTGGCAAGATGTGTCGCGTGACACAGGGTCTGCCTGGCTAGTTGTGTCCCGTGACACAGGACTCAGCCTGGCAAGTTGTGTCGCGTGACACAAGACGCCAATATGCAGAAACCTTACATACAAAAAGCAGAATGAACTGAGATCTATCCAGATCGAATTATAACATTAATTCACCTCAGAAAACTCATGAATCAACATCCAATCGATCAAGGGGGTGTGGATATGGGGTGATCCATACTCCCTTGATGAACAAACCACAATTATATTCCAATTACACCATAAACATGAAATAATACCAAACAAATCAACTTAAACAGAGAGATTGCGATTGTAACTCAACAATTAGAACAGATAGAGTCTAATTATCAAATCAAAAGAATAGAGATTGCATGAATTATAAAAATAGCAAATATATGAGAGAGAAGGAAGAAGGGAATTAGTTACCCTTGGAGATCCACAATCCTTATACCAAGTCAGGTATAAGGACCTTCAATTACCAGCTACAGGACCGGATTGAGCTTAGGAAGGATGGTGGATTGAGGATCAAGGTGATAGTGTATGAGTTGGATTGAATTGAGGGAGAAAAGGAGAGAGTTGGGTATGAGAGAGGGAGACTTGTGTGTGTTTTGCTGTATGTGTTACGCTGCTATTTGGGTAGAGTAACAGTAGGTCAAAAAGGAATCCAGAAATGAGAGGGGGAGGGTCTTATTTATAACCTGCTGATGAGGGGCTAGTTGTGTCGCACGACCCACCGCTGTGACTTTCCGTGGCTCATTGTGTCGCACGACTTAACGAGCCAGTAACCGTTTCTAGCGCCAATCAGCCTGTTCTGGAACATTCCGAGTTAATTCCCAACAGGTCCAAACTGAATAATTTCCTATAGGTCCTTTTGCATGGAAAAAAGTCTTAAAAGCACTTCTTTCGCAAGAAGCTTATAAAAGTTTACGGAAGTCTCGGAATGGACCGAAAATTTACCAAAATGCCCCTAGTGCAATTTTATTATATTAAAAGGCACTTATAAAGGGTCGCGAATTGGATTGGGGTACTCACAGAGCCCCTTGGCAACGTCACTTATGGAAGAAGTGGGGTTGTCGATAAGAAGGATCCCAAGCCTAATGAGCGACTGGTGGGAAGAATGGACCAGAATGGTCAAATTGTCGGACCTGTTGGGGATATGGCAAATGAAGGAAAATGATTGATGGGTTGGATGGCTGGACCTTTTTGAGAAAGGATTCCTACGTATCCCTAGGAGGGAATAAAGCCCGATCGTAGTTCGAATAAGTAACTATTGGGGGGAAGTCGCTCGGAATTTGACTGGAGGGGGAGTCACCCGAGACTTGACTGGAGGGGGAGTCACCCGAGACTTGACTAGAGGGGGAATCACCCGAGATTTGACTGGAAGGGGAGTCACCCGAGACTTGAATGGGGGGGGGAGTCACCCGAGACTTGACTGGAGGGGGAGTCACCCGAGATTTGGCTGGAGGGGAAGTCACCCGAGACTTGACTGGAGGGGGAGTCACCCGAGACTTGACTGGAGGGGGAGTCACCCGAGATTTGACTGGAGGGGGAGTCACCCGAGACTTGACTGGAGGGGGAGTCACCCGAGATTTGACTGGAGGGGGAGTCACCCGAGAAAATATTGATGCTTTTGGAAAAGTAATTGACTGAGATATGCTTTCATACCTGTGCTGTGTTTACCTGTAAGGATTGCGTACACGAGGAGATCGCTTTGAGGTGATTGGCTGACTTTGGAAGCGTTTGTCGGGTAGAACATGAACTTTGCTGTTAAATTACCATGTCAAATGGACTTTGCTGTCGATTTGCCGACGAGACTGATGAGCTTGACGAGCATTGCTGGGGAGACTGCTAGATTTGAATGCTTTGTCCCGATTTTGGTTGAGGGACAGTCCTCATGATCCAATTGTGCTCATTTGATTATTGTGCCCTGCGGGGGGAAACACAACACTCCAGGCACTTTATTTGACTATGCTACTTTGTTAGCACAATTTGCACAAGATTAACCTAGGTTATTTGTTAGTTTGATTGCACGAGTCCATCCGCTTTAAAAATGGGATGATGATTGTATTGAATGATCGGCTTTGTCGGATTTGTACATGAGATGATGTGTTGAATCTGTATCAAGTGAGTGTGTATAGAGATGTATGTGGTGAAGTGAACCCTCTCCCGTGCATTTACATTTTGGTATGTGGGATGAATATATGTGAGTATGTGTGTATGGGAGGTGTATTGCAGCGACAGCGAGTCGGGGAGTGCTCTGGGAAGGCAGGCTTGCAGCAACTTTGCTGATGACTGATGTGGGCCAGATGTGTCGCCCGACATGCCTTCCCAGACTGGCAAGTTACGTCGCACGACCAAAGGAAGCTCGTAACAGGCCTTTTTAACTCAGCTTCGGATTCATTTGCAGACACTGCCTTTTCAAGATAAAAAAAATCCAGCAGCCCCAGTTTGAGAGACAAGCGATTTCTTTGACAAAGGTTGAGACTTTCAACTGCAATGGAGCATTACAACAGAGAAGTAGCTTTCCGGGAGTATCAATTTCACCAAGACTTCGTTGAAATTTCGCGCTTTCACCAGAAGCAACATCGGAAAATCATTGATAAGAGATATAGCATGCCATGCATTTGGTCTTTGAAAGATTGGAGGATTGATTGGGATCTGCTCCGAGCTGCTTCATGCTTTTGGGATTCGGAGCAACATGTGTTCACTTTGTCGTACAATGATCTGACGCCGACAATGGAAGATTTCAGAGCATTGACAGGCCTGAGCGAGACGAAGACCGTAGCATTTCCACGGGACGGACGGTCGACTACAGAGCAGTTATCAGACTTCTTGAGCTTACCAGCAGATCAGGTAGCACCCATGATTCTTGATGATAGGATTATAGATTTGACCCGGATGGCCAGATTGCGTCTATCCAGTCCTGATCTGTTCGACCTTTCTACATCTCTGGATATATTTATACTGCTTACCCTGTCAGCCCATTATTTCTGTGGGTATATCGGAGTCTGCCCGGGCACATTGCTGGAGATTGTCAGACAACTCAAGGGTGATCGAGGTGTGGACCTTCGTCAAATCCAGTCTGGACAGAGAGAGATGGATATTGTACCGCTGCTGCTAGCTGAGACATACCATGGTATTAATAGGCTGGCCGGAGGATCTGATTTCATGGGTGCAGGCAGCCCCAATTTATTATCCTTATGGCTTTCTGAGAGGTTGCACTTGATCATGTCATTACCAGAGGGACAGACAGCAATGCCTTGGGTGACAGGGCAACGCAGGATGTTGAGACATGCAACTGCTGATAGCTGGCAGATGAGATTGACGCGATATGGGACTGCTGATCTGAGCTTTTGGATTCCGGCATGGAGGCTACAGACCATGAGGGACATTCAGGATGGATCAGTGGTAGTCAGGCTGCCAGGGCTGCATGTATCCTCTTTCTGTATCCCATCATTAGTGAGCAGACAATACCAGTACTCACAGCAGATTGTCAAGACTTTGAGAGAGAGACTAATGACTGATACTGCTACGATGAGCATGGCTGAGCCCTAGACTATGCAGTTTTTCAGCAGATCATTTATGGAGGGTTTTTTGCCTACACGGACACTTCTTCGCCAGGCCCGAGGTATCACATTCTTGACCACAGAATATCTGATCTGGTATGAGGAGCAATGAGGTCCAGTGCAGTTGACGATAGAGGCTCGTCGTCGTGAATTCCTTGGGGCAGACTACCCGACCAGTCGATCTTTCAGAGATGTGAATGCCCAGGGGAATCCAGATGATGTCACCGGTGTTGTTGCCGAGGAATATCGAAGGCAAGAGATTCGGAGAGCTGCTATGAGAGATGATCCCGAGGTGATAGCTCGCAGAGAGGCCTTGAGGCAAGAGAGAATTGCTAGGGCAGCTTTGAGAGAGACTGGACTGAATGATCCGCCGGCTCACACTATACCCGAGCTAGGACGAGCTCAAACTGACCTATTCGACATTCCTAAGCCAAAGACCTCCCGGGGACCGAGGAAGAGGAAGAGGAAGAGTAGAGACTCATGTTCGGGTGCGGGAATGAACTTCTAGAGACTTTATTGAGAGATAGGAGACACTTTTATTTGTATATTCTTATTTTTGAGAAAGAGATTATTGTATGGAACATGAGTATTCCCCAATTGCTTATTGCAGACACAAATAGATGTTAGAATTTTGAAAATTTTATTGCTCTTTATTCGCAGCAGGTTATGTGAGTCGAAAGCAGGCCGTGCTTGAACTCATCAAAAGAAAATTAACTTGTAATGAATCTTTGAATAGCTCTGGAGTTGTAATCAAAACACATTTTGGCAATTTGAAAGCACCATTTTTGACAAGATTTGAGATTTTGCAGCACTTTAGACCGAACCACAAGTGGTTGCCTACGTTCCCCTTTTACAAAGAGAACTAAGGGGCTCAGGTCTTCGTAGTTCGACTCAATTAACTTTGGTGTTTAAGAAAGGGGAGATAGAAGAGGGACATGGTGCAACCCTGTTTTTTACCTAAACTGCCCATTTTTAGGGTTTTCAGTCTAGTTGGGTATATTCTTTTAGCATCGAGCGCGTCCCTTATTTTTGCATGGACTGCCTTTTGGGAGGTTTTCAGTCTCATCTGGGACAATTTTTATTGCGCTTTTTATTCGTCATTTTTTTATTTCCATTATTTATTTATTTATTTATACATAGGGGGAAGACTCGATCAGATATAATATCGCCACAGCTTGTCGCCATTGACTGGGTGCATGAACGGATTGCCATCCAAACCTGTCAGTTGCATAGCTCCTCCGGAGAAGATTTTCTTTACCAAGAGCGGCCCAACCCAGACAGGTGCCCATTTTCCCAACGCACTGCTCTGATTTAATGGCTTCATCTCGAGGACTAAGTCACCAACCTTGATATCTCGAGGTTTCACCTTCTTGTCGAAAGCACGAGCCATTCTCTTCTGATACGCCCGATTATGCTCCATAGCCTTTAATCTGCGCTCATCAAGTTGTGCCAGCTCATTGTATCGACTCTGAAGCCAGTCGATCTCATTGACTTCATTCTCAAACAATATTCTGAGGGATGGAATTTCTAGCTCAATTGGAATAACATCCTCCATTCCATAAGTTAAGGCATATAGGATCAGACATTTTAATAAAATATGAGATATTTTTATGATTTTGTATAGGAGCAGACTAGTTTACAAAATATGAGAATTTTTTATGTTTTTTTTAAAGAAAATTTGTAAAAAAAAATCTGCTCTTATACCTTAAGGAATAAAATTAATTTTAATCTTATATCTAAGTATAGAATCAGACTGATTAATAAAATATGAGATTTTATATGTTTTTAAAAAATGTGAAAAAAATTTAACAATCTTATATCTTAAGGGAAAAGAGTAGGGAGCGAACTGGTAGGGATAGTCTTGTCTTTTCAGCAGAGATGGGTTTCTGATTAGAGATGCCCATCCGGTCCTGAACCGGCGGTTCGAACCGGAATCGGACCGACCAAGAACCGGCAGGAAACCGCAACCGGTGAACCGTGAACCGTCTATGAACCGAACCGGTGGTTATCCGATCCGATTACGGTTCTTATTTTTTAAAAACCGTTGAACCGGCGGTTCATGAACTGTGAACCGAAACCGGCGGTTCATAAACCGGAACCGGCAACGGCTAACAAGGCTAACGGCTAGATTTAACGGACACTTAATCTGGGCCATCCAGTTGAATATCTGACGACGCCTATTACTTGCTCGTTAGCTAACAGGCTTATATCCGTTTTAGGGACTGAAATGTAAAAAAAAAAACATTTTTTTTCTTTTTCTCTCCATTTTCCAACCTATAAATACCCTCACCTTCCCTTCATTTTTTTCACACCATTCTCAACTTATTCTCTCAATCTCTCTCTCAATCTCTATTATCTCAAAGTCTCAAGTTTTCATAATTTCATTTTTTTCACACAAAAAAGTTTATTTTTCTCTTCATTTTTTTATCACAAAAAAAATGTCTTTATCTTGTGCCGATAAAGGCAAGAATAAGTCAACCACTAGCAATCCAACTCAAACTCCGCATCCAATTTTCCCCGCCGATGATAGTATTTGGCAAAATTTACAACCACATGAAACGCTCGAATTGAGCGATGACAAAGTTGATGCAACATTTACAATGGGTGGTCATACCAAAGAGAGTCAAACCCAAACCCAAACCCAAAGTGAAGCGCAAGACCAAGGTGGTGGTCAAATACGAGGTCGAGGTCGGGGAGGTCGAACCATGGGGAGGTCCGATATCATGACCGTGCACTTTATAAAAGTGTCAATTGAATTTACCAACAAATTTACTGTGTATTGCAACTATTGCACTTCAACATTTGCCTTTACCCATGGAGGTGGTTATGGGTCGTTTAAAAGTCACTTAGCGTCAAAGCACCCCGACCAAGTTGGAGACAATGAAGGTCTAACACAACTACAAGGATTTACGGGATCCTCACAAGGTACGTCTTCGCAATTGTTTAAATTTGATAATGCTACTTATAGAAGAGAAATGACAAAATTTACGGCTGCTAAAGGATTACCCTTTAATTTTGCTAGTGATCAATTATGGTCTAATATGGCACAACTTTGTTTAAATTTCGCTGCTAAATAAATTCATAAAAATACAAGTACTCGTGATACTAAGACCCAATAATCTCCAAGGAAAAATAACTTTAATAATACGTTTAAATATTTACCACAAAAATTATTAATATGTACCGATATATGGAGTGATCATTGGCAAACTCATAATTATATAGGAATTACATGTCATTGGATTGAAAATCTATATATATATATATTAAAGTTGGTGAGGAGGGTTATGACTTCGCCACGTGGACAAGTTTAGGCAAACTCTTGATTTTGGAGAAGCCACATCATCACTATCCCAAAATCTATATGACTTTTGATATTCTCCTTATTAGCTAATACTATTAGTTAATAATAATAGTTATTATATAGGTTAACTATTACTATTAATAGTATTAGTTAACTATAAAAGTTACTTTATAAGTTAACTATTACTATTAATTGTATTAGTTAACTAAAATAGTTACTATATATATTAACTATTACTATTAATTGTATTAGTTAACTATAATAGTTACTATATATGTTAACTATTACTATTAATAGTATTAGTTAACTATAATATTTACTTTATAAGTTAACTATTACTATTAATTGTATTAGTTAACTATAATAGTTACTATATGTGTTAACTATTACTATTAATAGTATTAGTTAACTATAATAGTTACTATATATGTTAACTATTACTATTAATTGTATTAGTTAACTATAATAATTACTATATAAGTTAACTATTACTATTAATAGTATTAGTTAACTATAATAGTTACTATATATGCTAACTATTACTATTAATAGTATTAGTTAACTATAATAGTTACTATATATGCTAACTATTATTATAAATAATATTAATTTACTATATAGGTTAAGTAATAGTATTATAGTTACAATATATGTTAACTATTACTATTAATTAATAATATTAGTTAATCATAATAGTTACTATATATATATCAAAGTAGGTCGTTAATAATGCCAATGAACATTTAGCTTAAAGATGTACTTTACTCGGGAAGGTTAAGGGTTGGAACCCCCTACATTGTATTTAAAATGTTGTAATTTGAAAAGAAATAGGTCGTTAGTTTTTTCATTCACTTTGTTAACGTCCATAAAAAATGTTGCATACTGACATAAAAAATAAATGACATAAAGTATGAACATCAAAAATAAAATAGCAAAAATTGCTACATTGTTAGTCACAATGCAATTCCTATTAAACTTATGTGCAACAAAGCTATTAAAATTGAACACAATTTTTCTAACTTTATAAATGTTAATGTTTTGATTCATTTATAATATACTTATATTATAAAAAATAAATCATGATATTAGCAAATTAGCTTCCCGTGCGAAGCACGGGTTGCCTACTAGTACTTGGAAAATACAAAAACGATTAATTGCATATAAATCTTTTGATACTGTTCATAACGCTCAAAATATTTCTAACAAAATTGCTACAGTTTTACAAGAATATAACCTAGTTCACAATTTTTTTTCAATAGGCTTTGATAATGCTGCAAATAAGACTACTAGTTTATCATCACTCATTGAAATTTGTCAACCATCCATTGGTGGTAAATTTTTTCATGTTAAATGCATATGTCATATTTTAAATTTGTGTGTGCAAGATGGTTTAACAACTTTAAAGGCTTATATAACCCCAATTAAGGAAGTTCTTTCTTATCTAATGAGAAATCACACTGTAACAAAAATGTGGATTAGATTTTGTAACCAAAATAATATCCAACCTAAAAGATTTTCCCTAGATGTTCAAACCCGATGAAATTCCATCCATAAAATGTTATCCGACTCTTATGAAATGTGTGAACCATTGTGTCAGTTTTTTTCAACAAATAGAGTATCCCACTACAATATTGCCTCATCAATGGAATGTTTGTGATAATTTAAAGAAAATTTTGAAAGTTTTTAAAGATGCTACCGAACAATTATCCGGTTCTTATTATCCCACTTCACCATTAGTCTTAGAACATTGTGCTAAAATTAGTTATATATTTATGCATTTTAAAGATTGTCCAGTTTTTGGTGAATGTATTGGTATGATGAGAATAAAATGGATTAAATATTTTTTGAATATTCTTCCACCATTGTTTTTAGTAGCTAAACTATTAGATCCTAAGATAAGAGAAGATGGTTTAGAACAAATACTTGCATATTGTTATAAGAATCTATTTCCCACCGGCATTGATTTTAACTTAGATAAACCATCCCAAAAGCAAAAGACGTTGTAACTACTACTAAAAATTCTTTATATGACCTTTATAGAGAATATTATGATCTTTTTGATAATATCGTTTATCCTAGCAGTGAAAATATAAGTGGTAGTAGTTCTTATGATGAGACCGATCCATTTTCATGGGTAGATAATTTAATTAATTATAGAAGTCAAAAACGTCAACAGGGTGGCTCCACTTATGTTGAACTTGAATCATATTTAACCACTTCTTTTGAGCCAATAGAAGAATTTGATATTGTAAAGTGGTGGGCACGAAGGGCAAAATACTATCCTATTCTATCGTTGATAGCAAAGGAGATCCTAGCCGCTCCCGCCTCAACCGTCGTCGTAGAAGAAGTATTTAGTGTAGGAGGGTGTGTCTTGGATGATCGAAGGTCAAGGTTGACTCCATATAAATTAGAATATCAAATGGTGCTCTGCGATTGGACAAAAGTCGAACTAAGAACTCAAGATAAAAGAAGTAGTTCCGAGGAGGAGGGGGACTTTGATGAAGATACATCGACGGGGAGCGAATGACTACGCCGCTCTATAAGGTAAGTTAATTGTAATTTTATAGATTAGACTTTAGATTAGGTTTATTTTTATTTAATTGTAATAGTTAGGTTGAGGTAAAGGCTCCTAAATGTCCCTCCTTATTTTCTAAAAGGATAAGGTTGGTTGTCCCCCTCTTTGTAATTTTATTTTAATTAATAAAATTTAAGGATATCGTCCCTTTTTTCTTTTATATACTTTTGTTTCTTTTAAAAGAGTAAGTTTTATTTCTTTCAAAGTTTATACTCCCTCCGTCCCAGACCAAGGGTTCATCTTTCCCTTTTGGTCCGTCCCAAACCAAGAGTTCATTTTCATAAATGACAAGTTTTTGAATATATTTATACCCTTATCAACTCCATATATTTACAAAAAAAACCATTTATTATACCCTTATACATTCTCTCTCTTATTTCTTACCACACATTTAACTACTATTCCTCCCACTCATTCTCTCTCCTATTAAATATTTTTAATTTTTACATTCTCTCTCTATTCCCTACCACATATTTAACTTTTATATTCCATCTCCTATTTCCTACCACACATTTAACTACTATTCCCTATCCCACATTTAACTTTTATTCATTTTTTAAAAAATTTCTTAAGAAGCGTGAAATCCACCCCATATACCCATGGTCGGGGACAGAGGGAGTAACTTTTTTTATATAACTTTTTGCAAAAAAAAAAAAAAAAATCAGGACTAACCAACATCTAAAATAGTCTTCTTTATAAAAAAAAGTGAAAAAAATAAAATTAATTGTTAATATACATTATAGAACTTTACAGAAACTGTTAAAAAGTTAACTGTTTTTTCAAAAAACTGTTAAAAAGTTAACTTTTTTATTCAAAAACTGTTAGAAATTAACTTTTTTCATAACAGGCTTGAGCGCCCGCACAAGGGCTTCGGCCTTTCTTGAGCGGCCGCACAAATAATTTTTTATTTTTTTTTGAAAATGACGGTTCAAAATCGGAACAGGAACCGTACGGACGGTTCAGAACCATGAACCGGAACCGTCCATATCCAGTCCGGTTACGGTTCAAGGGAGGGAGGCTTGGTGAACCGATGGTTCAGAACCGGCTGGGCAACTCTATTTCGGATACTGGAAAATGGAGAAAAATGAGGAGGAAACACAAATAAAACTTAAAAGGAATAAACACTCAAGACACTTTGAAATCCACCAAAGGTTATGAGCAAATAGAGAAGAAATCCATATTTTATAGAGACTTAAATTACTCGAATGTATGTTTTATTTTTCA
The DNA here is from genome assembly GCA_022495995.1 of Adenophora triphylla var. japonica. Lineage (NCBI taxonomy): Eukaryota > Viridiplantae > Streptophyta > Magnoliopsida > Asterales > Campanulaceae > Adenophora > Adenophora triphylla. Next base: position 523,490 of record JAFEMH010000880.1, on the reverse strand, counting down.
AAATTTGTTCCCTAAGTACACAAAAGTACACAAAAGGAGGCTCTCTTTATAAGTCATTACACTATTTCCTAGTAAATGACACATTTAACTCATACAACTTTCTAGACTCCAAATACCCATTAACATTGACACTTGATCACTCTAAATACATGAATAACACCCAAACATCTGATAATCTTCAATATATTTCGAAATAAGACTTATCTAAAAGTTGAAAAGACTCCAAGAACATCAAAAGACAATTGTTGGCAGATTTTTGGTACTTTCTGACATTTTCTGGTAAAACAAACATAACTCCTAGAATAACCCAAATACAGATCTGATTGAAGTATAAGAAACTAGACTCATAGGGATTTCCAACCGTATGTGTCTCATAGGTTGGTTCTCTATCAATCAATACAGCTTCACGTTTAAAGTTGACCGGTATGCAGAAATTCTCGGGCTGAACACGTAGTCCATATTAAGAATATCTTTCGAAGATATTTCCGTATCATTCTCCCTTGGTTGGAGAAAATTTTTCCTCGCATTTTGAAGTGTCGGATAATTGAAAGTGAAACTCCATGATATAATACATTTTTATTTGTATGCGAAGAATGCCGATCTTTAAGTCCTACACCTCCCCTTATAATAGGAGAAAGTTGCTGATAAAGACCAATCATTTTCCTTCTGTCACTCGACCATGTATCCGCTATAACTGAAATGCGCATATTTTCTATTTTTGGGCAATGGAAATAAGATAAATATCACTATTATCATTATAGTAGTATTGAGAGTTCACATTAATAGCTCCGAACAATTAAAAATGAAAGCTTTTTATTCATTCCCCTTCACTTGGATTTTCATTAGAGATCATATCAAGAGAGACACCAAGATGGGAAAGATGACTTCCATGCTCTTCATCAAATATAGGCGGCTTGGACCAATCAACGACTTCTTCACATGTTGAAGTTGAAATATTTTCTGCAATATCTTCATCATACACTCGCTGGAAAGAAAGATTCAATCGACGTTGAAATCGATGAGAAGCCTCTCCGCTCGACACTTCATTACAAGTGTGATTGAAAAGGTAGTTCTTCTCTTGACCATTCAAATATTTAGCATCTAAAACATGACGTGAATCATCATGATTAAGAGACTCATACCACTCCAATCTTTGTTGGAGTTGTTGCACTTGTCTTTTAATTTCATCCATCTCGTAGTTTCCTTTCACGAGATACTTGACATCGTGAAGGCATGACAACCGAGGCTCTGATAACCATTACAACATTTCCTAGATGCTAGTAAATGACACATTTAATTTATACAACTTTCTAGACTCCAAATACTCATTAACATTAACACTTGACCACTCTAAATACATGAATAACACTTAAAATCTAGTAACCTTTAATGTATTTCGAAATAGAACTTATCTAAAAGTTGAAAAGACTCCAATAACATCAAAATACAATTGTTGACATATTTTCGGAACTTTCTGACACCTTATGGTAAAACAAGCATAACTCTTTCTGGAAGAACCCAAATGCCAATCCGATTAAAGTATAAGAAACTAGACTCATATGGATTTCCAACGATATGTCTCATAGGCTGGTTCTATAGCAATAAATACATTTTAACGTTTAAACTTGAACCATCTGTAAAAATTATCGGGCTGAACACGTAGTCTATATTAAGAATATCTTTCGAGAATATTTTTCGCATCAGTTTTAATGGTTTTTCCAATATGCCGTGGGGTTTTATGGGTTTTTCATATCTCCCATGGGGTATAGGGTTCAAGCCCCTAAAATGGCAGGAGGGTTTTGTAATAAACATTTAATTGGGGAAAATATAACCAAAACTATTTTTTTGTTAAATTTTAACATAATATTGTCTAGGATTACTTTACAGTAATATCACACATATATGTGGATTAAATACACATTTCACACATATATTATTATTTTGTTAAAACAAATATTTTACTTTAATTTATACTAGTCAAATTAATTAAAATTTAATTAATTTATAAACATTTAATTAACTTTTGAAATTGTTGTTAAGAGTATTTTAGTAGTGCATAGTAACAAATTTGTAAAATTTTATGAAGGTGATTAAATTTTTATATGATGATGTTGATCAAAAATTATTAATTCTATGTTTATATATAAGTTAATTAAATTTATAAACATAGCCTCCTCACAACCACCGCTTCTAACTGCCACCATCAATCAGGGTCGATCCCCTGCTGTCATCTTTCGTGTCTTCTCCGGATGGCTTCTTCAACCCTCCTCCCATACTACTTTTCGACCCCCTATCTTTTAGGTTTTCGTCAACCCACTCCACTCTTGATTCATCGTTGTTCGATGTGACTAGATCCGTCTTTCTACCCGACTTTCGATTTCTTGCATGGCAATCCCCACCTCAGTCGTCACCATCTCTAGTCCTAAAATTATGTCCAACGGTTCGAGAATTTCGGAAGTTTCCTTTCAACGACAACCTCTTTAGAGTCAATTTTTTGTTTGAACTGAAATTTAGATCTAGAGACAATGTTTTTAATCTGATTTCTTCGGATCTGAAATTTTAGTCTGTTATTATATGAATTAATTCTCGGGGTTTAAGGATTAATTTTCACTCATGTAATAACATTTTACTAAGAAAATTAAATGGTTATAAATTATTTAAATTTTAAGTATATTGACTATTATAAATTAAAGTGATATTATATGTTTTAAAAATAATAATAATAATTTATGTGTGAATTGTGTAGTCAACATGCTTATTTGATAAATTAATCCACGTGTATATGTGAAATTACTATAATGTCATCATCGTCATCAATTCTGTTAAAAATTTGATGGAAAGTTAGTTTTGCTTATATTTTCCCTAATTAATGTTTATACGAAGACACATGTGCGTAAAATGGAGTTGAAGGAAATATTTGTGTCCAATCGTTGAGTACATGAGTAAAAACATCATATTTCCCTTATTTTTTGCTTAGCAAATTTATTCATAAATTAAATTTATATTTATATTTGCCTCCTAATTTTCCAATATCACGTGCTCCATTTTTAGCTTTTAGCGGCGGTAAAAATGTGTATGTTCACTTTTTTCTTGACTACTTGGAGTTTCAAATTATTGTTGTTGCCCAAAACTTGGCATCATTTCTTCATGTCCGTCGCACATTTGTAAATGATTTGTGGAAAACGACCGCTTCCTCTATCTCAAATTGAATGCTTTTTTTTTTTCGAAAAAACGACACACATATGTAAATGATTTGTGGAAAACGATCACTTTCTCTATCCCAAATTTAATGTTTTTTTTCCCAAAAAATGACATTTTGAAACTTTTCCCTAGTATAACTTCGTCCCTAATGATATTTTTTTCAAAAAAAAAAAAAATCATAATTAATTGTTGCACAACTAAAATTTAGAATATGAATAGCAAAATATTTACGAATTTTTTCTATAAAAAACATTTTTAATGTGTAAATTCAAGATTTTCAAATAGATATTCATTTTGAGGCGTAGGGGTAAAATGTTTCCCGCAATGCCCGCATCAACATAGGGAATTTCGCTTGCCCGCATCAACATAGGGAATTTCGCGATTGCCCGCATCAACGTAGGGAACTTCGCGACAAGCATGTTGTCGAGGTGGTGGTCTTTGAGAAGAACTATCAGGAGAAATACGAGATGCGAAAAGAACAAAAAAGAGATCACGAGAATTATTTTAAAGCAAATCCAGTCTTTCAGAATCAAAGCATAACAAATCTAGAGCAACATTCAAATTTAACATTTAAGTACAACTGTTGCAATCTTCATGTTACTTGTTCTTTCGCCACCCAAAAAAAAAAAATGATCCCCTCTCGGACAACAGGTCTTGGTGCCTACAGGGGAGGTGGCGTCATTACACGTCCGTTCAACGGGTTGATTAGGGTCATGTCCCGGGGTCCACCTTTGCGTCCCATTGCAACCATTGGTGGTGGTGGAAGTAACCCTGCTCTAAATAAAAGGCGTTTTACAGGATCTGATGGCTGGGCACCAACTGATAACCAATACCTGTGAAACGGAGGAAATTAGTGTATAATTTATCAGTGTTTAGAGAAATATTTATTACGGCTCCTGGGAAGGTAGCTATTCTTTCATGAAGAAAGGTAACATGCTTGTTGTTATCTGAGATGACAGTTTACAAACAGATATCAAAATACTCCCTCCGTCCAATAATGACAGTCCCATTTGACTATTCAAACATTTTAACAACCTATTTTCATTTTCATCACTAACTTAATAAAGTTAAAATTGTACTCCCTCTTCTTCCTTGGTTTGGTTGGCTCTCATCCTCTCATCTCTCCCTTTTCTTGCTTGGTTGGCAATTTCGGAAGTTCAATGATTTTAACCTAATAATTTTGGAAATGTGACTATCTTTTATGGACAAACAAAAATGGCAAATGGAAACATGTTTATGGGACGGAAGGAGTATTTTAAAATATACCATACTTTATCAAACTTGGTGAAAGGAAAAACAACTGAGAAATAAACTTTCATTAGCTTTCCTGAGAAATTGAACCACCAAAATTGTTTCACCCATTTTGATGTGGCCCCAATTCACTCTTGATTACTTTACTTTAAGCCATTCCTTCTAAGGAAAGCACACTTGTCAACAAAAGAAATGGTCTCTAACTCCCTCCCCTATCCTTCCCACATACTCCCTCCGTCCCAAAATGTTTGTCCCATTTGACTTTTTTGTTGAAATTTGACCACAAATTTATGAGAGATTAATCATGTTCATGAAATTCTAAAAGTTGTTGTTGATAATATTATTAATGGTGAATCAATAGGAATTTTTAGAATTTCATGAACATAATAATTAAATTGTCATATATTTGTGGTCAAAGTTCAACAAAAAAGTCAAATGGGACAAACATTTTGGGACGGAGGGAGTAAAATTCTGCACAACACTCAGAGATTTCTCAGTCAAACTAAAAGGGGTTTTGAAAAGGAAAGGTGAGTAAAGCGGAATTCTCGAAAAACAAGTTCCCAAAGACTCTCCAAGAGAAAAGAAGACTTTTCCTGCCATCAAGAAGCACTCTCATGTCAACAGGATCCAAAAAGACAGCCCTAGGATTACCTCCAAGAGGAACATCCATGTACGGAAAGTAAGCCATAGACTACATAATTATGTGCCACCTGATTAAAGAAGCGTAAGAAATAGCCAATTAATAATCAAATATTACACCCCACAAGACCACACTTGGCAAGGTTAATCTTAAGCACCAAAATGGACCTAAGAATTTTGAAGGATGATAAGGACAGTCTTGAAACTCCTAGTCCTCTCTACTAGGAAAAGAATGGTATCTTGGCAAACTCCATTTGAGCGACGCTACCCTCCTTGCGCGTATCGGGCATCCTTCCACCAGAATGTCACCTTCTCACCTCATAAAATAATTCTACTTGAAATATAAGCAAAAAATGGTAAACAGGAAGGGGGGGGGGATCTCGCTTAATAGGACTTAGTGTATAAAAGATGCTTACAGCACATGTAGAGGTTTCATCTATATGATTGTTAACCCTAGTTTCCTATATCCAATAGGATACCAAGTAATATTCATGGTGATAAGAACAAATATGCTTCACATAACTGCATATTTTTTAGTATTCTTTCTAAAGTTCTTTTAGAAGGAAGCTCCATAGCTGTATCACTGGAAACATATATTTAAGACAATACACTGAATATCATAAGTTATGAAGTCATGGTACTAGATTGAAATAACAAAAATCTATAGGATAATGACTGTTTCGTTGAATTTTCATGAAATAAGAACAATAACTCAGAAGCCAAATAACCATCAAGTCTTATATAAGAAGACTTACTTTACTCTGTCAAAATTAAGACCCATTCTTTTGCCACCATCTTGACCTGCATTGATAACCATACACAAAGCATTTAGCATCCTTCTTTTTTCCTTTCGACGAAATTTGGGAACTAATAAAAAGATATAAGGTTTCTTAAAAACTAAATGGCAATATATATTTCAAAAATCAACTTCTTACGCTACAATGTAACTCCCCCCCCCCCCCAGGTCCCATAACAAATGTTACCAAAATTGAATGAGCGTGAATTAAGGAAAAGTAGTATATATTAATAGTGGAGTAGGTGTTGTGAGTATGAAAAGTAAAGTAGGAGAGGGAAAGTAGGGTAGGGAATAGCAAGTGGATTGTTGTTGTGAGTGTGGCAAGAGGGTCAAATTGAATAAAGAAGTATTCTCGAGTATCCATTTTGGGATAGTAAAATTTGTTATGGGACGCCCAAAAGGGAGAGCAGTAACATTTGTTACGGGATGGAGTAGTTGTTAAGAACTAAGCCTAGTCTAACGACCAACAGTGTACCGAAACACCTTAACCCCATCCAATTCCAAGGATATCACGAGTGAGCATCTCCATATTAATAACACATGGAGGAGCTTCTCCCATATAGGTTTCCGTACAAACAATATAAGTATAATTGAACTGTATACTGTTTATTGAATGTAACTGGGACTCGATTCTTTGTATTCCTCTTTGAAGTTTGAACCTTGCCTTAAATTTATTTACATTCTGAATCTCTGATAAAACCCTTGCCTTATTATTCAAAAGGGTGTTCACATATCTTAATGGGGTATATAGAAAGAGAAAGAGAAATTACATGTTTATTTAGGTTTACGGATAGTCAGCATTTTTTAACGTTCACAAAGAAGTCCAAGGAGTTTCAGGTAGTGGTAATATTGCGAATTCCATCCTAAGAGAATTTTGACTTGTACGCTTTTATTTCGTTCTGAAATGCGTAGTCATTGATGTAGTCCTTATAGTAAAAAACAATTATTGGCAAGAAGTATAATCTTTATGGAAACCCACTGCAAAGATGTTTGGCTATTTGGTTGGATTATAAAACTAGCTGTCTTGCTGAATGTTTAAGCTATATCTAATAATTTAACTAGACAAATATGTCAAAAAACGAAGTTGCAAATCAATATTACGACAAACCAATGTTGCATATAAAAGCAGTACATGCAGTTAATCTAATTTCAGTCTTTCACTGTGCTAGTTTGTTTCCATTATTTTCATTAGTGTGAAGATACTAACGCCCTGAATCAGAAGCAGACAGTAAAACCGACCGATGGACATTTCACTCATGCTAGTATGGTATCTGATGAGTTGCTACGCCAGAATGACTCATTTGCCAATGAGAAAAAAAAAGGTTTTCAGGTACGCAAGTAGGAAATCTTGATAATACGCATGGCAGATTGTAGGATCTGAAAATAGTTTGAAAGAAGGAAACAAGGAGCTGCCTCATGGAGATAATACCAAATTATGTGTCGTGCGGAAATAAGAACCGAGATAGCTCTTTATTGACAAGCTCCCTTTACTTTTTTAAAGGTACCAAATTAGCACTATTAAATTTTGAAAATTTAGATTTTTATCATTAAAAAATTTGATTTGCCTTTCACCATAAAAATAACACTATACTCCGTCTGTCCCATTTGAAGGCTCACTTATTTCCCAAATGGGTGTCCCATTTATAGGTTCACCTTTACTAAAATGGAAATGAGACCCACTTGTCATACTCGCAACAATTACCCGCTATCTTCACTTTCTCTCTCCTACCCAACTATCTACACTCACAACACATCACAATTTCCTTAATTCTTGTGCCCAACTCAAATGGTGAACCTTCAAATGGAAGTATTATAATTTTAACCCCATTCAAACTATATTTATGTATTACATCATAATATATAAAATAGAAATTTCTTAACCAGTTCCAAAAAATCCTGGCTCCGCCACCGAAGAGTATGATTGTAAGAAACAAAAATCAAGAGGTTTCTCCTGGAAATTTATATTCGGTTGGAGTACTGTCAGCGTCTCAAAACAAAGAAAATGCATCTTTAGGAATTGATTAGTTTTCTTTCCTTAAGATTATATAACGTTCGATGAAAAAATGGGAAAAGAAGATAATTTTTAGAAAGAAGTCAATGATGATAAAGAACAACAAAAAAAGATGGAAAGAACAATCCCAGGTCAGATGACATAAGTGGTAATCAGGGTAAAGTGATGGAAGATTAAATTAAAGAACCTAAGATATATTGGTGGAATATAACTCCAATTATTTGCTCATGGACATAAGTTAAATCTGTTAAGGTAAATGCGTACCATTGCAGGCCTAAGGCAGGAGGAACCAACAAGCAAGGGAGTGGATGTAAGCAGCTTGCCTTTGCTGGTATTTGTCTACAAAATCTGGTACATGCCGCAGGAGCTTCAGGAGAGAATGTACCAAACTATCCTAGGATAAAATTTGTGCACATTTTCATGCATGATCCACGTGCTTGAACCGTTGTGATACTTCGGTTTTTACCGTCAACCCTGTCCTGTTTACTTCGGTTGCCCATATTTTTATGTTTACTTTTGGTGTCATTGTTAGACTATTGTAATGAGCTGGATTAACACTTTAAGCTACGTTTTTCCATATTTTATTCATGAATGTAGGTGGTTTAATTCTCCTAGTAGGAGCTAAAATACGGAGGAAGTGCATCCTAGTCTAGGCCATCTCTATTTTCATTGTGTCATAGATTATATCATAGTTACCAGGAACGTGGGATGCTTTGGGATGCCAGACGGGAACGGGAACAGGAACGAGGAATGTGATTTTTTAAAATTTGGGTACGTTAGGGGTAGGATTAGTCGGTACGCCAGTTGGGAACGTGGTACGCTTTTATTGGGAACACAAAAGTAATATATACATATATATTTAACATGTCCATCTTTAAAAGTGTTCTACAATTAATGGGTGTGTGTAAATATATTGAGGATGAAATAGCTGCATGTAGGTTTAATTTTGTATGCAAAGTCACATTCATCAACACTCGGCATCGTTCGCTCTCCGATCCATGGAAACCCTTCTTCTTCTATATTCACAACTCTTCCTCCAAAGTCCAAATTCTCCTCACTTCTCCGGTCCTTAGCAATTCCAACTCTTTCCCTATTTATTTAGTCTCCTCGCATCCCAAAAGGCGACTTCAATTCCAACCAAGATTCAAATGCTTTCCACTTCAAGTCAATATTGGTTCGACAAAGATCGAAATGTTATCAACTTCAACAAAATCCTAAAAAGTACCAAGATGATATTCAATATATATTTAACATGCCCATCTTTAAAAGTGTTCTACAATTAATGGGTATGTGTAAATATATTGAGGATGAAATAGTTGCATGTAGGTTTAATTTTGTATGCAAAGTCACATTCATCAACACTCGACATCGTTCGCTCCCCGATCCATGGAAACCCTTCTTCTTCTATAATCACAACTCTTTCTCCAAAGTCCAAATTCTCCTCACTTCTCCTCTCCTTAGCAATTCCAACTCATTCCCTATTTATTTAGTCTCCTCTCATCCCAAAAGGCGACTTCAATTCCAACCAAAATTCAAATGCTTTCCACTTCAAGTCAATATTGGTTCGACAAAGATCGAAATGTTATCAACTTCAACAAAATCCTAAAAAGTACCAAGATGATATTCGATTAAATGAGGTGCGACTGAAAGATAGATTCTACCTTCTTTTTTAAAAAAAATCTGGGACGATGTTTTGGGAAATTGGATCGCGTTCCTAGGAGAACTGGGACACAAACGACCCCGATTTCGGGACGTGGGACGAGGGGGAAGTAGAGTTCCCGGTAACTATGGTTTATATTTTTAACCTCTTTACCAATTTACTACTCCCTTGACTTGAATGGCACAACCTCGACCTGTAATTTCCATCCCTTCATCTGCGTCATCAGCATAAATTAACATGCACTCTTGAGCTGAAGTTAGGCTAAGAGGAAAATAATTACTCATTTTGGAATTATTACTGAGATCTACAGCTTTTTAACGTAGAGAGTAGGTTTAATACCTTTGTCACTAACATGTTCATATAGATTCCCAAAATGAAGGGAAGGTGGATATCCTAATCAACAATGGTCACCAAAACACAGCTCCTACCCAATAGTTTCTTGAAGTATCACAGTATGGCCAAGAAAGAAGATATTTAAATACGTAATTTCTATATTTTGACAGATTGTAATTTCGTTAAAATGTACTCCTTACATTAACGAGCTGGTCAATAACTGAGAAGAATTACATGTTCTCACTAAAATGTATAAAAACTAAACATTTTCAAGATGTCAGCTAAATGAAATTTGGACATTCATTAAGGGACGGGGACCATAAGGTTAAGTTGCTCCTTTGGTGACCATAAGGTCACGAGTTCGAACCTTGGCAAACAGCCTCTTGACAATTGTCAGGGGAAGGCTCTAGCAAATGGTTCTCTCTCCCAACCCCCGCTTGGCGCACCGAGGTTTGCCCTTTTATTAAGGGACGGACGGACGGAGTAAGAATTACATGTTCAATTAATGAGAAGAATCAGGGTTTTTTTTCAGCTATCACAAAACTTTTAAGTACATTCTTTACATGGTTACATTTGGTCTGTACTTAGCTGCTAATCTTTTATACCAAGATGCTGATGTTCCTAGTAAGAGAAAAAGACTGGCTTGCTCCTCAGGCTAAAGAAAGAAGAGGAAACAAAATGATACTTCATGGAAAGCCTAGATAACCTCTAAATACAGAAAGATAGGTTTGTATAAAACTTACTACCTCCGCACCAAAATTAATATCCAAAAAAAATCAAATTTGCTATCGATGAAGAGCAAATTTGAAATTTTTTTGGACATTCATTTTGGGACGGAGGGAGTATCTTCGATTCAAGAACTGTCGGCAGAGATTAAGACACAAAACAAAGAAAATCCATCCACTGAACTCCAATCACATTGAAAATATAGAGAAACTGAACCCCGAAAATCAAGAAATTCAATCATCACCGAAGTGGGTTTATTACTCGAAAATTCCAAACAAAACTACCTTAATATACTCAAACAGAACAAAATTAAGGCATTCAAACATTCTGAAAAGCTGTTAAATTTCATGATAAGAAGCATAGACGGGAAGCGAGGAGGGTGATTGTGAATAACCTGGCAAAGGGTTGAAGTAACCCAACACTTCCAAATGTTTGCCGTCCCGAGGAGATCGACTATCGGCCGCCATAACCCTATAGAACGGCCTATTTCTGCATCCGAATCGTGCCAATCTTAGCCTTACCGCCATTTTCTTCTCTTCCACCTCTCCTCTGGCTTCTCTTCAGGCTTTCTAAGCACCTTTTAGTTTCAGAACATGAACATTAGGGTTTATCGGGAAATTTGTTGAGTGGTGTTAATAACACAAAAAAAATTTCCATGCTTCAGAAGGTTTATTGCTTTGTTGAAAGAAACAATCAAAATCATTTCACAAACCAAGAAAGCAATCAAAGATATAAGCTTTAACTAGCAATCACTGTTTAGATGGATCATCTGTCCCTTTCTGGAAACAAAGTTTGCTTTTGTATTGAAGTCAGTTTCAAGAATGGGTAAATTAAAGGAACTGAGATATCTGCTTTTGAAGTTGAGACTACAAACATAGGATAACACACAATAGGTCTTGGATTTTGAGTAGGGAGAGGGGGGGAAATCTTAAGATTTGAGAGATTATAGTTTGCCAACTTTCTTTTAAGTGAAAGAAAGTTACTACTTCCTCCGTCCCAAAATTAAAGATGAAGATTATGAAAATCTCAAATACATGATCCAAAACTTGAAAGTATTGCAGTTTGATACATTAGGACACTCAAAAAATAAGAAGACCATGACTAAAATTTGAATGAGGAGGTATAGGATTTGGAATTTTGCTAGAAGACAGACATTGAACCAACGAGGTATAGTTTTGTACTAATTTCTTTTGATTTTTTGTTTTCTGTTGCTGGTGAAGATTACTTTTAATCTTCTAGTTGAAAGGTTTCTCTTTAAATTTAAGCATTCCAATTCTTATAATGAACATGGATTATCTCTAGTTAGAAAGGTTTTTTATTTTTATTTTTTTTACCATAACTTATTTTTTCAGTCATAAATTTATGCAGCAGAAAATGTAATTCAGTTTCCAAAACACAATCTCAAATCCATACCCTTTGCCTCTAAACTTTCTCATAATAGCAGGGCTATTTAAATTACAAAAATCCAATTTAAACTTTTTCCCTTTATCTTTTCAATCAAAATTTGCAACGGAGATAGAGGGGTTATTGAAATCGAAATGGAAAAGAGAGAGGGATGGGGAAAACAATTGAAGAAAATTAGGTTCAATTAAGCGAATTGATGACTGAAGAATCAGCTGGAAATTAACAGAAATTTGCTGGGGAAACAAACAAGAAGAAGAAGGATTGACCTGTCGTGACAACGGAGATCTTCCAGACACGCCTAGATTTGCGTCGTTGGTGTTGATTAGGGTTTGATTGCGCCGTCGATGGAGTAAGGGTCCGCTCCCGAGTTTATTAAAGAGAGAAAGGAAAGGAAGAGGAGAGGAGAGGAGAGAAGAGAAAAGAAAAGAAAAGAAGAGAAGAGAAGAGAAAGGAATTTGATTACTTCCTTCCTAAATAAACTCGGGAGCAAGTGATGGAAGGAAAAAATTTTAAATTACATTTGTACCCTTTAATGAAAGAAGAAGAGAAATATATTTGAGGGGTAAAATAGGTTTATCAAAAAATTTATTAAGTAAAATTTTCTTTCCTTCCAATTCCTTCCACATTTGGAAAGATTGCACAGTGAAGGGAAAATTTTAAAAAATTTAAACATTTTCCTTCCACTTCCTTCCTGAATAAACTCAGGAGCAAGTGCCAGGAGGAAAATAAATTAGACTTCCTTCCACTTTCTTTCTTTTCTCCTCTTTTTTAGACTCGGGAGCGGACCCTAAGAGCGGAGATGCGAGGAAGCCAGGTGAAGAGTTGAAGACGGAGGATTAGGATTTAGGGCGTCGTCGAAGAATGAGGGGATTTGAGACGTGATATAACGGGTTAAACAGGTAAGTGGGTTAAACCTCTCTTAACCCGTGAATTGGGATGGATTTAAATGGGTTATCTATTTGAACCTTTTTATTTTATTGAGTTGAGTTGGATTGGATAATTAATGGATTAGATTAGGTGGGTTCATGGGTTAATGAATAATATTGACAGGCCTAGGTGTTATGCACATACCACATTCTTCTAAGGACACTCCCTTCTTTATAAGAAAAAAAAAATCTCAAACTTTTACTAACCCTTAAAACCTACTAGTATTATTAAGGAAACTCCCCAGGGGAATTGATACGTTCGGCCAACGACTCCAAACAAAATGAAGGGTTCGGCCAACGACTCCAAACAAAATGAAGGATTCTCGACTTTGGACAGTTAAACGTTGTTATAGTTCATCCATTAGTGTTAGAACGTCTAGGTAGTTGTTCCGCAACCACCAATTAAACATCGTTTTGCTAGTTTTAAGCTTATATTCGATTAAAGACAAAAGAAAATATTCAAGGATCTTCGGCTTACATTGAAAGAATAATTTTTCAAATGTTCAACTTACAGCGAGAGAGCATCTATGGTAATAATAAAAAAAAAAGTGAGAGAAGGGTTAATGTTAGCTTTTAATCAAGAGATAATTTTTGCAATAAGTTCAATGGGAGGTGTCTTTAGAGGAATGGGGTGTGTGTATAACATCACTTATTTTGTTTTGAGATTAAGATTAGTTCCACTTATCACCCAATTAACTTTTTATATCATTGCACCCCCTTCTATAGTTATAATTGTCTAATTCGTGATTATTAGTCGTCAAAAAATATAAGAGGGTGTTATATAATACACACGCCCTCGTAGGCTCGTACTTCCAAGGGCACACCCCTAAATGGTTATCCAAAATACCCAACCTCCCCCTCCTTCTTAAACCTCTACTCTATAAATTTTGGTCATCCAACCATCTCCTCCATTATTTTCGTCCATCTCCATCTTTTTTATCGAAATAAACCTCGTTCTTCTCCATAATTTTTAGTTATTCCCTCTCTTCTACAAAATTTCCAGCAAACACCATGCTCTTCTTTCTCACTCCAACCATTGTTGCCATTATCTTACCCCCCCCTTTCTTCCCCACCCCTATCCTCTGTTTTCAAAATTCCCCTACCATCATACTTATTCATTGTACTGTTACTACACTCACTTTTTAGCGATATTACCACCGCACTCAAAAGTGATCCATCGATTTTTGCCCATACATCAATCTGCCTTTGATAGTTGAACTACTAAGCTAAAAATGACTTTGATAATTGACTATCAAACTCAATATATATAGTTCAACTATAGCACTCAAATTAAAGTTGGTCTCGAGAAAAAATTATTTTTCAAGGCATAAGAAAAATGGGGTTTAAAACCAAATCGAATGACAGACAATTTGTGTGATAAAAAATGACAGTGTTAATGTGAAAACAAGTGTTATTGTAGATGTTTTTTTAGTGTAAGTGTTAGTGTTAATGTTAATATTAAAGAGTGCCAGTGTTTGTAAATTCTAGTGTCAATGTTAGTGTTAAAGAGTGTCGTTGGTAATGTAAAAGAGATTATCAATGATATTGTTAAAGAGTGTCAGTTGCCGTGCTAAAGAGTGACATGATGTGTTAGTAAGTTTCGATTATTTACAAAAAGGCCATCACTCAATTTTAAATAAAGTTTCAGTTATTTATAAAAATGAAATCACACATTTGAAAAAATGTTCCACTTGTTTACAAAAAATGACACTGCCCGATTCAAAACACACGGTTTTCTTAATGTTAGGAAAAACTGATTTTCATTTTAACCTCAAATTTTCAAATAAATAAAAAATAATAGTGATTAATAAGTCTGATGGTTCATCTATTAAATTTAAAATTCTGATAGATGAACTATGAGACTCTAAAATGCATTTAAGAGATGAAAATAAAAAGCTTAAAAATATAAAACAATATCGCATCAAGAAAATGAAGAAGCCACCTAGTGGTTTAGATATATCAAAATAGAGGCATGTCTCCTAGCCTATTTCATTTTAGGCACATAAACACATTGACAATATATGATGATGTTTGAAGAAAAAAAATTCACCAAGCTTAACAACACCCCGCATTGTCTTTTTAAAAATTTAAACCAAGATCGTAATTCCAAAAAATCTCTTTAACCATTAGAACGAAACATGCCATCATCACATATTATCACTCACAAGCTCGTATTTATGTAGACCTAGATGTGCATTGGTTGAATCCGGTCGGGGATGGAACCTAGAGCTTGCAAGCTAGAGGTGAGTGCTTCTCTAGGCGACGAAGGAGTTGATAATTGTTCTTGCAAATTTGTTTTGTTTCAATGAGTATTGCCTCGATATTGAGTTCAAGAAGTCGGTGTAGAACATGGTCAATCGATTGACAATTTGGAGAGGGATCTAGAGAGGAAGAAGGAGGTTCCGTTGAAGGCATATGTAGGTCACTGATTGTCGGTGTGTATGTGTAGACCCCACATTATGAACTCATTATTACATGATTACACTACTCTAGTCTCGCTTTTGATTTTAGGGATGAGACCTACAATTTCATCATGTTTAGTTAAGTTTTCGACTAACTTCATTAGTTTGGACGTAATTGACTAACAAGATAACTAGAGGAGGGCAAAATAGTAATTATGTTAAGCTTGTCTGGCGCGAGACTACGTGTCTCACAAGAGACAACTCCTTTGGAAAAAGCCAAATTCTTTTTCTTCTTGATTTCTATCTCTTTTTTTATCACGACTTTTTCAATCCGGGATTTTACTGAATCATGAACTTCCAAGAACCTTCTAGACCGATATCTTTCATTCCTACCATACTTGTGACTCCTAATCTTGGTGAGCAAGTAATTCACACCTATAAATACAAGGTTCCTCCTCTTTGTTTTGGGCCCATATCCTAACACACATTTTGTTGGATTCTCTCGTATAAAGAAATCACAAAACTCTCCAAATACTCCTCTAAACTCCGTCTTCAACATCCCTCCTACGAAAATATCAAGCCTTTGTCAAGGCTATCCATTTGAATTGCTCTAATTTACATGGTAAACTCCCTACACCGTTATTCTTCTTAACCTCTCCATTGGCTTTTAGAGTAATGTAATTTCATAAAAAGGTTAGCCTAGAGCCTTTTCAATTCATGGAGATGATCTCGAAGTACAGTAACCTGATAAAACTAATCTGTTTTTATTTGTTCTACGTGTTTATTTGCTTAAATTGATTCTTTGAACAATTCGATAAATATATAGAAGCAATACCAACCATAAGTTTGGATATGATTAGTGCCCCACGACCTTCTAATCCTATAACTTAAACCCCCAAGCCCATTAAATTTGAATTTGTTCTATGTTTCTTGAAATAACATGGTGACGACTCTCAAAATTAATAAAGAGAATTAAATGATAAACTTGAATTGAAAAATGATTTTTTTTCTCACATTCTCACAATGAAGTAAGGGCACAATATATAGAAAGGGGAGAAAGAAAATTAGAAAGAGATTGAAAGAATGGGAGGGGAGGGGAGGGGATACATTTTTTATGGGTTGAGAGGTATTTTTGGTATTTAATAATTTGATTAATTCGGCAAGACTTTTGTAAAATATTACCTCTTTTGTTTTAGAGTGAGAGTTATACGTTAGTTTTACGCATTTAAGGAAATAATGAGAAATGGATAAACATTTCAAGAGGGCTGAGGATATAATTGTCCAACTCATTATTTATAAAACAAGTGGCTATAAATCAGGTTTGTTAAGTATTGATATATTTGTAATTATAGAAGCATTGTGAGAATAAAGTTGTTCAAAATGCTATTCATTTTTGCCATTTTTGGAATGAAACTCTTTTTATGAGACGTGTCAAAAGAAAAGTAAGACTTTTTTTCTGAGACAGAGGGAGAAGGAGTATTAATTAAGATAAAATGGTTGAAAGGAATAAAGAAAATTGGTTGTACTTCTAAAGAAATAAACACTATTTTAGGGAGCTAAGGGAAGTAAAGTACATGTAAATAAGTTAGTATTATGTACTCCTAAAACCCAAAGAGAATTGTTATTCACCCCCGCACATTTACTTAATACCCCCGCAATATAATTTTCAAAAAAATGCCATTAATTGAAATGACTCTATTACCCTTCACTAATGTTATACACTCACAATTGAAGTTAACTTTTCTTTTTTAAGGAAGTTAAATTAAATTTTTTAAATTAAAAGAATTAAATAGCCAAAGAACCACCATCTCACAACCACCAACCACCACCTTCCGCCCACACACCTCCACTTAATGGAAGAATGTCTAATCTAAATCTCTCTTCCATCAAGAACAAACCCTAATTCCCATTAAACCCCAATTTAAATCAATCAATCCACCCACCCTTCCTCAAATTGATTTTACCACACTCAGTATCCACTCTTAATTTGTTTTTTTCTGGGTTCGTTAATTAATCCCTGAATTGAAACCTCCAATGTTTCAAAGCCACCCCATCTCCCACGGATTTTTGACAACAACAACAACAACAACAACAACAAAGCCTTAGTCCCAAAATAATTTGGGGTCGGCTAACATGAATCCTCATATGTTATCGTGAAAAAAAAATTAAAAAAAAAATTGATACACTCATTTAAAAGGAACTTATTGAGCCTAAATTTAAAAAAAGAAATTTATGGGGCAATGACCCTATAATAATTGTTTAATTCCACCAGACCCTTCAACCCATAATTATTTTTCATAAAAGCCCATTATTCAAAAATCCACAATTTGAAGGTCGAGATCAAAATTTCATAAAACTCTTATTCCATCGCCATTTCAGTGCAGCGTATAGACGTGTCTCATATCAAGCACGACCATGCCCTCTATTATGATCCTTTTGTTGATGTTTTTCACAATTTGAAGGGAACAAACTATTCTTATATTAGGATATAAAAATAATTCTAGTCTTATAACCTTAGGTATTGAAGTGAATTTTATTATTATTTTTTAAAATATGAAAAATTGTGAAAAAATACTCTTATACCTAATTATAAGAATAATTTTAGTCTTATACCTTTAGATATATGAAGATATAGGAGAAGATTGTTTAATAAAATATAAGTGTTTTTTTATTATTATTTTTAAGAAAAGATGAAAAATTATGAAAGTCTTATACATTTGAGTATAAGAGCGACGAAATTGGGGTATATGTGAGCGTGAGTTTATGTGAAATTTTACATCTCGCTTGGTCTTTTATAACTTTTACATCTCGACCAGGGGCTCAAGGTCAGCCCTATTATAATTTGCTCAATATGTGAATGAGCCCCTTATGGTATCTATAGTATAAATGAGGGATGCCATGAACAGTTGAATGAATAGTTTCATTGGCCGAAATTCCCATTTTGCCCTCACTATTTTGTCCCTTTGCCATTTTGCCCTTAATTTTTTTTTTAAATTAAATTTTGCCCTTAAAAAAATTAAATTAAAAAAAAAAAAACGTGTCCTCGAACACATGCTTAATTAAAAATAAAATAAAAAATATTGTGTCCTCGGACACGGGCTTATTCTAGTAATATTATGTATATAAGCCCTACTTAACTGAATGAAAGTTGTAGCCGTTACTTTTCTCGCCAAATTTGACGAAAGTTGTGTTCCATTTTCTTTATTTCGTTACCACCGGCGGAGTCACGTTAGTTTTTACTGGCAAGATAATGGTTACTTCTTAAATCCATTAATGAATTAAGGATTGCTTCATTAAATAAGTAGTTAATTAATTAATCAATACCTTAATTATATTACATACATGATTATTCCAACAACAGAAACAAAAGACTTTAAACAACACACACAACAAATCTTGAAACTTAACATAATTTTAGTCTTTAATGATGCCGATAATCGATAGTTAATTGGCCTTTAACGTGTTTCCGACATCGATAACAAACCGATACCGAACATCGCCTTTCGCCAACCGCTCCATAGCCGTATTAACATAATCCATAGGAACAACTTCAACATCAGCAGTTATCTTGTGTTTAGCAGCAAACTCAATCATTTCTTGTGTTTCTTTCAACCCTCCCATTGTACTTCCCGCCACAATCTTCCTCCCAAACAGCAAATCCGAAGCCATAATATCTAAGGGCTTGTTTGGTATCCCGAGCAAAACAATTTTTCCATGATACTTTAAAAGGTTCACTAAAGGAATCAGAGGATGTACTGCTGAGACAGTGTCGAATATACCATCCATTGTTCCGATAGATGCCTTCATCTGATCTTCGTCCCGGCTTACTAGAAATGAGTCTGCTCCGAGACGTTCAATGGCTTCCATCTTCTTGCTTGGGGAAGTACTTATAACGGTTACTTTGCATCCGAATGCCTTGAGGAATTTTACAGCTAGATGGCCTAAACCGCCTAGCCCGACCACTCCAATATGCATACCTGATCATGATATTAACATGGTATCAGAGCCAGTTTTAGCAAGGACATATTCAAATAGCATGTTTGCATCTACAAATGAAACATATATATATATATATATATATATAATTAATAATCGAGCCTTCCTCTACAAGTGAAGTTCAGATGAGATGGTAACAATACCTGGCTTGTCGAGTCCAAAATATTTCATTGGACTATAAACTGTAATCCCGGCACATAAAAGAGGAGAGCCCGAATCGAGTGGCATGTTTTCCGGCCAGCGAATGACAAAATGCTCATTCGCTACCATGATATCGGAGTACCCTCCGTAAGTAGGGGTACCATCATGATAAGTCGAGCCATAAGTAAGAATCATTTTAGGACAATAACTTTCAAGATTTTCTTTGCAGTTTTCGCAAGATTGACACGAACCAACTAGGCATCCGACACCTACTTTGTCTCCGATTTTGATCTTTTTCACTTTGCTTCCGACTTTTGTGACTATGCCAACAAGCTCGTGGCCAGGGACGGATGGGTATTTTGCGTTGCCCCAATCGTTCTTTATGAAGTGAAGGTCACTATGGCATATACCACAGAAGAGGACTTTGAACATTATGTCTTTTTCGCCGGGGCTTCTTCTTGAGAACTTGAAGGGGGAGAGAATACCGGATTCGTCCCTGGCTGCATATCCTATTGCCTTCTCTGGATGTTCGTCTTTGGCAGATAGCTCCAAGGGGTTTTGCGTAATTTTCTTTCTGCAACCAACTCTTGCTCTAAGTAGCTCCCGGATGCAATCCATTGTCCTGCACACACTCAGGAATTACACCTTCAGAATTATGTGTTATAAAGGTGTCTATTTTTTCTACTGATTAGTCTACAAATTCATGATCTTTCAAGTTTTAAGTTCGTTCTCATATCAAAATATCCCTCTAGTCGAAGATCATTCATATTTTTTCTACTACCACATTGACAAAACAAGAAGAAAAAAAAAATATTTCGGCGGGACTGTAATATCGCATCAAACTGTCAGACTGTCACACCACGTCAGTCAGTCAGCAAAATAATAATCCCACTGGATATATAATTATCCCCTCCCTGGATGATTGGTCTATGATGAAGGTGACAAGTTCAAGTAGGAACAACTCACCTGAATTAGCTTAGGATATTGATGTGCACCAAGTGTTGATGTGGTGAAGTATAAGTGCAATGTGATAAATAGCCTCAAAGTTTATAGTTTATATAGAAGAAAAAACTTTAAAATATTGAAGAAAAATTAAATAAATAAATAAATAAAATAAAGGGAAAACTTCATTTTTGTCCCTCGTACGTTGGGTATATTTCACTTTTACCATCAAACTTTAATTTTTTATTATTACCATTGTACTTTAAAAAATGGCGTCATTTTATACCAAATTTGGGTATAAAATGACATTATTGTTTATAGTACGATGGTAAAAAAGAAATAAATCTGGGTATAAATAGCAGATTTGGGTATAAAATGACATCATTGTTTGTAGTACGATGGTAAATATGAAAAAAAATCAAATTTGACGGTAAAAGTGAAACACGCCCCAAAATACGATGAACAAAAACGAAGTTTTCATAAATAAATAAGATACTTTTCTTGGGCATAAACAATAAAAGAAAGAGATGGGAAGAAGAATGAGTAATGGAGGAAAGATGGATACTCTCAATTGCTTGAAGAAAGAAGATGTTATTCCATTTATAAAAAAATACACTATGAAGATATCTTTAAATTCAATTTCAAGAAACACATATTCTTACTTGGAGTATTTATTTAATTTTTCTTTTCTTTTAATTATGTTTTAACAATATTAAAAAAAAAAAAACACACACTACTGTATTCAAAGACAAGTAAACTGCATGCAAACAGAGCAAATGATAGAAGGCTTTTCATTCAAACATTTTCATTTTTCATCACTAAAATGGATTCTGACATACAAAAGCTTCGAAAATTTGATCTTTTTCAATACCATATATATGTAGCATACTCTAATATACATATATAATAGATTTACTTACATTGCAGAATACGAAAAATACAGTTGCCTAATCGAAATATATCGAATAAAACCGCTTCAAAACTTTGGATCACTTTTAATTCCCCTACCAACTTCAATATCATCGTGAAGTCAAAATCATGCCTCGACTGCGGTCAATGTTTCTTCGTCAGTTGAGTCAACTGCAGTAGTATCTTCCGACTCAGAACCTTCCGTTTCTAGAACCTTCCCCTCGGTAAGAATCTCACGCAGTTTCAATTCAAGTTCTTCACGTACATCTAAATTATCAGCCAAGTAACGTTTGACAGTTTCGGTACCGCGAACCTTGACATCATTCAAGCTATAATTACCACCTCCGCCCTTGACGATAAGTTTGTGTTTGACTCCTAACTCTATAAGCTCCGCTTCACGGCATATTCCCTTGCCAAATTCTAGCTCAAATTGTGATGTCCTAAATGGAGGAGCATGCTTGTTCTTTACAATCATCACACTAACTTGACTTCCAACTGTCTGTTAAAAAAAATGTTAATCAGGTTCCTAACAAGTTCAACTATGTGGCAAAGCCAAATTTACCGAATAAATTGTTTATACACACACACAGATGTCGCACATGTATATATATACATATATATATATATATATATATATATATATATATATATATATATATATATATATATATATATATATATATTGAACGGAATAAAATGTGACGGGCTCAGCCCACTTCTTCAACATCAATTAATGGGCCCCACAAGCCCACTATATCATGCCAAGTTTATTAAACTAGGTACAAACCTAAGTCTGACTTGGGTCAAAGATTCCTTTACCCAGCGGTCAAAGACGTCTTTATCCAACGTGCCAAAGCAAATATGCTAGCTTTTATCCAGCATGCCAAAGGTTTCTCCACCGGACAAAGCGTTGGGCGGTTACCCACAAACTCCCCTCCCATATAAATAAAGAGAGCACAACAAAATGAGGAGAGCTCAGGTTCTACACTCTCTCTCCTTAAAATTACCCATGCCTTCCCTTACAGTTCATCTCCATACACATGAGCTTATTCTCACGCCGGAGGGTTTGCGCGGGGTCGGCCAACCGCGCCCACTGCGGTGTCATTTTGCGAATAGTCTGTCCGTTCGTCCAGGATCCAACACCGCATTCCCGAAGACTGATTGGGTACCCCGGTTCAGCCCATTTTTTGCGTCATCAGTTTGGTTCCATTGCCGGGAATCGAAATTATGGCGGACGGCGGACTTGACAATGGAAAAAATCATGTGCCAAATTAGAATCAGACTAATCTGGAGGGAATGGGATTTAATTCTCACTTTGTGAGACACGGCAAAACCCCATCAGATATAAATCTGAAAGCGAAAAACCCAAATCATCAACAATGTTCTCGGTTCAGAAAGCCCGTCAAGCCCATCAAAATCGAGCCCCTCCTTGTAGAATCTAGTCTTATTATATTATAGGAGTAAACAGTAATCAGTTTCAGATTACAGAGTACTCTCCTCTCTCTCTCACCTCAATTTCTCTCTCTAAACTCTCTGATTTGGAGTGTAAAGTTGAAAGCCCCCAAATTCACCTCTCATGGTCGTTGACCGTCGCGGCCATCAACACTGGAGAAAGACCCAAGTCAACATCGACGACCTTCTCGCCGAAGACGACGACGATGCGATTACGTCGCCGATCTCACCGTCTCTACCTCACTCAGCACCGATAAACCCTTGTGGGAAGTACACTTTCTGAAGGCCCGCAATTGCGCCGTCCTGCGCGTTCATCACGCGCTTGGAGATAGGATTTCGCTCATGTCGTTGCTGCTGATTTGTTGCGGGAAGGTCGACGACCCGGGGAAGATGCCGACGATTAGTTCGGTTGGCTCCCGGTCCTCTCAGACGACGACGAGTAGGTGGGTTTTTGGGGAGTTGTGGAAGTTGGTGAAGATGGTGTGGTTTACGTTGGTGTGCGTGTTGGAATTTGCGATGAGGGGATTATAGATGGGTGATAAGAAGACGGCGTTGAGCTGCAGGGATGGGGCGGAGCTGTGGCCGAGGGAATTGGCTATTGCACGTTTTCTGATTGACGACGACGGACCTTTCTTTGACTTGGAGAAACCGACGACGACGAAGATGTTGACTCCGATGAATCGGACGTTGAGGAAATCTACGGATCCCAATGTGTCCGTTTCTCCCTCCGACGAACTGTTTTTCAAAGGCCGGCTTGTTCCAATGGAGCATTCGACGACCGATTTGAACGGTTTGGAAAATAATTCTAAGTTTCATTTTCCTGTGTTGTTGGTGGAATCGGCAACGAAGATACGAGTCTTGATGTTGAAATTGAAGAAATCGAAATCAGATGTTTCAGAAAATCCCCCATTGCTTTAAATTTCTCTTAGCTTCATAAGTCAATACCTCTCAAATGGGTGAATTCAAGCAAAATCACGTGCACACATTTGGTAGCTGGGATTGCAACGACGACCAGCCAGGGCAAACTCGACATTTGCAAAGCTATGACGACGAGCTTCAACGGAGATAAGAGTTATCCCCATGACAATTTTACTTTTCTAGTATGCAATTGAAAACTGGGTGGAAAAAGTACCTTGTGATGATAAGGAGTAGCACGTGGATGATAAATAAAGTGAGCCTTTCATCAAGTGGGGTCCATTATCAGCCTAGCCACAACTAAAATATTCTATCTTCGTCAAAGGACATTCGTTAAAGGGCAAGCAGCTCCGTTAAAGTTTCAAGACCACTCAATCTGACTCCAATCAAGGCAATTAAAAATTGCACCTTCATCATTTTCAATGATCTTTATTTTCTGCTCACAAAGTTAGTGTTGGGGGCCACTATCAATTCAAATGCTAACTTTTGCAAGGTCTAACCTAAATGAACAACCTACAACAACTTAGTGGAAGATTCGCTCTCCGATTTGGAACCTGAATACAAGCCGGGCATCCTACCCGCATACTCAGATCGAACCTCGACAATGGTCAGGTCGTCACGAAATCTCGGATCGAACCTCGACATTAGTCAGGTCGTCACGAAACCTCGGATCGAACCTCGACATTGGTCAGGTCGTCACGAACTACATTCACTTTGATCAAGTATAATGATCGACGAGGGTCGTCACTCGTCAACTTAGGATGAGGGTCGTCTTTACAGAACGAGCCCATCCAAGTATGACATGGCACCTTGCTCGTCACTCGTCAACTTAGGATTTGGGTCGTCTTTACAGAACGAGCCCATCCAAGTATGACATGGCACCTTGGTCGTCACTCGTCAACTTAGGATTTGGGTCGTCCACAGAACGAGCCCATCCAAGTATGACAACACATGACCGACAAAGGTCGTCGCTCGTCAACTTAGGATTTGGGTCGTCCACAGAACGAGCCCATCCAAGTATGACAACACACGTGGCCGACAAGGTCGTCACTCATCAACTTAGGATTTGGGTCGTCCACGTAACGAGCCCGTCCAAGTATGTGACAACACATGACCGACAAAGGTCGTCGCTCGTCAACTTAGGATTTGGGTCGTCCACAGAACGAGCCCATCCAAGTATGACAACACATGACCGACAAAGGTCGTCACTCATCAACTTAGGATTTGGGTCGTCCGCGTAGCGAGCCCGTCCAAGTATGATGACAGCGTGGCCACAAGGTCGTCACTCGTCAACTTAGGATTTGGGTCGTCCATGAGCGAGCCCGTCCAGTATGACAACACGTGGCCACAAAGGTCGTCGCTCGTCGCTTAGGATGAGGGTCGTCATTAAGGTGAGCCCGGCTCGAAGCTCGTCGCATTACGGCTCATCATTTTTTGCGTCACGTAACTTTACGCGTCGAAGACGAACTAGAAAGTTGGGGGCCGTGAACGGAATAAAATGTGACGGGCTCGGCCACTTCTTGACATCAATTAATGGGCCCCTTGAAGCCCACTATATCATGCCAAGTTTATTAAACTAGGTCAAACCTAAGTCGACTTGGAGTCAAAGATTCCTTTACCCGGCGGTCAAAGACGTCTTTATCCAACGTGCCAAAGCAAATATGCTTGCTTTTATCGGCATGTACGAAAGGTTTCTACTCACTGGACAAAGGCATTGGACAGTGTACCATGAAACTCCCTCCCATATAAATAAAGAGAGCACTTGTGAAAATGAGGAGAGCTCGGGTTCTACACTCTCTCTCCTTAAAATTACCCGTACCTTCCCTTACAGTTCATCTCCATACACATGGAGCTTATTCTCACGCCGGAGGGTTTGTGCGGGAGTCGGCCCACTGCGCCCTAACGGTGTCTGTTTGCTGATAGTGCGTCCGTTCGTCCAGGGATCCAACACCGCATTCAGAAGGCGATTGGGTACCAGGTTCGGCCCATTTTTGCGTCATATATATATATATATATATATATATATATATATATATATATATATATATATATATATATATATATATATATATATATATATATATATATATATATATATATATATATATATATATATATGTATATATGTATAGATAGATACTCCCTCCGTCCCATTTGAAACTTCACCATTTTTCTTGGGCACGGGAATTGAAGGGGAGGTATTTATATTCAAAAGTAGTGTGAGGGGATGGGGGTTGTAAGTATGATAAGCTGGGTAGGATTTGCAAGTGAGACCCACAATTGAAGTGTGAGTATGACAAGTGGAGTAGAGTAAATAAATAAAGGAATAAAGTTGTGACATTTTAGAGAAGAGGACATTCCAATGGGACACCCAATAAGAAAATAAGTGATTTTTCAAATGGGGCGGAGGGAGTAAATATATATATATATATATGTATATATATATATGTATATATATATATATGTATATATATATATGTATATATATATATGTATATATATATATGTATATATATATATATATATGTATATATATATATGTATATGTGTAAAGACCCGAAAATTTTTCCTTTATTTTAATAGTATTATTTTAAATTAGAAAATAAAATAATACTTGATTATTTAATTGTTTTGGACTTGGATGTAATTAGGTGGGCCAAGTTAAGAAAGGATTAATTGGGCTTGATAAGAAAATCAAAACCCAATAGGTTAAGAAGCCTTTTTCTAATAGGGTTAGTAAAAGTCTAGGCCTACACTATTTAAACTTAAACTCTCCTAAATTTCTCTCATAATTCCCATAACTAGGTGAAAACCCGTGCTTCGCACGGGGTAGAATTAGGATAGTTTTTATTTTTTATCAACGATTTATATTTTATTATCTATTTCTCCTGCCGATACAAAATAATTATTATTTTTGAATAAAATGCTTGTTCCAAAAAATTGTCGCTTTTGAAGTAAAAAACATTCAAAAATCTATTTTATTCTTGTATTAAAATTTGTTTTGATTTATTAATTAGATTGTTGTGTGAAATAATGTAAGAGATTAAAACATTAAATAAGGTACCATTTTGATAGTTTTACCATTAAATCGAAATAATAATTGTATTTCCTGATGTTGTGAGAAGTTCAAAAATGATAATTATTTAGATTGAAGGGAGTATATTTAAAAAAAGGCAACAGTGATAAAATGGGATGAAGATAATGAATTGGTGAAAAATGGAATTCATAAATTTAATCTAGTTATACAATTTCAATACATGTAGAGGTGATAATTAATGAAAATGAATTGTTACCGACTTCATTAGTTTTGACGTAGTTATTTGGTTTTAATACATTTGAAAGTTATTTTCATTGTTGGAGATGAAGAATTATATATTTGGCGATTTTAAAATATGAAAATTTGAAGAGCTTAAGAATTTAATATTTGCAAATGTGAAGAGACACCACTTGATAGTCACGCATGAAGATAGAAGAAGAAAAGTTTTATGTATATGGACAATATTAATATTCTATCATGATATTTTTCTATACATCAAGCATAAACACGAATGCAGATAGTTTCATGTAATCATACAATGAAATTATCAATTGATATCTAGATTTTTAAAGATGAAATGATTAGACGATTTAAAGAACCAAGTTTCAAGTTGAATTAGAGACCAAACTTTTTTTTTTAATTAGAGACCAATATTAAAAAACATATTTATAGTACTTTATAAAATTCTATAAAAAAATCAATTTTTATGGTCAACACAATCGAACTATGACCACAATTTTAAAAAAAAATTGAATCATCCCTATAATATTTTAAAAGTTGTTATTGATAGTATTTGTATGGTGAATCAATAACAACATTTAGATTTGTATATGAATTACATGATTTCATAAAGTTGTGGTCAAAATTTAATTTAGTTGATTATAAAAATTAAAGTGGGATAAACTTTTTGAGATGGAGGGAGTACTAAATTAACTAATGACAATCAAAAAAGGAAAATAATAATCAATCTAGATTGTTATCTGAAAAGGCGTGAAATTATTTTCGGTAAAGAGATTTACAACTTTCTTTGAATATAATCAATAAATTGAACCATGATAGATTATATTTGCAAATAGTAAGTATATAATCATGCAGCTTTACACATTATAATGCTTACACTATTGTTGAAATCCTTTCAAACTTCAATTCTAAATCTCGTTATTCTTTTATCTCTATTTTCCTTAGCTTCCATTGTAATGAATGATTAGTTTGGAATTGATGTTGCATTGATGTCCAAGTATCACAAAACTTCAAATTAAAACCTGCATTGAAAGTAAATAAAACAATTCAAATTAATAAACAAAAATAAATGCACAAAACATACATAAGTGTAAAATGAAGATAATTTTCTATAAAATTACTAAAAAGAGATGATCATATATATATGAACCTAAAACTAATAGTATATATAAAATTAATATCATATGAAAAAAAATAGCAATATAAATATAAAATATAAAGATAGAAATTAATAATTTCCAAATACTCCAAGATAAAAATCTCCCCGTAAAGAATGGTCCTACAAATGATGTCAACATGATTTTGGTTCCATCTTTTGCCCAACCCGTGATAAATATACATAATCAATACACACTGAAAATGAAAAGAAGAAAAGCAGAAAACAAAAATATGAAAACTAAACCTTAATTAAAAAAAAAACAATAGAAATAGAAAATTTTCAAAAACATAATAAAATAAATAAAGACACAAATAAATCAAAATAGAAAAAGGTATAGGTAAATTAAAAAAAAATCTTCAAATGAAAAAATAAAATTAAACTTCACTAACATAGTCAAAATAGAGAAAAATAAATTTTATTTATATATAAAAAAATATTCGAAAAAAATAAAAATTGAAATAAATAACATAACATAACATAAAAACAAATCAAAAATAAATAATATATGAATACCAAGCCTTAATCAAAAGAAATATTCGTCAATATAATAAAAATAAAAAACATCATTAAATAAAATAAAAACAAATGTATGATATTTAAAAAAAATCTGAAATCAAGTTTGAAACAAAGTTAAAAAAAAATTCAAAAATTAAATATAAGTTTCAAATATAACCAAAAGAGAAGGCAATGAAATAATCGAAGCATTAAAAAAGAATCAAAATAAAAAAATACGATAACAAAATAAAATAAAAATAAATTGAAAATGAATGTCAAAATCAACAAATATACAAACTAAGTAAAAAACTAAAGAGGAATAGAAAATTAAGATTTTAATCAAAATAAAAAAAACACATAAGAAGACAAAATAAATTTATTTGAACCAAAGTATAAATCAACGAAAACAAATAAAAAATGAATAAAATAGCAACATACAACTAAAATATAAATATAAATCAAAAGGAAAAAAGAAAAAAGAAATCAAAATGAAAGGTGAGAGGTAAAAGGGAAAAGGAAAAATAGAGTTTTACTATGAAAGGCCATGAGAGAAATCAAACACAATTATGAAATAAATAAAATTGTGAGCAAAACTAAAAATAAAACAAATTATTAAAATTACCTTTCTTGGCTCAATTTTAATGGTTGAACATCACTCCGTGGATCAATCATCTGTTCATTAAATTTTTTTTATAAAAATTGCGTCTCAAAATGAACCCCGTTAACTTTTCATCGGCCAAAAGAATAGCCCCCAATTTTTTATAAATCTAGAGAAGCTTACTGAAAAACAAATCATATGAATGCTCGCACTTACCTCCTTTTCATTGGGAAATGTCTCTTGAATCGCCTTACGGACTTCCTCAACATAAGAAACAGCAACACCTTTTTGGATTATGACTAATCTCCACTCCAAACTTTCCGTTACCCCCTCCCATCATTATTGCCGAATGTAAATATACTTTATGCATAATTATTTAATTTTATAATTAGATGCACATAAAGTTCATGACCCTTGAACTAATTGTTGAATTTCAAAATTTAATAATTTGTAAGCTATATTGTATGAAACATTAAGGGATTCATGCATCTCATTTCATTGATGGTTGTATTTTAAAAGTTAATAATTTGTAAGTTATAGTAAATGATACATCAAGGGGCTCATGCATGTAAGGATCCATTGATTGTTGCATTTCAAAAGTTTGCATTTCAAAAGTTAAAAATTTGTAAGTTAAAGAAATGAAACATCAAGAGACTCATGCATGTAATGATCAATTCAATGCATTGCTATTATCTAATAGTATAAATAGTAGGAGTAGTGATAACTATTTGAAGACACTATTAGAAGAAGTAGCTATCCTACTCTATTATTTCAAAGAATATAACATTAACTATTGATGTAAACTAATAGAATAACTTATATAGTAGAATACAATAAAATTAAGAAATAAAAGTTAACTTGTAAGAAGTAACCATTCACATAACTATTAGAGACTATGAATGTTAATAGCTATTAGGGAGAATTCAAAACATCACAAATTAATTAGGGGGTGGATGAGTTGGATGCCTAAGAATGCAAGAATCACCCTTTTTGACTTATGTGGCAACATCTTATCAAGTTTGGCCTACTTTAATATACTATAAGTATAGATTTACAAAAAAAAAAAGGGTTAAAAACCCTAATTTTGCAAGGGGCGGCCGAATCTGCAAGGGAGGGGAGATCAGCCGGTTTTTGACATTCTTTGGTCAATCTTTCTTAACCACAATCAAGGTAATGTAAAATCCTAAATTCTAGTTTTCGTTTCATTCAATTCGGAGTAATATTGAATTAGTTATGAATATTTGAAGATTAGAACTTTATTTATTCTAGGATGAACATTCCTAGGGTTTAAAGGTTGTTAGAAGTATGAATATAATTCATAATGGAAAAATTTAAATCCTATGAATGAGTATTAAAATAGGATTTGAGTATAAATTAATGGATTTAATTTAGGATTAATTCATACCAACCAAGAAGGAATTAAAATAAAATCAATATTTTGTGAGATTAGTATTTTGTGCCGTGTGTGTATATGAGGTGTGTGTGTGTAATTATTTTGAGGAGAAACTGTTTACAAAAACATTGTTTTGAGTAAAATTATTTTTGGTATCGAAAGATCGATTTTGATTTTTTAATAAAAGTGTTTTAAGGTTAGAAATCTAACCAAAATTAAAACTGAAAATCAGTTTTTCAAAAGCCCTAGTGACCAAATTGAAAATCTGAAATTTAGGGGCTGTTTTGTAAATCCTGAAAGATTGTGACTCTGTAGAAGTAATGATAAAGAACCAAAACTGGTTGCATGACGAGCCTGAGGATGCCGTTTCCCAAGCTTTTAAAGCAGGCTAAATAACTTTTCTCCTGAAAATAAATCGAGCTTATACATTGAGGTTATGCTGTAATATTGACATTAATTGTGTTATCTTTTATTTAAATATTTTAGGATTGGATTTGGATTGCGGAAGTTTCTATTCCAAATATTCTGGGAATGCTGTGGTACAAGGGAAGCTTAGGGAAACTGAAATAGATAAGGTTTTGATGAATCTCTACATTGTACTGATGATGCTCGGGTTTTTTTATGGAAGCCCACAATATGCCGCTCTTGGTAAGGAGGATATATGTTCTGATCAACATATTGAGCTGGCAACAGAAGAAGCAAAAGAAGGATTAGTTCTTCTAAAGAACGAGAATGGAACTTTACCATTGACATCTTCAGTGTTTGAAACGTTGGCCGTTGTAGGCCCTCATGCCAATGCTACTGATGTTATGATCGGAGACTATTCAGGTAACTAATGAAAATACACACACAAACATGATTACTTGATATTTTCCACTTATCGATAAATGTGTTAAAAATTTGGATGATCGTAGGTATTCCATGCCAGTATACGACTCATATAAGTGTTAAAAATGTTTTGACTTCACAACATTGACACTGCCTTCATACACCTACTTGATCTTCTCATAATTGGTTTTAAAATGATGTTTCAATATTAACAATGCTTACTTCTCCCTTGATAGATGAGGGCCTACAAATTCAAATTGTTTCATGTAATAACTAATGTGTCGCATGGCTGGTCCCATGAATTACGATTGGTCGGGTAGATTTACAGTTAGCACTTTAGTTTTGTATTCGATTACATAAGTGAATATTGTCTTTAAGTAAATCGTTTCAAGTTCTTGAATCCAATGGATAAGGCATCTTAAGCAAACACTTAATGGCCTGTGACTCGAGAGATTTTAATTTCTGGGAATGCATATCTTGCAATTTATGGGTTTGTCCATCAGAAGAAGCAGAGAGGTTTGTCACTTCAGCCTGTAGCCTATCTCTCTCTTGCTGCATTCATAAACAAATCAGCAATCAGAAATCAATCTTATGGCACAGATAATACAAACTTATGATATACTTTACACCATATGTCCCTAAATGAATGTCGAATTTTATTTTAATATTTTTACATACCTGCACCATTCTTTTTTCGTCCTCAAGCTCCGTTATTTTCTTTCCAAAGTGTTGCTTAAGAGTCATGGTGTCAGATCCTCCGGAAAGTTTCATCTCTGACTGCAGATAAATTAAGGGTAGAAATTAACATGGGAACAATTTCTAGCCTGTCAACAACACTAAAGAGGCTAACCCAATGACTGTATTAACATTCTTAAATTTGTACCAAAAAAAATTAACATTCTTAAATATAAAGACCACATTAAGCACAATGTTTCATAACTATGTAAGATGCAGACAATATAAAGATAATGGATTGAAAAGATATGATGCATGAGAGATGGATAAATGCAAATGTGAGTACTCCTTTCAGTTAAAATAGTTGTCGCTTTTGGACCAAGAATTTGGTCGCTTTTGAGTTTAAAGTATTCAAACACTTTTACCCTTACGTTGGAACTTGGTGCACTTTATTAACTGTTTTATTGAGTTAAGTAACGTAGGAGAGAGAGACAACTAATAAGGGTAAATTTGGTACTTTCTTTCATTAAGTTAAAGTATCATTGTTCATGATAGTCAAACTGATATTGAGTTGGTAATATACCTCCTTCTGCTCTAACCATTTGTTTAACTCATTCAACTCTTTGTCCATTGAATCTTGCAGAAGAGTGTGCTCCCACTCTTTTTCCGTTTCTTCATCCATGGACCCATAATCAGTACACACTGCCGCCCATCAGACATTTTAGTTAATGGGAAACAATTAAAGAAGTTTGGATTGGTATAAGTATAAACTAAGACTGTCAAGCTAACTTTAGGTAAGAAAGAGATCACACCGCTCTCACTCATTTGATAATCAGATGAGTCCACACTTTGCAAGCCCCTTTTAAGCCCTTCACTTTTCATTGAGAAGGTATCAGCACCCTGGCAGACAAAATTGCAAGGTTATATTTCTCCTATTTTTTATTGATAGAACTCTTAATACATCGAATAAATGAAACCTTCAATAGTAGTTTGACGACAGATTATACGTGATATTATTTGAATACCCTTTTAACTTTGTTAAGATGAAAGACATACTTTAATAGGTGTTTCCGGTGATCAATGCCAGTGCCCATCATACATCACTCATGAAGCTCCCGACAGAGATCCTCATTAGCAGCTTCAAGCCAAGTAATCCTGTCTCGAAGAACCTACATGAATTTACAGTGAAAACATTTCCTTAGCAATTAACTTAGAAAGAATTCTAAAAACATACCCCATTTATGGTTTCGGTAATGATTCAAAGAAAGTTGATTCGTAGTATTTGCTTAGTGTTTGATGGATCGTAATATTACTGAAGTGTGGTTTAACATGGCTCTCAATATCCATCTTGGTTGTAGTCTGATGACTCTGATAAGACAATATTGAAATTTCAAAATTATTTTTTGTTTGTTTGTGTATTGTAGGCCGTTAAAATGATATTTTTGTTGGTGTATGCAAGTGTACATGCTTGCGAATTGTATATATTTGTGGTTGTGTGGTTGTTGTTATATAGTGTATACTTTTGCACACACTTAAGTTGGTTTGCTTTTCCAGAAAATGGCTGAGGAGCATTTCAATGAGAATGAAGCAGAGGTTATGCCTGAGAACTCACACCCTCCAGAAATATAATTTCAAGGGTCTGATAATGATTTAGATGGCAGCGGTGGTGTCAATGATGATGTAGCCACAGACACCACTGCAGTTGGTTGTAATAAGATATAGATGACATTTATCATTCAATTCCCAAACTTCCTTAATATATGGTTTGATTTTAAAGAATTGAATGAATGAGACCCTCATAAAATTACTTGATTATTTTAATAGATGTTTCCAGTTGATTGTTGAAGAGGTCCAAACTTTAATCCTGTACTATAATTTTAAGACTCTCTCTCTCTCTGAAAAAGCTTTGCGTCAGTTTTTCTTAATTGATTAGCTTTATTATTCCCGTCGAATTTCGA
Source organism: Adenophora triphylla var. japonica (assembly GCA_022495995.1). Lineage (NCBI taxonomy): Eukaryota > Viridiplantae > Streptophyta > Magnoliopsida > Asterales > Campanulaceae > Adenophora > Adenophora triphylla. The sequence continues at coordinate 489,403 of JAFEMH010000880.1, read as the reverse complement.
CGGGCTATGAACTAGTTTTTTAATAAAAGTGTTTTAAGGTTAGAAATCTAACCAAAATTAAAACTGAAAATCAGTTTTTCAAAAGCCCTAGTGACCAAATTGAAAATCTGAAATTTAGGGGCTGTTTTGTAAATCCTGAAAGTCAGGGGACTGTTCAGTAATTTCTGAAAGTTAAGGGACTGTTTTGCAAATATTTAAAAGTTGAGGGACTGTTTTGCAAATATTTAAAAGTTGAGGGACTGTTTTGCTAATATTCAAAAGTTGAGGGACTATTTTGCAAATACCTAAAAGTTGAGGGACTATTTTGTAAATATTTAAAAGTTGAAGGACCACTTTGTAATTCATGAAAGATGAAAGGTCTTTTTGATAAATACTCAAAGAAGGGAGTCTTAAAAAGTAACTTTCTAAAGAAAGAAAGACTTTTAAAGGTTGAAGAAGAAGAACCAAAATAGAATAAAGGCAACTTCTAGGAGTAGGAAGTATAAGCCCAAAAACAATGGAAAAGTTCTAAATATAGAAAATCACTATTTTAGGAAAGTTACCTAAAATAGAAAAGATACTATTTAAGAATGATACTTAAATAGAAGGTAAATATTTTAGGAAAGTTACCTAAAATAGAAAAGATACTATTTAAGAATGATACTTAAATAGAAGGTAAATATTTTAGGAAAGTTACCTAAAATAGAAAAGATGCTATTTAAGGAAGATACTTAAATAGAAGGTTACTATTTTAGGAAAGTTACCTAAAATAGAAGGATAATATTTTAGGAAAGTACCTAAAATGGAAAGATAGTTAACTAGTAAGATGAGTCCAAAAGCAACTCATAAGTTAACTAAAGATAAATCAACTAGGGTCCATAAGAAGTAATAAACAATTACTTGTACCTAAAATGATATCTTTGCATGACTGTAGGTTATACCAGAAGTGCAAAGGAAGCAAGCTAAGGTAAGGAATTACGTTCCTAAACACTTTGTGTATCTATTCTTTGAAAACTCTATCGAGTCTTTTCAAAATTATACTATCATGTGGCGATAGTGTTTTATAAAATATTCCCTAGACATGAAACGTCTTTTGGAAATCTTATCTATGATATGTGTTGTTCATAGATATCTGAAGTATTGACTTTGCTTATGTGTATTCTTGTTTACTATGAATGCACTATATGTTAGACTTGTATGAATGTACATGCATGTCAAGATTATATGAAATGATATTGGACTTGTATGATATGTGTTACGTACTTGTCTATACTTTATGCACACTCGACATCAATGTAGATGATCGGATGGGAATTACTCAATGTAGGGTAAATCCTGAATAAAAACTATACTATGGAATTGTAATGCCACACTTCCTTGATTGAACTTTATTGTGATAACCTTTCGTTGAAATGCTTCGATTGAACCGTCATTCAGGTCATCTCCTCATAACTTCAAGGAGATCACGTAATGACTTACTGGGCATCTTTCGCTCATTCCTTCATTCTTATTTTTCTCCAGGTATGGGGATAAGGATGAAAGATCGTTGTAGGAAATACGGCGATCAATGAAGAGTTGTAACGACCCTAAACCTAGGCACTAATTTAGCATCATATTGTGTGCTTTTAATATTATTGTTAATATTATGTGTTCATTTTTATATACTTGATTTCTGATATTAGGATAAAATGATAAGAAAATAAAATAATGTTCTAAGGAAAAATATAAAAATAGAAAATAAATAAAGTATGAGATGAGGTTAAATTATGGGACAAGAAATTAGAGTAAAGGGTTTAATTTTATGTCTTGGAATTTAAAAGGAGATAGTCAATTATGGTGAAAGCCTAGGAATGTTGGGTGGGGAACCAATTCCCCTAAAACCCTCTCCTTTCCCCTCAATAGTCAAGGTCCCATACCTTTCCCATGTTTTCCCCTTACTCCTTCCATACTCCCTTGTCCCTTTTATTCACCTCCTCCTTCCTTCTCAATTATTTTTCTTCTTTCTCTTTATCAAGAAGCCATGGAAGCCTTCTCCAAAATACCTCTTCTTCCAAGTCTTTAGAGAGTGCAATCCTCCTCCATTTTCAAATCCGAGTGTACTTTTGAGCTTGGGACAACTAGAGGAATCAATCAAGCAAAGAAGATCATCATTTTATCCTAACATCCTAAGGTGAGTTATTATGACCTTTCCTTTCATTGAATGTTCATGAACTCTTTATGGTTGTTCTTGTTATGATGATAGTTGTTAAAATGTTTTGGAACCCTCTTGAAGTTGGGGAATTGATAAATGATATGAAATGATGCTCTTGTTCCTAGAAGTTGATTTAGAATGTAAGAAATGGGTGGAGTTAATTTTAGAGAATTAAACTGGAAATGTGTTGATAAAATGGGTTGGAAATCTTATGAAAAATAATCTAGGTTTATGTTATTTTGGGTTTAAAGGATTTAGGATGAGGTTGTAAAGTGAGGAAATTCATTTAGTGATCATGGAAGTTAGAAAGATTTTTAAAGAAAAAGAACCTAGATAAACAAGGGTTTGGAAGTTGATATTTCTGGACTGGGGCCTTGGGCGGTCGCCCAAGTGATGATGAGCGGCCGCCCATCTAGGCAGCAACTTGGGTTAAATTTGAGAACCACTTGGGCGGTCGCCCAAGTGACATGGGCGGTCGCCCATGGTGCCAGATCCTCCTTAGATACTTTTCTTGCTGATTTTCACCAACAACCTAGTGGTGTGATTCCTAAACATTATAAATTAGTGGAACCTAATCCAAACCAGATGTGAATTAATCCTTTTAACTTAAGTTATAAGTAGAACACTTGAGCCACTTGAGGATACCTTAAATGGATTAAAATGGAACTACGGAAGCACTCTACCTCCGACTTAGGAATCATTTGGCAGTTTATTAAATGTGACTCCAACTTGGTAGAGTTAACTTGGATTCTTATAGAGATCATATATTGTTGTATAATGACTAAGTAAGATGGGTTGATGATATCTCATTATCTTACTTGAGTACATAGTTATGGATTGTATTATGTTTAGTGTATTACATAAGCGTTGCACTCTGATTATTGGTTGAACATGAGTATATTTTACCATGTGGTTATATTGCTTAAGTATGCATATTGTTTTAAATAAATGTTACATTATGAGATTTGTTGAACATGAGTATATTTTACCATGTGGCTATATTGCTTATCCCGTTTGTGGATTATATTTCAAGTAACTATTATGTGCTTGATAATGTGTTAATCAGCTGATGTTTGGGGGTATAACATAATACGATCAATTATGGAAGTGTGACCTAATGTGATCGGATTATGTTATATCTGTGACCGTCCCCTCCTGTGGCCACAGGTTGGGGTTATAGCATCTGTAGTGAGCCAAAAGCCTTACAGAGTTGCTACTATCTTATTTGGTTCCCTGAAAAACGGGTCTTATAAGATGTGAGTATTGCTTAAGCAACTCACTTAAGATTGGAGTATTATTATACCCAATGTTGTACGACTATTTTTCAGACGGGAAAAGGTAAACCAAGGTAATGTAAGGTGTTTACAGCTTTTCCAATGTGCTATATGCAATTTGTTATGTGTTGCATTTTACTTGGCATATTGTTGCATTCATAATAGCTTGCTGAGATTTATTCTCACCCCTCTCCCTTTAATGTTTTTAGATTCCGAGACAGGCGGGCCGGCCAAGTAAGGGCGGTGAGGAGTTTGGAAGTGATTTTGGGAATTGTCGGGGTATGAATAAGTTGGCATAGAGAGTATATTTTGGGTATAATTCATTTATAGAGTTGTATTTATAAACCTTAATTTTATGTTATAACTGATGTCTTTTTGTAACTAAAACAGTTTCTTACTTTCAAAGTTGGTCAACTCTTTCTCCATTTTGGAAAGGTGTAGAGTTATTTTGAAATGAATATGACAATTATGTTTATATTTGAAAGTTAAATCAAAGTTTTAAAAGTTAAGGAAATTTGGGTTAGTTTGAGGACGCTCCAGCTCGGGACACGTGTAGGTTCCGGGTCGGGGTCTTCACAAGAGTTATAGAAGAATTATTGACGAACCAGAATTTTAGTTTAGTTGAATAAGGCTAGTAGGTTTTACTAGTCGTTACATTTGATTCTTCCGCACTTATGTAACGTTTATTACTTTAGTTACCGTTGGGTTGAATAAGTTTGAATATTAAGTTACCGTTGGATTTGAATATTTAAATGTTTAGTATCCGTTGGGACCCTATTTTGGGTAATTATTCATATTGATGAATATTATTATATAAAGGAAATTCTGGGTCGTTACAGTTGGTATCAGAGCCCCGATTTTAGGTCTTATGGGAAGAAATGGTTTTAGGTCTTATGGGAAGAATACCTTTAGCTTTAGGAAACCTTAGTTCTAAGAATTTACTTGAACGAAGGCAACCTGGAAGTAGATTTAAGTCAGGCCTTGCTCTAAGATTATTATGTGAGTGAGGTAGGCTAAGTGGAAAAGTTAAAGGAATAACTTACTCGTTACTTTGGAAGATTAAAACATATTTACTTTAAGTATATAAATATTATGTATTGAAGATATGCTAATGATGATCTGTCTTGATTATAGGAGATGATCAGGAGATATTCTTTGAGTTTTGGCTGGTACTATGATCTAGAAGAGTCAAAGGTACCTACAGAGAAAGAAGAGGCAGTTATCGAGGTAATAGAAGATGATGTTCCTAAGGTGGAGATACTTGAGGTACAAGCTGAAAAGATTGGGAGTAGTGAAGCTACTCCAATTGTAATTGAAGATGATAATCAAGAGATAGAGCCAGTAAGAAGGTCTAGAGGAAGACCCAGAGGTTCTAAAAAGACACCAAAGTTACCTAGTGAAAGACCTAGGGGAAGGCCTAGGAAGGTGTTGTTTCACGATTGAAAAGTGGGACGTTGAATTATTTATGAGTAGAGAAAATGAGTAGTTAGTTCTAAACGAACTCCAGATATTTTGTTGAATTTAAAGAGTTTAATGCAATGATAATATTTGAGTTATTTTGAGGAATTGTTTGTGTTTTGTTCTTAAGTGTTAAGCGCGTGTGCTAACCTAGAACGAGAAAGTTGGTCGAGTGAAAAGACCATGTGTGAAAAATATTTGGCTTATTGAAATGGCCAAGTGAGAACAATGATTGGTCTGCTGAAACGACCAATGTGAAAAGATGAACGACCTATTGAAACGGTCGAGTGTAATTAAGTTTGGGTCTAGTGAAACGACCGGTATTGGATAAGTGGTCTATTGAAACGACCAAGGATCTAATGAAACGACAATTAAAAGGAATAAGTTAAAATCCTTTGAGACGGATTTTAATGAGATAACTAGCTAAGTAATAAACTTATAGGAAGTTATAATTTCCCTAACTATGATGTCCGAAGGGGGAAGGTTACTAAATTTAGAAAGTTACTATTTTAGGAAAGTACCTAAAATAGAAGGAATAAAGGTTCCTATTTTAGGAAAGTGCCTAAAATAGAAAGTATAGACATTACTATTTTAGGAAAGTACCTAAAATAGAAAGTATAACAGTTACTATTTTAGGAAAGTACCTAATATAGAAAGTATAAAGTAGAAGGTATGGAAGTTACTATTTTAGGAAAGTTACCTAAAATAGAAAGCTTAGTTAACCAAATTAAGGAGTCAAGAATAACTCGTAGGTTAACAAGAAGAACTATTAAAGTGTTTTAGAAACGAAAAATCTTCAAAGGTAAAATCTTGTCTGTTGAGACGGAGATAAGAAAGTTAATTATAGTCTGTTGAGACGAAAACAAAAATTTAATTATAGTCTGTTGAGACGGAAATATAAAACTAAAGTTAGTCTTTTGAGACGGAACCGTAAAGTATTAACTAGCAAGACGGCTACGTATATATATGTAGTGAGTTAGTTAAACTAAATATTATAGTTATGATTACTTATTAAAGAAGCTAGTGGACCGAAAAGTGCCACGGGAAACTGGAAGCTGGGACCAAGATGGGACCAGTAACAAAAGGAAAGCTACGGATAAGAACCGTGGAAAGAAGGTACTGCAAGCAAGTACCAGAATAAGAATTCCGATAACCGCAAGGATGGGAACAAAATTGATGCCCAAGGGCGAAGAACTACTGAGAAATGTCAAGTGTGCGAGAGGAAGCACAAGACTGATGAATGCTGGTATAAGGAAAAGAAATGTTACAATTGTGACAAGATGGGACATCCGCATTGGAAGCACCCAGAACCAAAGAAAGCTAGAATTGCTCAAGGAGAAAAAGATGATAAAAGAACTGGTGGTGGTTGTGGACGAGTGTTACCATGATGGACAAGGACATAAGAGCCACCAATGATTTTGTTGAAGATACAATTCAACTCTATGCTAGTGATGTGTATGCATTGTTTGATTCTGGTGCTACACATTCAATTATTAGTACCTGTTTGGCAAAGAAATTGAACTTGGAACCTGAGGCATTAGAATTACCTCTGGTCATAGATACTCCGACGAGAGAGTCAATTCCTATTTCATATGCATATAAGTGTTGTCCTTTGAAAATAGGAGAAAGAGAACTCAAGGTTAATCTTACCGAGTTAGAAATGAATGAAATTGATATCATCCTGGGGATAGATTGGTTAGCTGCTTACCATGCCAAGATAGACTGTGTTAAGAAAGAAGTTTACTTCAGATTACCATCTGGAGAAGAGTTTTAATTACCAAGAATCAAATCCTAGAACCCAATTAAGCTTTATTTCGGTGATGAAAGCCCGAATGATATTGGATATAGGATTGATATGGCCGAGTGTTTCACCGTGGAGTGCACCGGTACTATTTGTGAAAAAGAAAGATGGATCGATGAGGATGTGCATCGACTATCGAGAATGGAATCATGTGACGGTAAGGAACCAGTACCGTTACCTAGGATAGATGACTTATTTGACCAACATCGGGGAGCATGTTACTTCTCGAAGATAAATTTGAGGACTAGTTACCATCAGTTAAGAGTAAAGAAAGATGATATTGCAAAGACGACCTTTAGGACAAGGTACGATCACTACAAGTTTTGGTTATGCCGTTCGGATTGACTAATGCGCCGAAAACATTCATGGAACTGATGAATAGGATATTTCAGAAGTTCTTGGATAAATGTGTGATTGTATTCATTGATGATGTTTTGGTATATTCAGAGACTAAGGGGGAGAATGAAGAGCACGTGAGGTTAGTGCTGCAAATTCTGAAAGAACAACAATTGTATGCTAAATTCAAGAAGTACGAATTTTGGCTAGAGAAAGTGGTATTCTTAGGACATGTGGTATCTAAGGATGAAGTTGCAGTGGATCCAACAAAACTAGAATCTATAGTGAATGGGGAAAGACCAACCACAGTTAGTGAGATAAGAAATTTCTTGAAATTGGCTGGTTACTATAGGAGATTCGTTGGAAGGATTCTCTAAGTTGTCAGGACCGTTAATTAGATTAACGCAGAAAGGAGCAAGGTTCGTTTGGTCAGAAGAATGTGAAAAGAATTTTCAGGAACTAAATCAAAGATTAGTGTATCGCACCGGTTTTACGTTACCATCTGGATCAGACGGATCTATAATTCAGAGTGACGCTTCGCATAAAGGATTAGGCTGCGTGTTGATGCAGAATGATAAGGTTATAGCCTACGTGTCAAGAAGAAAAAAAAACCGTGAGAAGAATTACCCAACTCATGATTTGGGGTTAGCAACAGTGGTGTTTGCATTAAAGATCTGGAGACATTAATTGTATGGTGTGACGTGTCAGATATACACTGATCACAAAAGTTTGAAGTATATATTCACTCAGAAGGAATTAAATATGAGACAGAGAAGGTGGTTAAAGTTACTGAAGGATTACGATTGTACGATATTGTATCATCCTGGAAAAGTTAATAAGGTGGCAGATGCATTAAGTAGGAAAAACCATGGAACCTTAGCGACATTGATTTCTAAGGGGGTAAGTGCATGGAATAACGTTGAGGGTTCAAACTTAGCATTGCGAGTTAGAGGGTATCTAGCTCAGTTAATTGTTCAACCTACACTTTTGGAAAGAGTCAAGGAGGCTCAAGGTGTACACGATGAGAGAGATGTCCTCATGGGCAAAGGACAAGGCAAAGATCTTCGTATGGGCGAAGATGGGATCTTAAGGTATCAGTCGAGAATTTGGGTACCAGAGAATCGAGATAAAAAGCGAGAGATCTTACAAGAATCGCACTGTTCAAAATTTTCTGTTCATACCGGGAATACAAAGATGTATAGGAATTTAATGTGTATCCATGTAGTTTGGATTTGATTAATGTGTTCTTGGACATTGAACACTATGTATGAAAGTGCTAAAGTGCCTTATTTGTACCTATGAATACTATGTATGGAACTTGCTATGAATGTACATAGCTAATAAGGACTGCTATAATTGTATACAGCTATTATGAACTTGTTTTGAATGTACCTAACAAGTATGAACTTGCTTTGAATGTACCTAGCAAGTATAAAAAAATATGGCTTTGAATGTACCTAGCCAGTCTAGTCTTGAAAGAAGACTTTGACAAAGTAAATGAATTGGTCTAGACAGATTGAAATGACCTTAATGTTAAATGAATTGGTCTAGACAGATTGAAATGACCTTAATATTAAATGAATTGGTCTAGACAGATTGAAATGACCTTAATATTAAATGAATTGGTCTAAACAGATTGAAATGACCTGAACTTGTTTTGAATGTACCTAACAAGTATGAACTTGCTTTGAATGTACTTAGTAAGTATAAAAATATGGCTTTGAATGTACCTAGCCAGTCTAGTCTCGGGAAAGGACTTTGACTTTTACACTACTTGATGAAGTATAAGGTGTTGGGTCTAAATAGATTGAAATGACCTTAAATTCTATAGATGTGATTATCATGATGCATTCGGATAAGGGAGCGCTCTGATAAAAGCGTAGGGAACCTTATTCAACGATCGCCGAAAAAGGTGTATCGGAGTCACCTAGATGAAAGGTGCACCAATACTTAGAATTGACAGACATATGTGTATAAAATCTCTATATGTTAATTGTAAAAGTACCACTACTTGTCACTTGGAAGAGTATCTTTCATTGTCAATGGAAATGAGAGATTATAGCAATAGACTTAGTGGTTGAATTACCAAAGACGTTGAAAGGTCATAACGCGATTTGGGTCATAGTGAAGAGACTTATGAAGTCGGCTCACTTTCTGCAAATTAAGGTACAACATAGTCGGAATGGTTATTAACCGCTCAGAGTAGACGAAAGTCGTATGAAGATCGCCGACTACGTGACTTAAAATTTCAGTTAGGGATCGAGCGTTCTTAAGGATCTCACCGACAAAAGGTGTCATGAGATTCGGTATTAAAGGAAAGTTAAGCCCTAGGTACGTGGGATGTTAGGTATGCATGTTTTAACCCTCCTATTTTGTATTAGATTTGATTGATACCATAACCTCCTGTCTATTTTAAGGACTTTAGGACCCTATGTAATGAAGCTTAGACTTCAATTTTTTAGCTAAGTCCATTTTATAGAATAGGTTAAATTTAGGCTTGAAGACTGGCACAAGACTCATTGGATTGGAGAGTTGCAGTTCAGCAGTTTCATAACCGCCTTATGAAACCGCACATGCAAACCGCATGTGGATCTTCTAGTTGAAACTGCTACTGCAGTGCAACCGCTTATGAACCGCACCTTTGCAGTTCATCTGCAACCGCTCTGTGCAACCTCCTGGTGTAGCAAACCGCACATCATCAACCGCTCCACACCAGACCGCATCCAATGATTGAAGACTTGAAGTGAACCACTTTTTAACCGTTGGAATCCACGTCAGCAATATCAAAAGTCAACCACTAAATCTTGTCACGTGATTCAATGTCAGAAAAGATCTGCAAGGATCTTGAAAAGGTGACAGGTGTCCTAACCTCATTGCTTGCAGCTGGAGCCTGATCAGCTTTATCTGCAGCAGCTGTACCAAAGGACAAAAGTGGATATTGTGGACCAATGGGAAAGCATCAAGTACTGTCCTTGAACAGCTGTGTCCAACGGCTACATTTGAAATGCTTGGGTATAAATACCCTCAATCTTCACCATTTGAAGATTGCTTGAAAAATTGAGAAGTGCTGTGTTCATAGAAGCTGAAGCTCTGCCCAGAAATTATTCAACCCTTTGAATCTTCATCTTCAACCTTCAAGAAATATTCCCCAGCCCAGAAATCAAGCCTTAACACATTCAAGAATCATTGAGCTCTACATCTCACAGATTTAAAGAGCCTTGATCTTGTTCTCACACACACACCTCACTTGTTTAATCACATAGATTAATCATTTGAGATACACTGGTTATAGTCTTAGGATTTGATCTTCATAGAATAGATTTTATATTTGAGTAACGATCTTTGTATCTTGTAATCTCTCATACTCAATAGTAAAATCACTCTTGAAAATCCAAGACTAACCATCTTGGTAGTGGACGTAGATCGTTTATCGATTGAACCACTCCAAATCACGTGTTCTTATATTTCTGCATTTATATTTCCTGTGATTACTAATTATTTATCTTTATCTCTGTTTGATCTTATTTTAGTTATCCATTATTGTGAAATAGTGTTTGGAGTTAACATTGTCAAAACCACGTGTTTGTAAAACTGCAATTATCAAAACCGCACCACCAAAACCGCTTTACAAACCGCCTCTATCAAACCGCTTTGCAACTTAAATATTCTGCTGTGCATTTTACAAGTCTACTTGCAGTGTATTATCAACTGCAAGAAGATTTTGTAAGCAAGAGGTTTAGTTTTTAAAAGAGGGCGAAAAATTTGTAACAACTATTCACCCCCCCATCTAGCTGTATTTTCACCCTTGTTGCCACCTTTGGGACCAACAAGTGGTATTAGAGCAAACACTTTTAAAAACCACTGTTTTTCAAGCTTAACAGCTTGTGTGCCGATTCGTTATGGCAACCTCAAAGACAATGACAACTGTTAACTATTCACACATTCCAATTTTGGACGAAGACCACTTTGACATCTGGAAGTGCCGAATGCTTATTCATTTGGAAACTATAGATGAGATGCTGGTGGAATGCGTAGTCAATGGGCCATGGATTCCAATGAAGGCCAACACTGATGCAACCACCAATGCTGAAACTCCAGAAGTCAAAAAGCCAAAAGAAGAGTGGTCGGATGAAGAGAAGAGATTAGTTGCCTTGGACAGCAAGGCTAGGCACATCATTTCTGGAACCCTCCCGTTTCAACTCTCCGAGAAAGTAATGTACCTCAAAACCGCAAAGCAGATGTGGGATGCCATAGAGAGCTACCTCGAAGGTGACGAAGAGTGCAAGGAAAACAAATTATACCTGTTGAAAGATCCTACAACAACTTGACAGAAAATCCAACGAAACCTTGCGTCAAACCTACGATCGCTATGTTGAGGTAGTTAATGCTTGTAGATCTCTTGGTAAAACTTTAACCGATAAGGAAATCAATATGACTTTCCTATCTGCTTTAGGTTCTAGATGGGTAAATAAGGCTACCTCTCTAGAAGACTCCAAAGTATTGGGTACTTGGTCGTTAAGTAACTTGTATGCCAATCTTAGAGTCTATGAACTTAAATTAAATCATATTGAAGAGATAGAAGGGAAAACCAAATCGCTTTCCATGTCCGTAGTGGAACATGAGGAGAAACCATCTACATCCAATCAAACCACTGATCCTTCCATATCAACCTCATCACTCATCGAAATGGATGATGATGATTTTGCCATGTTTGTGAAAAGATTCCAAAAATTTAGAAAATCTTCAAAACCTTTCACAAAATCATTTTCAAAAGGCAAACCTCCTGCAACATTTTCTAGGGCTGCAGATACAAAGAAAAAGAGTGACCTAGTTTGCTACAACTGTAGGAAATCTGGCCACTTTGCATCTGAGTGTCCACAGCCTAAATATGAATACATGAAAAAGAAAACTTTTCCTTCGAAATTTTCTCATCGCAAGGGAATGGTTGCTGAGGAGGAAGAGAATTCCAAGGAATTAGCAACTTGGATTGAAACAGATTCTGATGATGGAAGTGATGATGAAACTGAAGAGGTTAATCTCTGCTTAGTTGCCGACACTTCTGGTGAATCAGATTCTGAATCATTTGAGTTGCAAGATATGGAGGAAAAAGAGGTTTCTACAAAACTTCCAAATTATAAATTGGATGATGATATCAAACTTACTCCTAGCGTTAAGATAGGAAATTGCTCGTATTCACGTCCCATTTTCTCATCTAAAAATGCTCCACCTTCAAAAGCAATTCCAAAGAAAATTTTGAAAAAGGTGGTGGAAGAGGTTTCTCCCATGGAACATGAAAAGATGTTCAAGGAAGCTGAAATGGTGATCCATCAATTCTCTAATCTTAAGAAAGCCTTAAGCTTAGCTCATGATGAACTTAATGCATGCAAGACGGAGAAAAGCGTGATGAGGTCTGAAATTTCAAATCTTAAGGACCAAATCAGAAGTATGACTCCTCTTGCTGATCAGAACCGCATCCTTGAAACTAAGGTTGCTGCACTTCAACTTCGGAATGATGACTTGGTAACCCAAATCAACGATCTCCAAAAGATTATTGATTCGTGGCTCAAGTCTCAATCCACCAAGGATCAAATCATAGACTCCCAAGTTCCTCCTGGAATTAAGGAAGGTCTAGGTTTTGGATCTGAGGAAGAGGAGAAGTGTGCATCCTCGAGTGAAAAGGATGAGGAAATTTTGGAACTAACTAAAGAAATTCCTAAGGGGAAGCATGCTAATGGTAAGGGTAAAGGACGACAAATTAATTATGTCTACCCAAAAGGGAAGCAATATGGTAAGAACTCTCAGATGAAGCCAAAGGATTCTGAGAGTGTAGCTTCAGAGGAAATGGCTTATGGAATTGGTCGTATCCCTGCTCCAACCGCTTCTGGTGGAAAAGGCGGTTCTGGCAATTCCAGGTCTGACCGCGCCTCTTCTTCGACCGCTCCTCCTGCCTTCAAAAGCAGGAATAGCATTCCCAGAAAATACGTGGTCAAACCAAAGCCTGTTCCCTTTGTCAAAGCTACAACCGCTCCTCCCAAACCGCATGCAACTCCTAAGAAGAGTAAGGAGTTAGTAAAACCTCATGATGCTTGTAGCTTTTATAAGTGTTCTGTGTGTGATGGTTTAGGTCACAAGGCTGCAGAATGCCTTTTGCGATTCACATCCAATGCCAGGAAGAGTAAACCTCCTTCTGTCAAACAGGTGTGGGTCGTGAAGGGTTGCTAACTTCAGGACCCAAGGAATAAAGGGGGACCTCATTATTAATGTTTACATTTCAGGTCCTCTGCTTAATGGCTGGTTACTCCAAGGAAAATGAATGGCATCTTGACAGTGGCTGCTCAAGACATATGACTGGAGATAGATCATTACTAGAAGATGTCATTGAAGCAAGTGGTCCGTCTGTAACCTTTGGTGATAACAACAAAGGAAAGACCATTGGATATGGTGTTATAAGGAGAGGAAACCTAACTATTGAGAAGGTTTCTCTTGTCGATGGACTCAAGCACAACCTCCTTTCAATTTCTCAATTCTGCGATAAAGGAATGCTTTGCAACTTCACGTCATCAAACTGCTTTATCAAAGATAGCATTTTCGGCGTCACCCTACTCACAGGGATTAATAAGAGTAATATTTACATTATTGATCTAAATTCTGTATGTAGTATTACTAATCTCTGTTTTGTAGCTAAGAATGTGAGCGAAAATAGTTGGCTATGACATAAGAGGTTGAGCCACTTGAACTTCAAGTATCTTGCAAAGATTGGTAGGGAAAACCTCGTTCGTGGTTTACCTAAAGTGGCTGACCATCATCCTGAGAAATGCAGTGCATGTCAACTTGGTAAGCAGTCCGCGTCGTCTTTCACCAGCAAGACCGCTCCATCAACTTCCAGATGCTTACAACTGCTTCACATAGATTTGTTTGGACCCGTAACCACTGCCAGCATTGGAGGAAATAGATATACCTTAGTGGTGGTGGATGATTATTCAAGATATACGTGGGTTGAGATGATGATTTCCAAAGATGATTGCTATGAGATTCTCACCGCACTATTTAGACGGCTCCAAACTCAAAAAGAGGACGACATCGTTAGTGTTCGATCAGATAATGGAACAGAATTCAAGAACAACGGTGTTGGTCAATATTGTGATGACCATGGGATTGATCACAATTTCTCCGCAGCTGGTGTTCCACAACAAAATGGGGTTGTGGAAAGGAAGAATAGGACGTTGATTGAGGCTGGAAAGACAATGATATCTGAAGCCAAGCTGCCTCAGTATTTTTGGGCTGAAGCAATCAACACTGCATGCTTCACTCAGAACCGCTCCCTTATCAACAAAACCTATAATAAGACTCCCTATGAGCTTTGGCGAGGAAGAACCCCCAACATTGCATTCTTCAAGATCTTTGGCTGCAAATGCTTTGTCCTCTACAACGGAAGAGAAAATAGAGGTAAATTCGGAGCCAAAGCCGATGAAGGTATTTTTGTTGGGTATGCTAAACATTCAAAAGCTTTTCGTGTTTTCAATAAAACTAGTTTAAAAATAGTTGAGTCTGTCCATGTTACTTTCGATGAGCATTCTCTCCTTGAGCCACATTTGGCTCCAAGTGTTGCTGATGATTTTGTTGAGCATAATGAAACAGGTGAACCTTCTAGAACCGCACCTGAACCTCAACCGCAAAATCCAGCACCCTCAACTGAAATTCCCTCAAACCGCAATTTTGAAACCGCACCTGAAATTCCCATTCCAGATGCAACTCAAAGGGAAGAAGAAGTTGAGAATTCCCCTATCCAGCTTATAGAACCTCTTCGTCAACTTACATTCCATGACTTCGCTGAAGGATCTAACGATGTTCCAATTGAAGATCTTCAGCAAACCTCAGTCCAACCAGACTTACCCCCAGAGGTTCGTGAAGTCAGCAGTCACCCCCTCACAAATGTGATTGGTGATCTGTTTTCCGGAGTTCAAACAAGGAGATCGAACTATGATGAGCATACTTCTTTATTATCTCAAGTTGAACCCAAGAAGATTGATGAAGCACTCCAAGATTCCAGTTGGGTCGTTGCTATGCAAGAAAAACTCAACCAATTTGAAAGATGCAAGGTCTGGACGTTAGTGCCTAGACCTCAGGATCAAGGAGTGATAGGAACTAAGTGGGTATTTAGGAATAAGATGGATGAGAATGGAAGCATCACTAGGAATAAAGCAAGGTTGGTTGCACAAGGATATAGGCAAGAAGAAGGAATCGATTATGATGAAACCTTTGCTCCAGTTGCAAGATTGGAAGCTATCAGGATCTTCTTAGCCTACGCCTCTTTCAAGCGTTTCAAGTTATATCAAATGGACGTAAAGAGTGCTTTCCTTAACGGCGAACTGCAAGAGACCGTGTATGTTGCTCAACCGCCTGGATTTGAAGACTCCAAATTTCCCAATCATGTCTACAAACTCCAGAAAGCTTTGTATGGACTTAAGCAAGCTCCAAGGGCATGGTATGAGACTCTTTCTAAATTTTTACTAGAAAAAGGTTTTAAATGCGGTAAAATTGATACAACTCTTTTTATTGCCAAATACAATGATCATACTTTACTTGTTCAAATATATGTTGATGATATCATTTTTTGTTCTACTAACGAGTTACTTTGTAAGCATTTCGAGAAGTTAATGAAAAGCAAGTTTGATATGAGCATGATGGGAGAATTAACATTCTTCCTCGGGCTTCAAATCAAGCAATGCGAAGAAGGTATTTTCCTCAGCCAAGCCAAATACACCAAGGAGCTAATAAAGAAGTTTGGATTAGAAAATGCTAAAGCATATGATACTCCTATGGCCACCGGCAATAAGCTAGATAAAGATCTCAAAGGTAAGAAAGTTGATCAAACTTTATATCGAGGTATGATCGGCTCATTACTTTATTTAACTGCTAGTAGGCCCGATATCATGTTTAGTGTCTGTGTATGTGCACGCTATCAAGCAGATTCTAGAGAAGCACATCTTATTGCAGTCAAGCGTATAATCCGCTATTTATCTGGAACCACTAGCCTTGGACTTTGGTATTTCAAAGATTCGAACTTCGATCTTGTAGGTTATTCAGATGCAGATTATGCAGCTTGTACTATTGACAGGAAAAGCACTAGTGGTACTTGTCATTTCCTTGGGAATAGACTAGTTGCTTGGGCCAGCAAGAAGCAAGCATCGGTTTCGGTGTCAACCACGAAGTGAGTACATTGCTGCTGGTAGTTGTTGCTGTCAAATCCTTTGGATGAAGCAGCAGTTGGTGGACTATGGAATCCATGAAGGGAATTGCCCCATCATGTGTGACAACACTTCAACTATTTCAGTCTCCAACAATCCTGTCATGCATTCCAAGAACAAGCATATTGATATCAAGTATCATTTCCTCAAAGACCATGTGGAGAAGAGGAATATCCATTTAGAGTACGTGGGGACAGACAACCAGATTGCTGATATCCTCACCAAGGCTCTTAACTCCAAGAGGTTTTTGAGGAGAAATGGGTATGCTTGAACTTAAATAATTCCATTCTTTTTATTTGCTAACTTGTGTGTTGAGTATAGTTTCAAGTCACCTTGTTGAACCGCGTGTACCAAACCGCATATAGTCCAACCGCCCTGTAGCCAACCGCTTCATTCCAACCGCGTGCTGCAGCTCAACCGCGTTTCAACTTGGAGTAATTTCTAATTTTTGCTTATGTTAAAAAAAAAAAAAACTGTTCAAATTCCTTTTATTTATTTTTCAGTCCTTATTTTTTTCTTTAAGGGTTTATTTGCAAATGTTTTCCCACGAAAATTTAAATTTTGAAAGCATTTAATGCAAAGGGAACATTAGCATTTAATGGGCTTTATGTCAGCCGTCATTGGTTGATGGGTTGAAGCTGAAAGGGTGCAACATTGCAATGATTCACTACTTTGGTTAGTGAAACAGTCCTTTCAACTGCCCTAACCCTAAACCCTTTCCTATAAATAGAAGACATAACCTACCTTTTCAAACTTTCCATTCTGTCTTCTCTGACATTCGTACTATCTAGTGTCAGTTTTCACCAAACTCTCCCCTCTCTATCTTCAAACTGTGTTTAAAAGCTCTAAATTTTTTAAGTCAATGGCACCCAAGCAACCAATCTTTGACATGGTATGTGTTCTGAACCCTAATCTTCCTACTTTTCTGCAAACATACCTGTTTAACTTGCTCAAAATCTGCCATTGATGAACTTTTAAAGGTTTGAACACCAAGAACTGATGTTTGTTTCCATATGCTTCATTTCTTAATCATTTTGATTGAAATTTGTTGGGTTTTGTTCGGAATCTTGCCTAGATTAAGATTATATGCTTTATTTCATGATCCACACTTGATTTGGGTACTGATTTTGAGTTTCAAAATATTTATGTTTCGAAACCCACTTCTGTGTTTTTGCTTTTTCTGGGTGATTCTGAATAAAGTAGACAATTTTATTGTTATATTGTTAATCTACTGCTCAATGTGATCATTTTGACATGTTATTTGTTCATTTTGGTTAACTTTCTTCAAATCTCTGTTCTTGATGTTCTTCGTGTTCTTCATGCATTCATATGACTGTTCATCATCTTTCTCAAAATTTTCTTATGTTTTGGTTTAACCTAATTTTCAATCTTGTTTTCCATACTTAGAAAATTTCTAGAAAATTTTGCCTATATGTTGCATGTTTGAACCGCATCTCTTCCAACCGCATTATATGAACCGCATGTTTTCACTTGTAAACCGCATGCTGAAAACCGCATATAAAATCTTTTGAAACCGCATGCTGAAAATTACTTAAGTATTACTAAGTATATTGGCTGGAAACCAAGCCCTTCCTCTCTAAGCACCGCTTGCAGTGTGGGATAACTTTGGATTACAATGCCACGTACTAAGTAATTATGCTTTTGTATTTTTTCCTATCTGTTCTCCTACCTATGTTCACAGTTTCCTTGAGGTTGAAAATTATTATTTCCAAAACCGCACTATTGCCAACCGCATGTGTGCACCAACCGCTTGTAAACTGTGATTCTCCTAAAATGTTCTAACTTGTGTATTTTCTTTGTAGAGTACCAAGTATTTCTTACCAGGTTGGGAGATAAATGAACCTGAGCTGCGGTCTGATGCTCTTGGAAGGGAGATGATAAGGAAGATGCAAGCTTCAGGAATCCTTCCCTTGTTCAACAAACAACAAACCTACACCATCCCTCTATTCATTGACCAATTCTACGCAACCGCAGTGCGTGGAGAGACTGAGCTATCTGATGGAACCAAGATCCCCAGCTTAGTGGGAGTTGTAGAAGGATTCAAAGTCTCCATTGATTACTTGGATATCAGAAGCACCTATGACTTCCATGTGTCTGGTGCTCCAGTTGAAGTATCCCAGGAAGTTCAGGATGCTACCTGCTCAACCCTTACTGGAAAACTGGATTCCTTGTCTGGCTACTACAAGAAGATAGCAAGGAGAGATTTTGGGGAGCTTATGAGCCATCTCTGCTATCTAGTAGGGAAGTCTGTGTGTGGGAAGACTGGGAACCACAACAACTTCACCTCTCACCAGTGGCAGTATTGTTGTGCCATCTACAACGGTATGAAGCTCCACTGGCCCAAGATTTTGATGAAAGAGCTTGCCAGCAGCATTGATGCTTACCAGTTGAAAACCAAAGATGTGCATACCAGATGGAGACCTTTTGGTAGACTGCTAACCGCCATCTTTGCCAACTATCAGCATTTGGAGGATATGAGAACTACTACTCCTGACATCTGTTTTCATTGGGGTGTTGAAGAAACTTTTGGACTCAAAGTTTGCCACAACTTCAGGTTTTCTTTTGGCAATGATGACTACAGAGCCCTCTATGATGCTGATACCTTTCAACCCAAGGAACATTTTGTGGAAATGACTCCTGCAACCGCAGTGACTGCTTTGGGTAAGGCTTTGAAGAAAGTTTCAAGGAAGAGAAAGACTCCTGCAGAACCGCTCCCCAAGCCAACCAGAACCGCACCTACCCAACCGCGTGGTTCAACTGGTGCAGGCCCCAGTCAGAAAAAGCAAACCCTATAGAACAGTTCTCACACAATCCCTTCAGCATTATCTTTTTCATTCTTGAATCTGTAGAAACAAAATAATGGCCATTCGCATGCCTCGGATCCTTCCTGCTAAAAAGATACTTAGAAGGCCGCCATTTAACGCAAACCACACATCACCCACAGCTATAGATGTGCCAAAAGGCTATTTTGCAGTATATGTGGGGGAGTAGGAAAAGAAACGATTTGTGATTCCAGTATCATTTTTGAGTCAACCTTTATTCCAGGAATTGCTAAGCCAAGCAGAGGAAGAATTTAGATTTGATCACCCAATGGGTGGTTTGACAATTCCTTGCACAGAGGATATTTTCATTGATGTCACATCTTGCTTGAGCAGATTATGAGTCCAAAAACCTAGGATGTCTTAGACGTGCAAATTTTGTAATTAAATTAGAAAGGAAGTTGGAAACTGAAGTTTTTTGCAGATTTTTCTTACCTCTTGTAAACTTTGAAGTAAATGGAAAAGAGTTTCTTCTCTTAGTTTAAATCTTTATCCTCACAGATTCTGTGCTACTTATTGCGTAAAGGTTTATTTATTCTTTTTGACTACTCTTTGGATTTTTTTATTTTTTTACTGCAGTAGACATTCAAGATTTGAGGCCTTCTAACTTAGTGTTCCATTTATGTGTACAAAAAGTAAACAGAACAAAATTATACTTCTGTTTTCATTTTCAGTTTTTAGTTGGACAATATTACATCTTTTATAGATGAGTCTTGCATTTTCAATTTTTCGTTTACTTGAACAAGTAAGTTTGCAGCTAATTTGATTTTCAAGGCTAAACATTGACTTAAATCATCTCCCATTTTACCAAAAGTGTTTTGCAAAACTTGTTTTGCATGAGTTGGTGAATATGTCAGGTATGCCTAGATGGATTAGTGTGACAGACTTTAGAATGCAACTGACACTCATGAATCCCTATCCTTGTGATGAAATGGAGTCAATTATTAGTTTATACAGTGATATTCTCATTAAATCCCCTCAGCTTTGACTTTAGCTAAAACAAAAGCTAACTCAGAGATGGCAACAAATGCTGTAAGCATTCTAGATGACAGAGTTCAACCTCCTTCTACTTCACCTATGCGAGTACCGTTTGGTTCACCCTCTTTCTCCTTCTCTCTATGGATTGAAGTTAAAACTTTTTAAGAGGCTTAGTATCATTTTCCTGTTTTGTTATGGTTATGTTTCGTGTTTTGCATGTCAGAACTATGGAAAGTGGCTGAGGGGAAGAAGCACACTTCCTTTTCTTTGAGGTACATGTTTTCTCTCCTTCAACGTTAGTACGATATTTGCATGATTACAATTAAGATCTCCTGCCTACCGGCTACCTCTGCAGATCCACTGAGCTATGACACTGTCTACCAAACCAGATGATACCACATTTGACCCAAGAGTTTGTTGATTTAAGAGCTGAGAATGATTGGTTGGGAGGAAATTCTTTAATGAGAAGAGAAGTATTATTACATTATAGGAGAACTACAATAGTCAATTGTTGGCCAAAATACCCACCTCAAGTATACCAACAATCCCACTTTGTAGGGCTGTAAACGAGCCGAGCCGAGCCGAGCTTTGAGGTGTCGAGCTCGACTAAAAATTACCGAGCCAAGCTTTTTTCGAGCTCGAGCTCGAGCCTGAAAAATTCGTTCGAGCTCAAAACGAGTTTCGAGCTGTTCGCGAGCTTTTTTGCGAGCTTCTCGAACTCGAGCTTTAACGAGCCGAACTCGAGTTTAACTCGATTTTTTTTAAAACTCTGAACTCAAACGATCTTTAGTTCGAGCTTTATCGAGCTTTTATTCGAATTCTCGAGCCTAAATGAGCCGAGCTGAGCTCGAGCTTTGTCTTTGTCTCTACATAATTTTTTTTCAATTTTAATTTTTCATAATTCTTTATATTCTTACAAAAAACATAAAAAAAAAAAATTGAAAATAACTAAGAAAAATATTTGTTATTTATTTTATACTTTTCGAATGACATTTTAAAATGTCATATATTTTGAGAAAATTTTCAAATTTATTTTGAAAAGAATAGAGTGATAATTTTAAAATGTTTATGTTAGGGAGGGATGGATGGAATCATGAAATATAACTTTCCTAATTACAACGACTACCACCACTATCACCGCTACCACCGTCACCACTACCACTACCACTACCACTACCGCTATCACACTTAAATGGAAACTTCAGATCCACTAGCACATAGTCTTCAATCAAAATAGTCTTGAAGTAAAATAATGATTTATGATGAATGGGAACTCCCTTATTCAGATGACTCATGCATTTTTAGTTTGACTGAAATCATCTGCCATTTTATCAAAAGTGTTCTGTGACACTTGTTTTGCATGAGCAAGTAAATATGCCTGTAGACTAGCCATTCTGAATGAAAGCTTCTCCCCATCTCAGACAGTTTTGTGATAAACAACATTAATCAACTCTAGATGTGGCTGAGAAATCTCTCTCTAACTTGCCATTCTTCTCTCCTGGAACTTGAAGAAGCTTGGAGAGTTGCCCCCAATTTCAGGCCCAGAAGGAGAGTAGAAAAGTCGGCCGAACACAGCTGGCCTGAACCGACCGATCCAGAGAAAAAGAAAGCTCAAAAGGGGTGGTCGAAGAGGACGATATAAAGTTAACCCTTCCCCGGACCCATGCTGCGCGTGGATGATTTGTGCACAGACTGCCCTCTTTTTTCAAAAAAAATAAATAAAAAATTCTGCCTTCTGCTATAGATCCACTAAGTTATGATGCGTCATGTCTATGAAACCTAATGGTCTCACATTTGACCCAAGAGTTTGCTGCTTTAAGATCTGAGAATTATTGGTTGACAGGAAATTCTTGAAGACATCTAAGCAGATATCATTTTCACTAAATTAGCTTTATCTTACATTTTATCATATTATATAAATAGACAAGTCCCAAACATGTTTTTAAGATAAGGATTCAACCATGATCGTAGGGCCTCCTTAACGGAAGGCTCAAATTGGTAGGACACCATTGTCATTAATTATATGGTTGAGCTTTCAAATATCATTATTTCTTGATGATTTGTTGGCAGACAAAATCATATTATTTTTCACATATTATTGTCTCCAATAGCCATTAATCCAAGTGCCCCTTCACCACTCATTTCTGATTTTTAGAACCATAGACTTGTCAGAGGCATCTTATAAGTACCCACAAAATTGATCTCATTAACAACACAAATCCTATAGAACAGTTCTCACACAATCCCTTCAGCATTATCTTTTCCATTCTTGAATCTGTAGAAACAAAATAATGGCCATTCGCATGCCTCGGATCCTTCCTGCTAAAAAGATACTTAGAAGGCCGTCATTTAACGCAAACCACACATCACCCACAGCTATAGATGTGCCAAAAGGCTATTTTGCAGTATATGTGGGGGAGCAGGAAAAGAAACGATTTGTGATTCCAGTATCATTCTTGAGTCAACCTTTATTCCAGGAATTGCTAAGCGAAGCAGAGGAAGAATTTGGATTTGATCACCCAATGGGTGGTTTGACAATTCCTTGCAGAGAGGATATATTCATTGATGTCACATCTTGCTTGAGCAGATTATGAGTCCAAAAACCTAGGATGTCTTAGACGTACAAATTTTGTAATCAAATTAGAAAGGAAGTTGTAAACTGAAGTTTTTTGCAGATTTTTCTTACCTCTTGTAAACTTTGAAGTAAATGGAAAAGAGTTTCTTCTCTTAGTTTAAATCTTTATCCTCACAGATTCTGTGCTACTTATTGCGTAAAGGTTTATTTTATTCTTTTTGACTACTCTTTGGTTTTTTTTATTTTTTTACTGCAGTAGACATCCAAGATTTGAGGCCTTCTAACTTAGTGTTCCATTTATGTGTACAAGAAGTAAACAGAACAAAATTATACTTCTGTTTTCATTTTTAGTTTTTAGTTTGACTTCAACATGTATGTTCGCAGCAAACTTAAAACATTGACTTAAATCACCTTCTGTTTTACCAAAAGTGTAACGACCCCAACTTTTCATCAATAACCATAATTTACTTCATAAGTGAAATTCCCAAAACAGGATACCTTAACGGCTAGTACATCTAACCATAATTCAAAATGCGGAAAGTAAATCGTCTTACAACCTCAACGGCTAATATATCCCACTAGCTTATTCAATTGTTCAATAGATGAAAACTTAAATACTCTTAAATGTGCCGCCATTCCTGCGACTAATCCTCTTCCTACTTCTTACCTGCAAGAAAATCGAGGGAAAAAGGGATGAGCGAACAATGCTCAGTAAGTTCATACGGGATCTCTCCGGATACTAAGAAGAGATGGCCGAAAGAACGAACCAATCGAATTATTCAACGATATGATAGCTATATCAATTTAGTACAGGTACGAGTACAATAACTAAAGATACTTTTCAAATAACAAGTTGTGGCACTATCACAAAAATATATGTAAGGATGACTGTATTCACACCATTCCGTCAATTTCCAAAGTAACGTTACACCTTTTCAGGGTGACCTTGATACACCTTTTCAGGGTGATCCTTGAATAAGAAACTCCACGTCTTTACAGGGCGCTCCCTTATCCCGACATATCATGATAATCAACTACTTCATCAAGTAGTGTATAAGCGTCTAAATCCTTTTCAAGGATTAGACTAATTCTCATAAAGTCCTTTTCAATCGAATCATTCTTGCTAAGTCCTTTTTGAAAGGACCCGTTTGCTTTGGCAGCTAAGATTCTTAGCTGTCAGAAATCTTAGCTGTCAAATCTTAGCCATCAGATAATCTGATTTTCTTCAAACGCTCTCAAGGCCAAAATGATAGGAAGTATATGCGCAGCGGAATTGATATTTTCTATGGCCTTATAGATGTTGTCTAACATATATATTCCTAATCTCTTTATCAATCTTAACTCGTCTATGTGATCAAGCAAGAATATATTAAAGCAATAAAAAGCATAAATGAAATGAAAATTAAAGTGCAAGACAAGAAATTAAAAGAGACAAGAGACGAGAATTTTTAAGGTGGTTCAGAGTTCACTCCTCCTACATCCACCCTTTGTCATGTGCCGGACCGGTGAGATCAATCCACTTAAATCTAGTTCCCTTTAAGATTTACAAAGGATTGATAAGGCAAGTTCCTCGAACCCCCTCTTCCTAATTAGTACGGTCAATTAGGGTCCTAATTAGTACAGTCAATTAGGAATGCTAGACACATAGCATATGTAGTTCTTTCTTGAATTAACACTTGAGTTGTTGAATGAAAGCAATGATTTGGCTCGTTGGTGTTCCCCCTTAATGTTTGCATCGTGTGGTGTGGTTGATTGTAACAAGTGAAATGGGTGAAGGATTGAAAGGTGAAGGGTTTAAGGTTGAATGGTTAATTGGCAACATGGAGCATAGGTGGACAGCCATGGCCAAGTATGTACAGTGGGTTTATTGTACACACATATAAAGGGTGAGGGTTAAATGGGTGTAAAGGGTGAAGGGTGTTGTATCAATATCAGTGTGTGCAATGGGTTTTTGTTGCACACACTGAGGTCATTGATGAAGGGGTGTGGAAGACATACTTGGGGGAGAGAGAAATGGGTATGGTGTATTGGTGCAAGCACACTGAGAATAGGAGGGCTTGATTCCAATTTATAGGGAGAAAATGGAAAGAGCCGTTGGAGTGGTGGGTCAAGGATAATAAGTAATCTTCAATGCAATTGAATTGATGTACTCTCCATAAATTCTTGGTCTTCATTTTCCATTTGAAGTTGCTGACAATATTTCCATGTTTTATGGAAATGTGTTTGTATCCGTTGGAGGAGTTGATCAAGTGGGTGAAGGCTTTAATTGCAATATTCAATGCCCTTGACTAAAGGTGGTTGTCATAATTTCCATGTTTTATGGAACAATGTTTTCTTCTTCTCCCATGAAAACACATGGCTTGGCTGGTATATCTCCATTTGCAATTCCAAGTTCACTGATGATAAACATGGGGAACTTGGAGGGATCTTTGTGTAACTTTTGAAACTTTCCTCTCTTGACACTTTAGACCATTTAACATTGTCCCGTTAAATGATCAATCTTCATCAAAACACAATGTTAGGTCCTAACAATTTCCCCCTTTTTGATGAATGATTGGTCATTTTAAACTCTTATTGGCTTGCTTCAAAACACCATAAGCAAAAAGAGATGAAAATCTGCTAAAAAAAAATGTGCAGATTTTTTAGTCTACTTAACGGAATTTTCTGTATCAACTCACAAGGTTCAAGGGTCTGTGGCTATAATTTTTGGAGAGGTATATGAGTGTACTTTAAGTGGGAGAAAACGGTGTGTGGTTATGAGCTTTGGAGAGATAGATATAGGATTTTTGGCGAGAGGAGTCTTGACAAAATTTTTCTGCTGTCAGGAATATTTGGGGACTGCTGCCGACTTCAGATAGGTACCAAATTTTGCTCAAAAGGATTAAGCTTGTGGTATTAGACTTGATGGAAAGCTCTATGTGTCTACTTTACACAGAAAAAATCGGTTTGTGGTTTCGAAGTCTGGAGAGGGAGATAATGCAATTCTCGTGCAAGGGGTGGAACCAGTTTTTTTGGTCTATTAAGATCCAACAGCTAAGGTCTGACAGCTATGGTTTGGGATAGCTGTCAAGAGTTTAGGGAATTGATGTTTGGCATTTGTTTTGGAGGGTTTAGTGTGTAAATGTTTGATATCTAGGGGTTTGTGAACAAGGGTTTGCTGTCAAGAAGATTGGCTTTCAAAGTCTTAGCTGTCAGAATGAAAACGTTGCTGTCAGAAATAAAGGATCTGCCTGTTGGACAGCAACTTCAGATGAAGTCTGGTATTGACTCACAAGGTTGTAGGATATGTGTTTATGCTTTCTGGAAAGGTATGTGAGTCTATTTTACTCACAAAAAATCGGATTGCAGTTTCGTGCAGCGGACAGAGAGATATTGCAATTTCCGTGAAGAGTGTCAAAGCTGATTTTCAGATTTCCAGCAACTTTTTCTGTTTCAACAAGGGCTGTTCTTGGCTGGTTTTGATGGTGTTTTGGAATTTGGTTCCCCCTCAAATGGTGTTATGGTTTCTAGAAGGAAGAATGAGGTTGGAAGGGTTGTGCTCCAAAATTTTCTTGATGCAAAGTGTGTTGTTGATTGCATCCAAGCTTTGCTTCGACTTTGATTTCTTCAAGATATGCACTTTTCCGTCGAGCATCCAAGGTTCATCTCCTAACATTATAAAGGAGAACAAGTAAATGATTCTTTATAATCAAATAAATAAATATAAGCACATATGAATCTAAATAATCAGATATAAAAATGAAGCACATAAGATTTCCTATAAGTAGCAATTCAAAGCCCAACATAAGCAGTCGGTGGGCATAAGGGGCTGCATCAAAAGAGATGCCAACGAGTCGGTCGGTCATTACCATCGAGCCCAAGAAAGATGATCTATCTTTCCCCTAGCAACTATAGAAGTATTGGAAAAAGATGTTTCATTTCATTGATCAACTGGGTATTTATATACAAAGAGTAGATAACAATACATTGATTTAAACAAGATTTATGAACAGAAGTGGAAGAGCATCAGTTGCCGTGTGTCTGTCTGATGGTCTTGGTGTGAGGCGGCCGCATGGTGCTGAGGGAGGCGGCCGCATGAGAGGCAGTAACTTCAGGGGTGGTTTGGACAGGATGAGGCGGGCGCATGGTGCTCTGTGAGGCGGGCGCCTCATACTGCAATGTATCTTTATCACGCCCCTGCAAGATGGACGATCTTGAAAGGCCAATCTTGGATAGTAACTCTTGAAACTTGGCACGAGGGAGTGGTTTAGTCAGGATGTCCGCCAATTGATCGCTTCCAGAGATGTATGTGACACGGAGATTCTGACTTTGAACATTTTCTCGAACAAAATGATAATCCAAGCCGAGATGTTTCATTTTGGAGTGAAATCTCGGATTCGCAGCTACATATGTCGCGCCCATATTGTCGCAATAAATTACCGGAGTGCTGGAAAGATGAACCTGGATTTCTTTGAGCAGATTTTGAAGCCAAAGAACTTCAGCAGTTGTTGCAGCGACTGCTCGATACTCCGCTTCCGTGGATGATCTAGCAAGGGTGCGTTGTTTGCGAGAGCTCCATGAGATTGGATTTTTTCCTAGGTAAACAATATACCCGGTGGTGGAGGTGTAGTTGTCTTTGTCTCCCGCCCAATCCGCATCCGTAAATGCATGTAAGATAGGAGGGGAATTTTTGTGAAGAAGAAGACCATGATGAGAGGAACCAGCAAGGTAACATGAGAACTCGTTTTAAGGCTGCCCAATGAAGATCTGTGGGGCAGTGCATGTATTGAGAGAGTTTGTTCACAGCAAAGGAGATGTCAAGCCTTGTGAGTGAGAGGTATTGGAGGCCCCCAACAAGAGCCCTATATTCAGTAGTATTCGAAATAGGAGAGCCACCGTGAAGGGAGAGAGGTGGATTTGTGGCCATGGGAGTAGGAACCGGTTTTGCTTCGGTCATGTGAGCACGAGAAAGAAGATCTTGAATGTATTTGTGTTGAGATAAGAGAATACCCTCGGGATGAGGAAGTACTTCTACCCCAAGAAAGTAAGAGAGGGAGCCTAAGTCCTTAAGGGAAAAACGAGATGCAAAAGAGGAAATAAAGGAGGTAAGAAGGGTGGAGTTTGAACCGGTAATAATGATATCGTCAACGTAAACAAGGAGAAAGATTGAACCAAGAGTATGTTTATGATAGAATAGTGAGGAGTCGGAAATACAATTGGAGAAACCAATGGAGAGAAGATAGGATTTGAGCTCGTTGTACCAAGCACGTGGTGCTTGTTTGAGCCCATATAGGGCTTGGCGAAGTTTGCAAACATGTGTAGGATGAGTGGAGCTAATGAAACCCGGAGGTTGAACCATGTATACATCTTCTAAAAGAGTACCTTGTAAAAAGGCATTATTTATATCAAGATGACGTAGTGGCCAGTTTTGTGAGAGAGCAAGGGAAAGAATTGTGCGAATTGTGGCGGGTTTGACAACGGGGCTAAAGGTTTCGGAATAGTCTAGGCCGGGACGTTGGTGAAACCCTTTGGCAACAAGTCTAGCTTTATGACGATCTACGGAGCCATCGGGGTTATATTTGGTACGAAAAACCCATTTACATCCCACAAGATTTTGAGAAGAGGAGGGAGGAACAAGGTCCCAAGTGTGGTTTTTGATAAGCGCATCATATTCGGATTGCATAGCAGTGCGCCAAATTTGGCTTTTGAGGGCTTGTGTTATGGTAGTGGGTTCAGTAGTGGGGGAAGCAGGAAGGTGGGCATGGAGATTCATTTTAGTGAGAGGTTTTCTAATATTGTTACGAAGGCGAGTAATTGGGCCGGATGGAAGAGGTGGAGGGGGGGGGGGGAATAGGTGATGAGGTGACAGTGGGTATGTTGGGAGATTCGGTTGAGAGAGGAGAATTAGGTGTATTGCTGGATGAATTATGGGATGTAGCTGGTAATGTTGTGTCTGAAGTTTGTGGAGGGTTTGGAGAAATATTTGTAGGAGATGAAGCAGGAAGTATGGAAAGTTGAGAATTACACCAGGCATCAATATATTCAGAGGTGGTAGTGGGGTTAGTTTGTGGCAGGGAAGAGAAGGGAAATTTGTCTTCCACGAACTTGACATGTCGTGATGTGAAGATTTTGAGAGAAGAGGGTTCAAGACAATAATATGCACTTTGAGACGGAGAGTAACCAACAAACACACAAGGGGAGGATCGAGGTTCAAGTTTATTTGAAGTATAGGGGCGAAGCCAAGGATAGCAAAGGCATCCAAAGCTTCGTAATTTAAGGTAGTTGGGTGGTTGTTTGTGAAGATATTGATATGGTGATTGGAGTTGTAAGGTGGCGGTTGGCATGCGATTGATTAAATAGCATGCAGTTGTGAAGGCTAGAGACCAATACTTTCGAGGCATAGAAGAGTGAGTAAGTAGAGAAAGCCCCGTTTCAACAATGTGACGATGACGTCTTTCAGAGTACCCGTTATGTTCGGGAGTGTGAGGGGGAGAGGTTAAATGATTTATACCATGAGAAGCAAGAAGAGGGCGTAGGCCAATATACTCACCACCATTGTCACTGAAAATAGTGAGAATTGATCGATTAAAATATTTTTCAACAAGGAGTTTAAATCGAGAAAAAATGGTGGTGGCATCATTTTTATGTTTTAGTGGGTAGAACCAAATGTATTTAGAGAAATGGTCTACAAAGATGATGTAATATTTGAACCCATCGTAGGAGGTAATGGGGGAGGTCCATACATCACTGTAAAGAATGTCAAGTGGGCCAAGAGACGTAATAGAATTTTCATCGAATGGCAACTTGTGACTTTTGTTACAGTCACACGAATTACATTGAAACGAAATAGAAGTAGGAATACGTAAATTAAAATGATTACTGATGTGTCTTAAAATGGAATAAGAGGGATGACCAAGACGGTGGTGCCAATTTGTAGTTGATGACAGGGTGGCAGAATGAACGACGGAGTGATTAGGGTGCCATTCATAGATGCCGAAATTTGATTTACCTTGGAGAATGATGTTGCCTGTTTGAATGTCTTTTACGACATAAGAATCGGGTAGGAAGGTGATTGAAGCGTTGTTATCCAGACAGAGTTTAGAGATTGAAATAATGTTACGAGAGAGAGTGGGAACATGAAGGACATTTTTAAGAATAAAAGAAGAGCCAGGAGTAGAGAGAGATGTAGTACCAATGTTTGATATGGTTAGCCCGGAGCCATCTCCGATGAGGAGTTCCTCGGTACCATTATAAGGACGATGAAGATTAAGATTTGACAAGTCATTGGTGGCATGGTGGGTGGCCCCACTATCAAGGAGCCAACAGACGGAATTATGGGTGGTAGTATAAGCAATTGATGGAGATCTGTTTGACGAGGAATTGTCAAATTGAGGGGGTGGAGAAGTGGCGGGTTTAGTGGTGGAGGCAGTATAGATCGTAGGTGAGTGGTGAGATGTTGGTTTGATATATGGTTCTGAATAATTGGAGTGAGGCGGATTTGGAAATTGGGAAAGGAAGAGAGAACAGTGAGAAATTGGGTGTCCGTATATATAGCACCATTGGCAGCGTTGTCGACGGCCTGTTTTAAAAGCGAAGTTTGAACGGGATGTAGTATGTTGGAGACCATGGGAAGAAGGGAAGGGCTGAGAGTTAGAGCAGAGGAGAGAGGAAACGGCGGCCATTGGAGAGAGGAAGAAAGAGATCGGCCAAGAGAGATAGAGAGAGAGGCCTGGAGAAAAAAAAATATTTAGGTTAAGGATTTGGTGGATCTATGCTCTGATACCATATAGAAGTATTGGAAAAAGATGTTTCATTTCATTGATCAACTGGGTATTTATATACAAAGAGTAGATAACAATACATTGATTTAAACAAGATTTATGAACAGAAGTGGAAGAGCATCAGTTGCCGTGTGTCTGTCTGATGGTCTTGGTGTGAGGCGGCCGCATGGTGCTGAGGGAGGCGGCCGCATGAGAGGCAGTAACTTCAGGGGTGGTTTGGACAGGATGAGGCGGGCGCATGGTGCTCTGTGAGGCGGGCGCCTCATACTGCAATGTATCTTTATCAGCAACTACCCTAGGAGTCTCTAACTCGTGACCTTGCTTTGTTTCACCACAAGAAAATCTACAAAGGCAATGATCCTAAAATGATCAAAGAAGCCATTTAAGCACAAGGGGTGTTTGGGTCATAATCCAAGATGATCAAATAAGGTGTTCAAGTACAGAAAATATGTTAGACATATAAGCATGGATCTTCACGAGATGTTAAGCTCGGAGACACTAAAGTCTCTAAGAACCTTGCTCTGATACCAATTGAAAGGACCCGTTTGCTTTGGCAGCTAAGATTCTTAGCTGTCAGAAATCTTAGCTGTCAAATCTTAGCCATCAGATAATCTGATTTTCTTCAAACGCTCTCAAGGCCAAAATGATAGGAAGTATATGCGCAGCGGAATTGATATTTTCTATGGCCTTATAGATGTTGTCTAACATATATATTCCTAATCTCTTTATCAATCTTAACTCGTCTATGTGATCAAGCAAGAATATATTAAAGCAATAAAAAGCATAAATGAAATGAAAATTAAAGTGCAAGATAAGAAATTAAAAGAGACAAGAGACGAGAATTTTTAAGGTGGTTCGAGTTCACTCCTCCTACATCCACCCCACTGTCATGTGCCAGACCAGTGAGATCAATCTACTTAAATCTAGTTCCCTTTAAGATTTACAAAGGATTGATAAGGCAAGTTCCTCGAACCCCCTCTTCCTAATTAGTACGGTCAATTAGGGTCCTAATTAGTACAGTCAATTAGGAATGCTAGACACATAGCATATGTAGTTCTTTCTTGAATTAACACTTGAGTTGTTGAATGAAAGCAATGATTTGGCTCGTTGGTGTTCCCCCTTAATGTTTGCATCGTGTGGTGTGGTTGATTGTAACAAGTGAAATGGGTGAAGGATTGAAAGGTGAAGGGTTTAAGTTTGAATGGTTAATTGGCAACATGGAGCATAGGTGGACGGCCATGGCCAAGTATGTACAATGGGTTTATTGTACACACATATAAAGGGTGAGGGTTAAATGGGTGTAAAGGGTGAAGGGTGTTGTATCAATATCAGCAGTGTGCAATGGGTTTTTGTTGACACACCGAGGTCATTGATGAAGGGGGGTGGAAGACATACTTGGGGGAGAGAGAAATGGGTATGGTGTATTGGTGCAAGCACACTGAGAATAGGAGGGCTTGATTCTAATTTATAGGGAGAAAATGGAAAGAGCCGTTGGAGTGGTGGGTCAAGGATAATAAGTAATCTTCAATGCAATTGAATTGATGTACTCTCCATAAATTCTTGGTCTTCATTTTCCATTTGAAGTTGCTGACAATATTTCCATGTTTTATGGAAATGTGTTTGTATCCGTTGGAGGAGTTGATCAAGTGGGTGAAGGCTTTAATTGCAATATTCAATGCCCTTGACTAAAGGTGGTTGTCATAATTTCCATGTTTTATGGAACAATGTTTTCTTCTTCTCCCATGAAAACACATGGCTTGGCTGGTATATCTCCATTTGCAATTCCAAGTTCACTGATGATAAACATGGGGAACTTGGAGGGATCTTTGTGTAACTTTTGAAACTTTCCTCTCTTGACACTTTAGACCATTTAACATTGTCCCGTTAAATGATCAATCTTCATCAAAACACAATGTTAGGTCCTAACACTTTTCAATAGGACAAAGCTAGCTACATCGAGTTCAAATAGATATAGCAATTATATATATATAATGTTCCTAGGTACAAGAACATATCACATTTAACATCACTACTTTTCAGGCAGTGTAAGATGAAAGTCAAATCTTTACTATTAAGATTAGATCAAGTTCCTTTAAAAGTCTGTCCCACTTAGACTCATTAAACTACATCTAGTTACTTTAGACATAGCAATAAACATTTAAGTGTTCATATGGTACAAGAACACAATAATCAAATTCAACTGTTAGATACACCTTGAACAACACATATCAAGGGTAAGATATTCTAAAAGACGCTTAATCGAAGGAATAGTTTCAAAATACCTACCGGCCACTTGGTAGCTTATACTTTCATAAAAGACTCGATAGAATCCTAGTTCAAGGATTGAAATTCAAATACTCTAAGGAACGTAATCCCTTACCTCGATTAAGTCGAAATACGAACGAGGCTTTCACATGTGCTTCCCAAAATCTAACAACATATATTCAATATTATTAACAAAACGCAAATAGACTAATTTGAGATTTTCTAAACTTTAAAGACTAATATAGATTCCCATAATCTTAAGGACCTTTTTGTAATTTCACTTATTTTGGGGGTGAATTGGTATTCTAGAACATCATGGTCTAAATGGCCTAACAAAGGTTGAGGTTGGATGTAAATTATATCATCTTCACAACAAATGAATTTGCTATGAACTATTGCTCGACTGAGTTGTAAATCCTCTAACCCACTTGTCTCTAATTTTCTTCACCAGATTTATTTCCTGCAATTTTTCTTGATTTCTAATTTAGGCAACCATTATCCTAGCTAAAATCCATTGTAATTATTATTTGTTTCCACCATTAACATCCCAAAATTACCTTCGCTCACTTCAATTAAAAATCGCAGTTGGATTATAAAAATTCTTTTCAGTCTCAAAATCATAAGAGGAAAATACTAGAATTGAAAGATTGTCTCACCTCAACAACAAACTTGACACCGATCAAAGCTTCCTCTTGCTTTATCCAAGCTGGCTTCCAGGCCCGGCCCTAGTGTAAGGCAAGTGAGGCCATTGCCTAGGGCCACCAAAATTACTACTTATATTAGGGCCCCAAAATTTTACACATGTACTAGAATAGCCAAGTGGTTAGGGTGCGACAAAAAAAGGAATTGGACAAGTTCGAATCCTGGTAACAGCTTTCTTGCATTATTTTTCTTTTATTACTCTTCTAGAATACAGGCTTGCATTATTTTTCTTTTATTACTCTTCTAGAATACTAAATGATGCATATAATCATAATCAAATATATTGGTCAAATTTTTTAGTACTCTTCTAGAATATTAAATTATTTATAATTTTCTCTATCTTTAATTATTATCTTAATATTATCCTAATAGTTCTTTGAATACTTTGTGATTATCATTATAATTTTATTACAATATTTCTTTAAATTACTCAGAATTATCTCAAATAAAAAATGTTAACCCAACCTAATTATCAATCTTCACTAGTCAAGAATCTCAATCATTTTATTAACAAAATCTAAAAGTTAGGAAATGATGAAAAGAGAGACCTTGAAGAAAAGAATACTAAAATTTAAGAAAAAACATAAAGAAATGCCTCGGACAAAAAGAACAACGTGACAAAAATAAGGGACATAGAATAGAGATTTTAGAACGTCATCGTCCATTTACCATTGGGGATAAAAAAAAATGAGGGCCCCAACCGACTACATAGCCTAGGGCCCCATTTATCACAGGACCGGCCCTGCTGGCTTCTTTCTTCTTCCTCGGTTTCTTCTTCTCCCTGTCCGCTCTCTCTCTCTCTCTCTCTCTCTCGCGTCTCTCTCTCGCGTCTCTCTCTCTCTCTCTATGCGGTTTCTTTCTTGGTCGTTCTCTCTCTCTCTTTCTATTCTATGCGGCTCCTCTTCTAAATCCCTCTTGCCATTAAAACCATTGAAAAGGCTCCATCAGTTTAAGAAATTAAAAAGGCTCTAGATTAATGAAGAGATTTTATTTGGGTTTTCTAAACCTAACCCAAAATAACCCAAGTCCAAGAAGAAAACCCAATGTAATATTGGTATCCTAATTTAAATAAACTAGGCCCATTTAATTAATCCATCTAGGAAAAGGAATAGTCTCAAATAATTAATTAAATAGCCAAAATAATTAATTAAAGGAAAATTATTCAATAAATAAATAGTATCAATTTTTAGGGTTGTTACATTCTTACCCCCTTGAAAGGGTTTGGTCCACCAAACCAAGCGCACTTATTCCGAAAACAGGGCGGGATACGACTCTCGCATCTCGCTCTCGAGCTCCCACTTCGCTTCCCTTTCTATGTGGTTGCTCCATTGCACTTTCACGTACGGAATTATCCGCCTTCTCAAATTCTGATCTTTCCGATCCACAATTTTCACAGGTTGCTCATCATAACTCAGATCTGCACGAAATCTGAGCTGTCTATACTCAATCACATGGCTCGGGTCGGGAATGTACTTTCTCAACATCGAGATATGAAACACATTGTGTACTCGTGCAAGTACAGGTGGTAGGGCCAACTTATAGGCTACCAGCCCGACTCGCTCCAAAATATCGAATGGTCCCACATACCTCGGACTTAACTTTCCACGTATTCCAAACCTCATGACTCCCTTGGTTGGCGAAATCTTCAAGAATACGCGATCCCCCAACTGAAATTCCAAATCTCGTTGTCGACGATCTGCATACGACTGTGCCGACTCACGTGCGGTTAATAACCATTTTCTGATCTGTTGCACTTTATCTGCGGTTACCTGAACAATCTCTAGTCCCGTCAACATCCTTTCTTCAACTTCATCCTAACAAGCAGGCGATCTCCACTTCCGTCCATATAAAGTTTCACATCGTGCCATACCGATGCTAGTCCGGATGGTCCTTTCTAATTGTCCGTCTGTCTGTGGGCGAAAAGTTGTACTCATCATCAACTTAGTACTCAGTGCCTGTTGTAAACTCTTTTAGATAGCTATATTCACCCATTTCCATTTCGATATTAGTAACGACTATAATAATCTTACCGGCTTCTGGCGTTCACTTTTCATGTTCAGACATACCAACCATCTCGATACGAATTCTACCACAACTACCTTCATGTTATTCCACCAAAATATGTCTCTTAGGTTCTTATACATCTTTGTATTTCCCCGGGTGTGCAGAAAAACTTCAAACAATGCATTTCTTACAGAATCTCTCTTCTTATGTCCTTGATGCTTGGTACCCAAATTCTCGACTGATACCTTAAAATCCCATCGTCTCCCATACGAAAATCTGTTACCTTTCCTTTGACCATACTCTCACATATTCTCACAGCCTCATCATCGATCCCTTGAGCTTCCTTGATTCGGTCCAAAAGTATCAATTTGAACACTCATCGAGCCAAATACCCTTTAACTCTCACTTCTATACTTGAACCTCAATGTTATTTTATGCACTTACCCCCTTAGAAATCAATGTCGCTATGGTTCCTCGATTCTTTCTACTCAAAGCATCAGCCACTTTATTGGCCTTTCTGGGTAATATAATTCGTACAATCAAAATTCTTAAGCGGCTCTAACCATCTCCTTTGCCTCATATTCAATTCTTTCTAGATGAAAATATACTTAAGACTTATATGATCTTTATAAATCTGACAAGTTACTCCATACCATTAATGTCTCTAAATTTTCAAAGTAAACATTGCAGCTGCTAACTCCAAGTCATGGGTCGGGTAATTCCTCTCATGGTTCTTCAATTGCATTGACGCATAAGCTATCACTTTATCATTCTGCATCAACACACAACCTAATCCTTTCAACAAAGCATCACAATGTATCACCAATCCGTCCGATCCTGATGGTACGGTAAGAACTGGTGCAGACACTAATCTTCGCTTCAGTTCTTGGAAGTTCTTCTCACATTCTTCTGACCAAACGAACTTGGCTTCTTTTTGCGTTAACCTCATTAATGGTACTGACAACTTCGAAAATCCTTCAACGATCTCCTATAGTATCGTGCTAACCCCAAGAAACTCCTTATCTCTCTAACAGTAGTTGGTCTCTCCCAATATATTATAGCCTCTATTTTCGTTGGATCTACTTCCATCCCATCCTTAGATATCACATGCCCTAAGAATGCCACTCTCTCAAGCCATAATTCACACTTTTTGAATTTCGCATACAACTTTTGTTCCCTCAAAATTTGTCGTACTAACCTCAAATGTTTTTTTTGTTTTTTTTTCATGTTCTTCCTTGGTCTTAGGATAAACCAGAATATCATCTATAAATGCAATTACACACTTATCCAAAAATTCCTGAAATACCCCATTCATTAGTTCCATAAATACTGCTGGCACGTTCGTCAGTCCAAACGGCATAACCAAAAACTCATAGTGACCGTACCTTGTCCTGAAGGCCGTCTTCGAAACATCCTCCTTTTTCACTCTCAACTGGTGATATCCCGATCTCAAATCTATCTTTGAGAAATAACACGCTCCCCGAAGTTGGTCAAACAAGTCGTCAATCCTCGATAACAGATACTGATTCCTCATCGTCACTTTATTCAATTTTCGATAGTCGATACACATCCTCATCGATCCATCCTTCTTCTTCAAATAATACTAGTGCACCTCATGGTGAAACACTCGGCCTAATCAAACCTTTATCCAACAATTCTTGCAATTGTTCCTTTAATTCTTTAAGTTCAACCGGCAACATCTTGTACAGTGCTTTGGATATCGGTGCTATTTTTGGTCCTAAATATATGGAAAATTCCACCTCCCTTTCTGGTGGTATTCCCGGCAAATCTTCTGGAAAAACATCCTTAAAATCTCTGACCACCGAAAGAGCTTCTATACTTACTTCTTTCTTGTCCGTCTCGCCAATATAGGCCAAAAACCTTCACATCCTTTTCTTAACATCATTCGGCTTTCATCACCGAAATAAAGCTCAATTGGATTCTAGGATTCGATTCTTGGTAATAAAACTCTTCTCCAGATGGTAATCTGAAATAAACTTCCTTCTTAAAGCAATCTATATTGGCATGGTAAGCAGCTAACCAATCTATCCCCAAGATGATATCAAATTCATTCATTTCTAACTCGGTAAGATCAACCTTGAGTTCCCTTTCTCCTATTTTCAAAGGACAACACTTATGTGCATATGATATAGGAATTGACTCTCTCGTTCTGAGTATCTATGACCAGAGGTAATTCTAACACCTCAGGTTCCAAGTTCATTTTATTTGCTAAACAAGCACTAATAATTGAATGCGTAGCACCAGAATCAAACAATGCATACACATCACTAGAATAGAGTTGAATTGTATCTTCAACAAAATCATTGGTGGCTCTTGCGTCCTTGACAATCATGGTAACACTCGTCCACAACCACTACCGGTTCTTTTATCATCTTTTTCTCCTTGAGCAATTCCAGCTTCCTCTAGTTCTGGGTACTTCCACTGCGGATGGCCCATCTTGTCACAATTATAACATTTATTTTCCTTATACCAAAGCATTCATCAGTCTTGTGCTTCCCCTCGCACGCTTGACATTTTCTTAGTAGTTCCTCGCCCTTGGGCATCAATTTTGTTCCCATCCTTGCGGTTATCGAAATTCTTATTACGGTACTTGCTTGCAGGTACCTTCTTTTCACGATTCTTATCCGTAGCTTTCCTTTTTGTTCTTGGTCCCATCTCGGTCCCAGCCTTCCAGTGTAACCCTTGGTTCCACTTGATTCCTTCTCTAGCACTTTCCTTTTCTCTTCTCGGTTCATCGTGATAACTATTTTCTTCCTTCCCCATTACTCTTGCTCTTTCCAACACTCGTCCCATATGTTGGAGGTAGGAATGGAGTGATTCTGTATTTGATTCTATCACTCAGACCAACTTCAAATTTCCTTGCCTTCTGTTTCTCATTATCGAAGAACGATAATATAATATTCACGCCAGCGTCATGATACAGTACACTATCACTCACGCCAATTCATACTCATGAATAGGCCATTTCAATAGGCTTCTATTATACTATCGAGTCCTTTTTACTAGACCATCACTCACTTCCTAGACCGAATACACATTCACAATTCATTTCACAAGACTATTGGTCATTTCATTAGACCACACAATTTCATAGGTCATTTCAACGGACCCTAAATTCATACTCATATGTTGTTTCATTAGACTAAACATGTACATTATAGGTCAATTCACTAGACCTACTGGTCATTTCAATAGACCAACATTACTCTACTTAAGTCGTTTCAACTAGACTCATGGGTCGCTTCCTTAGACCAATACATTTCCTTAGGTCGTTTCAATATACCAATGTTCACAATTTCATACTTTTGGCCGTTTCAATAGGCCGATTTTCATCTTCATTGGCCGTTTCAATAAGCCAATTAATCAACACTTGGCCATTTCAATAAGCCATATTATATCTACAAGTCATTTCAATAGACTTTACTTTTCATTCATGGGCCATGTTACTTGGCCATTGTTCCAGGTCAATACACATATTTAACACCTAAGGAACAATAAAATTCACATAATTAAACACATAAGTCAAAGAAAATCACTTACTTGACTAAAATAAAGTTTTCACCAAACGTAAATCATAAATATCTCAAGATCTATCTATCATAACTAAAACTTGCTAAATCTATATATCACTTCTAGAAATAACAGTAAAATAGTATAATACTCCACTTCTCATTCATGGGGCTACAATCTTCCTAGGTCTTCCCCTAGGTCTTCCACTCGAATCCGCACCTTCTTCGTGGATCCTCTTGGCCTACGAACCGGGGTTGCCACCTCTTGGCTCGATTCCAGCTCACTCTCACTCTCATCATCAATCAAAATCGGAGCGGCTTCACTCCCTATCATTTCCTCATTTACTTCTTCCATAGCCTTCTCATTCACTAAGTTACCTTCGTTTGACACTTCGGCTACGGCACATTAACCTTCAAATCTTTAAGCTCATAATACCATTGGTAAGCTTGCTCTCTCACTTGGTTATTATAAGCCTTTTCATCAATAAAAATTCACATTTAAACTTAAGAGTTGTCCTCTAGATTATTCGAAAGATCTTGTTATACTTCCAAGGGAATTTTATTCTAGGTTCTTTCCCAAAATAGTAAGTTCTCCAAATAGGAAGTTTCTAAAAATAGCAAGTTCCTCAGAATAGCAAGTTTCTTAATAAAGAAAGTTTCCAAACTTAGAAAGTTTCCTGAATAGAAGGTTTCCACAAATAGTAGGTTCCTAAAATAGTAACTTCCCAGATATATAGAAGGTTTTCGACTATAGAAGGTTTCCTAAAAGAGCAACTTTCCAAAAGTGCTAATTTCCCAAAGTACTAGGTAAGCCCAATCGTGGTTAAGTACTATTTCTCCTAATAATCTTAACTTCTAATGTCTCCCATGTGACCTAAAGCCATTTCTCTGATACCAACTGTAACGACCCCAACTTTTCATCAATAACCATAATTCAATTCATAAGTAAAATTCCCAAAGCGGGATACCTTAACGGCTAGTACATCTAACCATAATTCAAAATGCGGAAAGTAAATCGTCTTACAACCTCAACGGCTAGTATATCCCCCTAGCTTATTCAATTGTTCAATACATGAAAGCTTAAATACTCTTAAATGTACCCCATTCCTGCGACTAATCCTCTTCCTACTTCTTACCTGAAAGAAAATTAAGGGAAAAAGGGATGAGCGAACAATGCTCAGCAAGTTCATACGGGATCTCTCCGGATACTAAGAAGAGATGACCGAAAGAACGAACCAATCGAATTATTCAACGATATGATAGCTATATCAATTTAGTACAGGTACGAGTACAATAACTAAAGATACTTTTCAAATAACAAGTTGTGGCACTATCACAAAAATATATGTAAGGAAGACTGTATTCACACCAGTCCGTCAATTTCCAAAGTAACATTACACCTTTTCAGGGTGACCTTGATACACCTTTTCAGGGTGATCCTTGAATAAGAAACTCCACGTCTTTTCAGGGCGCTCCCTTATCCTGACATATCATGATAGTCAACTACTTCATCAAGTAGTGTATAAGCGTCTAAATCCTTTTCAGGGATTAGACTAATTCTCATAAAGTCCTTTTCAATCGAATCATTCTTGCTAAGTCCTTTTCAATAGGACAAAGCTAGCTACATCGAGTTCAAATAGATATAGCAATTATATATATATATCATGTTCCTAGGTACAAGAACATATCACATTTAACATCACTACTTTTCAGGCAGTGTAAGATGAAAGTCAAATCTTTACTATTAAGATTAGATCAAGTTCCTTTAAAAGTCCGTCCCACTTAGACTCATTAAACTACATCTAGTTACTTTAGACATAGCAATAAACATTTAAGTGTTCATATGGTACAAGAACACAATAATCAAATTCAACCGTTAGATACACCTTGAACAACACATATCAAGGGTAAGATATTCCAAAAGACGTTTAATCGAAGGAATAGTTTCAAAATAACTACCGGCCACTTGGTAGCTTATACTTTCATAAAAGACTCGATAGAGTCCTAGTTCAAGGATTGAAATTCAAATACTCTAAGGAACGTAATCCGCTTACCTCGATTAAGTCGAAATACGAACGAAGCTTCCACGTGTGCTTCCCAAAATCTAACAACATATATTCAATATTGTTAACAAAACACAAATATACCAATTTGAGATTTTCTAAACTTTAAGGACTAATACCGATTCCCATAATCCTAAGGACCTTTTTGTAATTTAACTTATTATAGGATGAATTTGGTGAATTTTATTTGCAAGACACCAGTAATGTGCAAGGCACTTTGAAATGACCACAATGCCCTTGTATATATAACAAAAAAAAAATTACAATTTCATTTCAAACGTCGGTCTCTCCCTCCCCATCTCCATTTCCGACGATACCCAATGCCAACCACCACCGTTTCTTCGCCGGAAAACTCAATTCTTCTACAATGGTTCGGATGAAAATTCCCAATGTCGCCAAGTCTACCACTGGGACCTCGTCTACCGCCGGTGTCTTCACTCGAAAAACAGGTAAATTTGAATTTGAAGCCCTAATAGATTTTATGCCTAAAATTGGATGTTACAATGTGTAATTGTAGTATAAATTTGAGTCGGAAATTGTTACTAACATCAATTTACAACCTAGCTTTCAATTTCAATGTCAATTTCAAAGGATACGTAACTGGGTTTGCAAAAAAATTCGTACTGGTGGGGTGTTTCGTGTGTCTATACACAAAATGTGTTTGTGCATTTCATGTGTAGTAACACGAAATGTTCCAATGTAAATCGTGTATAGGCACACGAAATGAGACTCAAAATCCTACCTATGTGTTTCGTGTGCCTATACGTCAAATAGACAGTTTCAACTCGTACTAATTTACACGAAGTGATTCACTAAATTTCATGTATATTCATACGAAATCTAAAGGAAAATTTCTCCTTTAGATTTCGTGCGATTATACACGAAATGTTGAATGGCATTTCATGTTAAATCATACGAAATATTTCTTA
This sequence comes from Adenophora triphylla var. japonica, assembly GCA_022495995.1. Taxonomy (NCBI): domain Eukaryota; kingdom Viridiplantae; phylum Streptophyta; class Magnoliopsida; order Asterales; family Campanulaceae; genus Adenophora; species Adenophora triphylla. The sequence continues at coordinate 447,470 of JAFEMH010000880.1, read as the reverse complement.
ACATTTCATGTATAATCACACGAAATCTAAAGGAAAATTTCTCCTTTGAATTTCGTGTGAATATACACGAAATGTTGAGAACCATTTCGTATCATTTTACACGAAATGTTATTCAACATTTCGTGTATATTTACACGAAATGAACTGGAACTGGAACTGTAACTGTGACTAATTTATTGTCTCTTATTTGAATTTTTTGTAGGGACGTCAACCTATGACCGCTTCCAATAGAAAGAGAAAGTCCGAGACGGCAGTTAAGAAAGATAAACGCTCCAAACACAAACATGATAAAAATGATGAGCACGAGGCGTGATTGAGCCGGAGCACATTGAGAGTGAGCATACAGATGATGAGGCGGCCTCTACTGGTCACGAGGATGTTGCTGAGTCATCTTCATCTTCATCTTCTGATTCTGATGCTGCTGAGTCATCTTCTGACTCTGATGGGGGTGAGGAGGAGGAGGAGGAGGAGGGGAGGAGGAGGAGGAGGCGGAGGAGGAGGAGGCGAGAGATACGTGATGTTAGACCATTGAGGCATGGGAGGAGGAGGGGTCAGGATGTGGCTAGAGGGCAGGGACGGAGGAGGAGGCAGGGTGCGGGTGAGGAGGAGCCACCATCATGGCAGATTGTGAGCGACTCAGGTGGCGGCCCTGTGGTTTGTGATTTGTTATACGGGTTCGGTCATCACCGAGCCCGAGAGATTTGGGGCAACCCCACTAGCCAGTCGGTGGTGAAGTTCCATACCAGACATCAGCATCTCGATAGGTAAGCTATTTGTTTACAAAAATAAAATTTGACGAAACATTGGTTTTAATGTAATCATTATTGTGAAATTCTAAAAATTGTTATTGATAAATCTTTAAACGGGTTCTCGTGTGATAGGCGGCCAAGGATGATCGAGCATGGTTGGCTGCAGTCGATGCTACGGGTATCCATCACTGCATGATATCACCATTCGCCGGACTAGCTCGGCGCTGCGTGGCATTTGTGGGAACGGTGGTCTCCTGAGACTAACACGTTTCACATGCGGAGTGAGGGAGATAATGGCCCGATTACGATGCATGACGTCACTCATATTCTAGGTATATTGTTGTTATATTTTTCATTTTCAATATATAGAGCTTTGGTTATTTGCATTTGACATATTCTTCATTTACAATTTATAGGTGTCGGTTGTATGGGTTTTCTGTTAGGACGGTGGATCCAGAGCGACCTACGCGAGATCCGGAGACACCTCATCTGGTGTCTGAGGGGCACGTCCTACACATTACGTGAGCTCCATCTTGCCTTTGAGGCCCGTTCGAGACATGTCGGATGACCGGCGTGCATCCACTTATCTCTGTTCCTCTTGGGTTGCACGTTGTTTGTGGACAAGAGTCAGGATAAGATACTGCAGACTTATCTTTCCTGTGCATAGATCTTCGAGAGATTTGGGCATCTCGCACAGGGATCATTTGCTTTGGCGTACATCTATCGCGAGTTAGGGGAAGACGTCCGGATCCGGATGCGCTCGAGATGGGAGGCATTCGACTCTCCTAGAGGTAATATTTAATATTTATTTAATACTCCTTTTTTTCCCTAAGCAGATGTCTTTTTTGACATATTTCTAAAATACTTTTCGAGCTGGATATCACGAGTACTTCCCGACTTCCGGCGACTTTTGAGTCCGGATTGGTGGGAGGGGCAGCCACAGGAAACCCACAGGAGATGGATGGAGCATCTGCTCGTGTTTCGGCGCAACCTAGACACGATGCTGTTGAGAGGGTGAGCTTTTTATATTTAAATTGTTATACTCCCTAGTCCCATTGAAAGTATTCTGTCATGTTTGCTAACAAAGTGAGTTATAGGTATGTTGGACGCCTTATGGTACCTGGGGTGGATGCGCTTTTACGGTGTCATACTTGAGCAGGTATTTTACGCTTCTTAGACATCACCGAAGCGTATATGCACGGCTAGGGTGACCGAGCGGTTCGCGATCCAGCAGAGGATCCCCAGAATGGCGCCCTTGCCTATCTTGACGTGCATTTTGATGGTCGGTCGAGAGGGGTACAAGAAGGTGTATGGCGATCGTGATGATGTTTGGGACGAGTGGATGGAGTACAACATGGAGTCATACGATCCTCGTCGTCGTTGGGGCCATCGGTTACTACATCTCCTTACGTGACACTATATGGAGTGGTTTCGAGAGTCATGTTCGGATTAGTAAGATACATGAGCTTGAACACATTCCACATCATCATGGTCATCGAGCCACTACCCGCGATCGGAGATATGCTACTTCCATTGCTCATGGATGGCTACATTTTGCGATGACGTCAGAGCTACCATTACGCGGGTGCACGGGAGGTTAGGAGATCACATTTAGTATCTATCGGTTTAGGATGAGTTTGGGATGATGTATGGATTATGTACACTGTATTTTTGGATTATATATATTTTGATGTATTTTTGGATTATATATTTTTATGTATGGATTATGTACACTGTATGGATTATGGATTAGTTATCACAATCTCACTGACATATTCAGTTAAACCTTGAAAAATGGTACAAATTTGTAACTTCTTTTCCATTTAGAATTTGAGTAAAGTCATACTAATGGAAAACACTTCAAATTTGTGAAATTTTTTTCAATGTGTTTTTTACTCTGTTCTGTGCATATAGTCTGTTCAGACTTCATTTCGTGTGGTTATACACGAAATGATTTCTACAATTTCGTGTATTTTTATACGAAATATATGTTAATATTTCGTATAAAACTATACGAAAAATGATATATAATTTTAAGACTATATTTCGTGTGGTTATACACGAAATGATATCATATATGTCGTGTAAAAATACACGATACAAAATGTACAATTTTGTATATAAGAACATGAAATGTAATTCTGTAACACATTCCTTAAAATGTAATTTAGAATGTAGAAAAAAATTTAAAAAAAATAATGGCACATATTTGTAACTCAATTTTCATTTGGATTTGGAGGAAACTCATAGAGATGAAAAACACTTTAAATGTCATTTAGAATGTAGACAAAAATTAAAAAAAAAATAAACGAGGTAGCCGTATACCATTTTCACAAGATCGGGACACATTCCTTAAAACCCTAAATAATGGCACATATTTGTAACTCAATTTCCATTTGAATTTGGAGGAAACTCATATAGATGAAAAATACTTTAAATGTCATTAAGAATGTAGAAAAAAATTAAAAATAAATAAACAAGGTAGCCGTATACCTTTTTCACAAGATCGGGACACATTCCTTAAAACCCTAAATAATGGCACATATTTGTAACTCAATTTCCATTTGGATTTGGAGGAAACTCATAGAGATGAAAAACACTTTAAATGTCATTTAGAATGTAGAAAAAAATTAAAAAAAAATAAAAGAGGTAGCCGTATACCATTTTCACAAGATCGGGACACATAAAACCCTAAAAACCCTAAATAATAGCACATATTTGTAACTCAATTTCCATTTGGATTTGGAGGAAACTCATAGAGATGAAAAACACTTTAAATGTCATTTAGAATGTAGAAAAAAATTAAAAAAAAAAACAAACGAGGTAGCCGTATACCATTTTCACAAGATCGGGACACATTCCTAAAAACCCTAAATAATGGCACATATTTGTAACTCAATTTCCATTTGGATTTGGAGGAAACTCATAGAGATGAAAAACACTTTAAATATCATTTAGAATGTAGAAAAAAAATTAAAAAAAAAATAAACGAGGTAGCCGTATACCATTTTCACAAGATCGGGACACATTCCTTAAAATCCTAAATAATGGCACATATTTGTAACTCAATTTCCATTTGGATTTGAAGGAAACTCATAGAGATGAAAAACACTTTAAATGCCATTTAGAATTTAGAAAAAAATTAAAAAAAAATAAACGAGGTAGCCGTATACCATTTTCACAAGATCGGGACACATTCCTTAAAACCCTAAATAATGACACATATTTGTAACTCAATTTCCATTTGGATTTGGAGGAAACTCATAGAGATGAAAAACACTTTAAATGTCATTTAGAATGTAGAAAAAAATAAAAAAAAATAAACGAGGTAGCCGTATACCATTTTCACAAGATCGGGACACATTCCTTAAAACCCTGGCACATATTTGTAACTCAATTTTCATTTGGATTTGGAGGAAACTCATACTGATGAAAAACACTTTAAATGTCATCTAGAATCTAGAAAAAAATTAAAAAAAATAAATAGATGAAATATATTGCTCAAATTAATTTCGTATGACAATACACGAGATATTGCTTCATATTTCGTGTGTTATTATACGAGAACTTAGGTAGTATTTCGTGTATTATGACACGATAATGCGAAGTTAGTTTAGTGTATTTATACACGAAACGCGTTAAACCAGCAGCTATTAAACCGTAACTTTTTATTAAACCCTATATATACACCCATTCTTAGCAGCCCCATTCACCATTCATTAACACACATTATCCAAGTTCTTACAATCATATTATGGATTCCTCACATTGTTACGATGATATTAACCTTGATGATATAGAATTTATCTTTGAAGAAGAAGACGAAAGGGCACCAAATCAAGATTCTCCACAACCTTCTTCACCTTCTCCGCATCAAAATCAAAATCCAAGCTCCAATGAAGTAAGTTCATATGCTACTATCTTATCTTTGTCATATGTAGATTCTATTGGCAATGTTCCATATACACATTAGAATAAAAATGCAATCTTGAAATACACATTCGAATAAAAATCCAATCTTGAAATTTTTGCTTGATTAGTTATTTATGCAACTATAATTTGCAGGGTCAATATCCGGATTTGAGTGATCAATTCACGACATCACAATTATTTATAAATAGAGATGAACTTCTAAAACACGTACGGAGTATTGCGGCCCTTCAAAATATAACACTTGTTATACAAGATTCGAGAAAGACTAGTGGGAATATCCAAGCCTACGCAAAGATTATATGTCATTTTGGTGGCAAGTATAGGCCTGGCAAATCTAAAAATCAGAGGCTAACTAGCAGCAAGAGGATTGGGTGCATGTTTGAACTTCGGGCCAAAGATATGGGTGCTGGGTTATGGGGTTATGTTGTCAAGCATGGTTCTCATAATCATGACTTTCCAACGTATCCGGAAGGTCATCCGCTCGGGAAATTGTCACAAGATGAGTATGAGGAGGTGTGTACCGCAAGTCAATCGTCCATGCGTCCGAATAACATTCTCACAATGTTAAAGAAGAAGGGTAAGAAGAATGTGAGTACTCAGACACATGTCCATAATGCCATCGTGAAGTTCAAAGCACAAGAACGAGAAGGGAGATCACCGCTGCAACAATTCATGAAATTACTCGACGATAATCAATATATTGTATTCACGAGGAAAGCCAAGGACAGTGACATCATCGGCGACATATTCTTCTCTCACCCACTAGCATCGCATATGCTCAACTGCTTTCCATATGTAGTCCAAGGTAAATTTTTGTGAATTTTTTTCAATGTGTTTTTTACTCTGTTCTGTACATACAGTCTGTTCAGACTTCATTTCGTGTGGTTATACACGAAATGATGTCAACAATTTCGTATATTTTTATACGAAACATATGTTAATATTTTGTATAAAACTACACGAAAAGTGATATATAATTTTAAGACTATATTTCGTGTGTTTATACACGAAATGGTATCATATATGTCGTGTAAAAATACACGATACAAATGTACAATTTCGTATATAAGTACACGAAATGTAATTACGTGACGTTGTCGACTGCTTTCTCTTTAAATCCTACTAGGTGATTGCACTTACAACACCAACTGCTATGGACTGCCATTCCTTCATATTTTGGGATTTACTTCCACGGGGAAGAATTTCACAATTGCATATGCGTTTCTCCAAAATGAGAAGACCGATAATTTTGCATGGGCACTCAAGAATTTGCGTAGTCTTTTTCATCCTCCCAACATGCCAACAATTTTCTTCACTGATCGAGACTTGGCTTTCATTAATGCTGTCCAAGCAGAATTTCCCGAGACCGCACATCATTTGTGTCGAAGGCATATAGAAGTCAATGTTCGAAAGAGGGCGTTGGCTCATACTGGGAACCCGAAATTCGCAAAAGCGTTCATGAATAAATTCAATGCAGCAATATCAGCCGCTACTTCCGGAGAATGGAACACCCGTTGGCAACGATTTTCTAAACGTTTTGCTGCTTATCCTGCTTTATTGAGCTATCTCCGCGATACATGGATTACTCCATACTCTCAAATATTCTGTCCATGCATACGGATACGTTGCTACACTTCGGAACCCACACCACGAACAGATCTGAGAGTGAGCATAGCAGGTTGAAGAAGGCGTTGGGAAGTACTTCTTCTACTTTTGACACAATTTTCAAAGTTGCTCACGAGATCATGGAAATTCAAATAATAAAAATCAAAGCTAGCATGGAGATGGCAAAGAGCAGAATTCCAATTGATATGAAGACTTGTAATCTGTATCACGACATATTGGGGCGAGTGTCAAATGTAGCCTTGGACATCATCAAAAAAGAGCGGACTCGTAATGGGGATAATGTCATGGATCCCTCAGAATGTGGGTGTTATGTCAGGCGAACACATGGACTTCCATGCAGTCACGAGATTGCACGTATACAGAGCTCTGGGGGATGGATTGGGTTGTCTTCGATTCATGCTTTTGGAAGAAGTTGGACATTGAGCCAGAGTACTGTCCAACTAGGTCTTCGATCAATGAAAATTCTTTTGAAGCTGTGTGGAACGAAGTACAGAACGCACCTGAACCGATCAAGAGAAAGTTATTCCAAACGATAAATGAAGAGCTACATCCACAAACCAGAGATGCTTCTGAGCCACCTCATATTTCTAAGGAAAAGAAACCCCGGACCACCAGTTCAAGAATACTTTCAGATTGGGAGCATACAGACAGATATTTTGGAGTCCCCACTACACCACCCTCCACTGGCAGCAGGTTTAGATCTTCATTCATTGCATCAACCCAATCGAGTACGATGTCGTGGGACTCAAACTCTTTGAAGTCCACGCCCAATCCGAAAGTAGCTTCAAACACTACACCATCTAGCCCTACTACTCCTACGTCTCTTCCACCACTAGCTGCTTCAACTTGTGGGAGAGGACGAGGTCGGGGACGAGGATGAGGACGAGGATGGGGCGGAGTCAGGGTCGGGGTCGTGGAAAGGGAAATGGACAAGTCAAAGTCACTAGTCTACATACTTCTAGGTATACTTTGTCATTAATGCCTTTCATGGTCCCATTTATTGAAGGCATCACAGATGTGAGGGGTGATGGACATTGTGGCTATAGAGCCGTAGGCTGCGCATATACGGAGATGAGGACATGTGGCCTCAAGTCCGCACGTATTGTTGCCTCGAGCTGCATAGTCAACGCGAGCTTTATCAGAGAGTTATATCTTGGACAAGTATGGACGAGCTCTACTGTCGCATTGCTTACTATTCCTCCCCGGCTCCTGAGTATTATTATATGATCCTCCCAGAGCTAGGGCACATCATTGCCATGAGGTATAATGTGGTGTTCATCTCGTACACGCTAACCAGTGGCTACAAATGCCTTCCGGTGATCGTACCACAAGGAGTAGGACCACCCACAGACACACTTGTGCTTGGACACATTGGAAACCATTTTATATTGCTGCACATGTTAGATATTGATTACCCAATGCCATCGCCAGCGATATATTAGGAGGCTCATCGTGATGCAAGCGCAAGTAACTTGGTCATGCCATACAGAGCTCGGATATAGACATTCAACCGACTCTCAATTGCGTCGAACGAAGAAAGAGTTTCAAGAAATAGGCCATAGTATGAGTGTATCATTTGACTTATTGAGCCTTTTTTATTTGTATGTATGAATCATGAAGTTTTTATTGAGCCTTGTTAAAAACTGTTTGGAAGTTTGGATGTGTGATGTGAAATATGGCAAAGTATACCATTTTTTATGATTTTTTTTTTCAAGAAAGCTGTATTGGTCTTTGAATTTTCCAGTTTTTATGTTTGGAAGTATGAATTATGCAGACTGTTTATTTCGTGTGAATATACACGAATTTTTCAGGTAATTTTCGTATGAAAATACACGAAATAATTGTTAATATTTCGTGTAAATCTACACGAAATAACTCAATACATTTCGTGTATTTTCATACGAAACATATCTAACAACGTCATGTATAATCACACGAAACATCCGCGTACGGGTGAGGACAGTTTTGTCAATTGTCCGTGTCTTGCAAATAATATGCCTTGCAAATAACCACGCCCGATGAATTTGTATTCTAGAACACCATGATCTAAATGGCTTAACAGAGGTTGAGGTTGGATTGTAAATTATATCATCTTCACAAAAAATGAATTTGCTGTGAACTATTGCTCGACTGAGTTGTAAATCCTCTAACCCACTGATCTCTAATTTGCTTCACCAGATTTATTTCCTGCATTTTTTCTTGATTTCTAATTTAGGCAACCATTATCCTAGCTAAACTCCATTGTAATTATTATTTGTTTCCACCATTAACATCCCAAAATTACCTTCGCTCACTTCAATTAAAAATCACAGTTGGATTATAAAAATTCTTTTCAGTCTCAAAATCATAAGAGGAAAATACTAGAATTGAAAGATTGTCTCACCTCAACAACAAACTTGACACTGATCAAAGCTTCCTCTTGCTTTATCCAAGCTGGCTTCCAGGCCCGGCCCTAGTGCAAGGCAAGTGAGGCCATTGCCTAGGGCCACCAAAATTACTACTTATATTAGGGCCCCAAAATTTTACACATGTACTAGAGTAGCCAAGTGGTTAGGGTGCAACAAAAAAGGGAATTGGACAAGTTGGAATCCTGGTAACAGCTTGCTTGCATTATTTTTCTTTTATTACTCTTCTAGAATACAGGCTTGCATTATTTTTCTTTTATTACTCTTCTAGAATACTAAATGATGCATATAATCATAATCAAATATATTGGTCAAATTTTTTAGTACTCTTCTAGAATATTAAATTATTTACAATTTTCTCTATCTTTAATTATTATCTTAATATTATCCTAATAGTTCTTTGAATACTTTGTGATTATCATTAGAATTTTATTACAATATTTCTTTAAATTATTCAGAATTATCTCAAATAAAAAATGTTAACCCAACCTAATTATCAATCTTCACTAGTCAAGAATCTCAATCATTTTATTAAAAAAATCTAAAAGTTAGGGAATGGTGAAAAGAGAGACCTTGAAGAAAAGAATGCTAAAATTTAAGAAAAAATATAAAGAAAGGCCTCGAACAAAAAGAACAACGTGACAAAAATAAGGGACATAAAATAGAGATTTTAGAACGTCATCGCCCATCTACCATTGGGGATAAAAAAAAATGAGGGCCCCAACCGACTACATAGCCTAGGGCCCCATTTATCACAGGACCGGCCCTGCTGGCTTCTTTCTTCTTCCTCGGTTTCTTCTTCTCCCTGTCCGCTCTCTCTCTCTCTCTCTCTCGCGTCTCTCTCTCGGGTCTCTCTCTCTCTCTCTATGCGGTTTCTTTCTTGGTTGTTCTCTCTCTCTCTTTCTATTCTATGCGGCTCCTCTTCTAAATCCCTCTTGCCATTAAAACCATTGAAAAGGCTCCATCAGTTTAAGAAATTAAAAAGGCTCTAGATTAATGAAGAGATTTTATTTGGGTTTTCTAAACCTAACCCAAAATAACCCAAGTCCAAGAAGAAAACCCAATGTAATATTGGTATCCTAATTTAAATAAACTAGGCCCATTTAATTAATCCATCTAGGAAAAGGAATAGTCTCAAATAATTAATTAAATAGCCAAAATAATTAATTAAAGGAAAATTATTCAATAAATAAATAGTATCAATTTTTAGGGTTGTTACATTCTTACCCCCTTGAAAGGGTTTGGTCCACCAAACCAAGCGCACTTATTCCGAAAACAGGGCGGGATACGACTCTCGCATCTCGCTCTCGAGCTCCCACTTCGCTTCCCTTTCTATGTGGTTGCTCCATTGCACTTTCACGTACGGAATTATCCGCCTTCTCAAATTCTGATCTTTCCGATCCACAATTTTCACAGGTTGCTCATCATAACTCAGATCTGCACGAAATCTGAGCTGTCTATACTCAATCACATGGCTCGGGTCGGGAATGTACTTTCTCAACATCGAGATATGAAACACATTGTGTACTCGTGCAAGTACAGGTGGTAGGGCCAACTTATAGGCTACCAGCCCGACTCGCTCCAAAATATCGAATGGTCCCACATACCTCGGACTTAACTTTCCACGTATTCCAAACCTCATGACTCCCTTGGTTGGCAAAATCTTCAAGAATACGCGATCCCCCAACTGAAATTCCAAATCTCGTTGTCGACGATCTGCATACGACTTCTGTCGACTCTGTGCGGTTAATAACCATTTTCTGATCTGTTGCACTTTATCTGCGGTTACCTGAACAATCTCTAGTCCCGTCAACATCCTTTCTTCAACTTCATCCTAACAAGCAGGCGATCTCCACTTCCGTCCATATAAAGTTTCACATCGTGCCATACCGATGCTAGTCCGGATGGTCCTTTCTAATTGTCCGTCTGTCTGTGGGCGAAAAGTTGTACTCATCATCAACTTAGTACTCAGTGCCTGTTGTAAACTCTTTTAGATAGCTATATTCACCCATTTCCATTTCGATATTAGTAACGACTATAATAATCTTACCGGCTTCTGGCGTTCACTTTTCATGTTCAGACATACCAACCATCTCGATACGAATTCTACCACAACTACCTTCATGTTATTCCACCAAAATATGTCTCTTAGGTTCTTATACATCTTTGTATTTCCCCGGGTGTGCAGAAAAACTTCAAACAATGCATTTCTTACAGAATCTCTCTTCTTATGTCCTTGATGCTTGGTACCCAAATTCTCGACTGATACCTTAAAATCCCATCGTCTCCCATACGAAAATCTGTTACCTTTCCTTTGACCATACTCTCACATATTCTCACAGCCTCATCATCGATCCCTTGAGCTTCCTTGATTCGGTCCAAAAAGTATCGGCTGAACACTCATCTGAGCCAAATACCCTTTAACTCTCACTTCTATACTTGAACCTCAATGTTATTTTATGCACTTACCCCCTTAGAAATCAATGTCGCTATGGTTCCTCGATTCTTTCTACTCAAAGCATCAGCCACTTTATTGGCCTTTCCTGGGTAATATAATTCGTACAATCAAAATTCTTAAGCAGCTCTAACCATCTCCTTTGCCTCATATTCAATTCTTTCTAGATGAAAATATACTTAAGACTTATATGATCTTTATAAATCTGACAAGTTACTCCATACCATTAATGTCTCTAAATTTTCAAAGTAAACATTGCAGCTGCTAACTCCAAGTCATGGGTCGGGTAATTCCTCTCATGGTTCTTCAATTGCATTGACGCATAAGCTATCACTTTATCATTCTGCATCAACACACAACCTAATCCTTTCAACAAAGCATCACAATGTATCACCAATCCGTCCGATCCTGATGGTACGGTAAGAACTGGTGCAGACACTAATCTTCGCTTCAGTTCTTGGAAGTTCTTCTCACATTCTTCTGACCAAACGAACTTGGCTTCTTTTTGCGTTAACCTCATTAATGGTACTGACAACTTCGAAAATCCTTCAACGATCTCCTATAGTATCGTGCTAACCCCAAGAAACTCCTTATCTCTCTAACAGTAGTTGGTCTCTCCCAATATATTATAGCCTCTATTTTCGTTGGATCTACTTCCATCCCATCCTTAGATATCACATGCCCTAAGAATGCCACTCTCTCAAGCCATAATTCACACTTTTTGAATTTCGCATACAACTTTTGTTCCCTCAAAATTTGTCGTACTAACCTCAAATGTTTTTTTGTTTTTTTTTCATGTTCTTCCTTGGTCTTAGGATAAACCAGAATATCATCTATAAATGCAATTACACACTTATCCAAAAATTCCTGAAATACCCCATTCATTAGTTCCATAAATACTGCTGGCACGTTCGTCAGTCCAAACGGCATAACCAAAAACTCATAGTGACCGTACCTTGTCCTGAAGGCCGTCTTCGAAACATCCTCCTTTTTCACTCTCAACTGGTGATATCCCGATCTCAAATCTATCTTTGAGAAATAACACGCTCCCCGAAGTTGGTCAAACAAGTCGTCAATCCTCGATAACAGATACTGATTCCTCATCGTCACTTTATTCAGTTTTCGATAGTCGATACACATCCTCATCGATCCATCCTTCTTCTTCAAATAATACTAGTGCACCTCATGGTGAAACACTCGGCCTAATCAAACCTTTATCCAACAATTCTTGCAATTGTTCCTTTAATTCTTTAAGTTCAACCGGCAACATCTTGTACAGTGCTTTGGATATCGGTGCTATTTTTGGTCCTAAATATATGGAAAATTCCACCTCCCTTTCTGGTGGTATTCCCGGCAAATTTTCTGGAAAAACATCCTTAAAATCTCTGACCACCGAAAGAGCTTCTATACTTACTTCTTTCTTGTCCGTCTCGCCAATATAGGCCAAAAACCTTCACATCCTTTTCTTAACATCATTCGGCTTTCATCACCGAAATAAAGCTCAATTGGATTCTAGGATTCAATTCTTGGTAATAAAACTCTTCTCCAGATGGTAATCTGAAATAAACTTCCTTCTTAAAGCAATCTATATTGGCATGGTAAGCAGCTAACCAATCTATCCCCAAGATGATATCAAATTCATTCATTTCTAACTCGGTAAGATCAACCTTGAGTTCCCTTTCTCCTATTTTCAAAGGACAACACTTATGTGCATATGAAATAGGAATTGACTCTCTCGTCGGAGTATCTATGACCAGAGGTAATTCTAACACCTCAGGTTCCAAGTTCATTTTATTTGCTAAACAAGCACTAATAATTGAATGCGTAGCAACAGAATCAAACAATGCATACACATCACTAGAATAGAGTTGAATTGTATCTTCAACAAAATCATTGGTGGCTCTTGCGTCCTTGACAATCATGGTAACACTCGTCCACAACCACTACCGGTTCTTTTATCATCTTTTTCTCCTTGAGCAATTCCAGCTTCCTCTAGTTCTGGGTACTTCCACTGCGGATGGCCCATCTTGTCACAATTATAACATTTATTTTCCTTATACCAGCATTCATCAGTCTTGTGCTTCCCCTCGCACACTTGACATTTCTTAGTAGTTCCTCGCCCTTGGGCATCAATTTTGTTCCCATCCTTGCGGTTATCGAAATTCTTATTCTGGTACTTGCTTGCAGTACCTTCTTTTCACGATTCTTATCCGTAGCTTTCCTTTTGTTACTGGTCCCATCTCGGTCCCAGCTTCCAGTGTAACCCTTGGTTCCACTTGATTCCTTCTCTAGCACTTTCCTTTTCTCTTCTCGGTTACTGTGATAACTATTTTCTTCCTTCCCCATTACTCTTGCTCTTTCCAACACTGTCCCATATGTTGGCAGTAGGAATGGAGTGATTCTGTATTTGATTCTATCACTCAGACCAACTTCAAATTTCCTTGCCTTCTGTTTCTCATTATCGAAGAACGATAATATAATATTCACGCCAGCGTCATGATACAGTACACTATCACTCACGCCAATTCATACTCATGAATAGGCCATTTCAATAGGCTTCTATTATACTATCAGTCCTTTTTACTAGACCATCAGTCACTTCCCTAGACCGAATACACATTCACAATTCATTTCACAAGACTATTGGTCATTTCATTAGACCACACAATTTCATAGGTCATTTCAACGGACCCTAAATTCATACTCATATGTTGTTTCATTAGACTAAACATGTACATTATAGGTCAATTCACTAGACCTACTGGTCATTTCAATAGACCAACATTACTCTACTTAAGTCGTTTCAACTAGACTCATGGGTCGCTTCCTTAGACCAATACATTTCCTTAGGTCGTTTCAATATACCAATGTTCACAATTTCATACTTTTGGCCGTTTCAATAGGCCGATTTTCATCTTCATTGGCCGTTTCAATAAGCCAATTAATCAACACTTGGCCATTTCAATAAGCCATATTATATCTACAAGTCATTTCAATAGACTTTACTTTTCATTCATGGGCCATGTTACTTGGCCATTGTTCCAGGTCAATACACATATTTAACACCTAAGGAACAATAAAATTCACATAATTAAACACATAAGTCAAAGAAAATCACTTACTTGACTAAAATAAAGTTTTCACCAAACGTAAATCATAAATATCTCAAGATCTATCTATCATAACTAAAACTTGCTAAATCTATATATCACTTCTAGAAATAACAGTAAAATAGTATAATACTCCACTTCTCATTCATGGGGCTACAATCTTCCTAGGTCTTCCCCTAGGTCTTCCACTCGGAATCTGCACCTTCTTCGTGGATCCTCTTGGCCTACGAACTGGGGTTGCCACCTCTTGGCTCGATTCCAGCTCACTCTCACTCTCATCATCAATCAAAATCGGAGCGGCTTCACTCCCTATCATTTCCTCAGCTACTTCTTCCATAGCCTTCTCATTCACTAAGTTACCTTCGTTTGACACTTCAGCTACTGGCACATTAACCTTCAAATCTTTAAGCTCATAATACCATTGGTAAGCTTGCTCTCTCACTTGGTTATTATAAGCCTTTTCATCAATAAAAATTCACATTTAAACTTAAGAGTTGTCCTCTAGATTATTCGAAAGATCTTGTTATACTTCCAAGGGAATTTTATTCTAGGTTCTTTCCCAAAATAGTAAGTTCTCCAAATAGGAAGTTTCTAAAAATAGCAAGTTCCTCAGAATAGCAAGTTTCTTAATAAAGAAAGTTTCCAAACTTAGAAAGTTTCCTGAATAGAAGGTTTCCACAAATAGTAGGTTCCTAAAATAGTAACTTCCCAGATATATAGAAGGTTTTCGACTATAGAAGGTTTCCTAAAAGAGCAACTTTCCAAAAGTGCTAATTTCCCAAAGTACTAGGTAAGCCCAATCGTGGTTAAGTACTATTTCTCCTAATAATCTTAACTTCTAATGTCTCCCATGTGACCTAAAGCCATTTCTCTGATACCAACTGTAACGACCCCAACTTTTCATCAATAACCATAATTCAATTCATAAGTAAAATTCCCAAAACAGGATACCTTAACGGCTAGTACATCTAACCATAATTCAAAATGCGGAAAGTAAATCGTCTTACAACCTCAACGGCTAGTATATCCCACTAGCTTATTCAATTGTTCAATACATGAAAACTTAAATACTCTTAAATGTGCCGCCATTCCTGCGACTAATCCTCTTCCTACTTCTTACCTGCAAGAAAATCGAGGGAAAAAGGGATGAGCGAACAATGCTCAGTAAGTTCATACGGGATCTCTCCGGATACTAAGAAGAGATGGCCGAAAGAACGAACCAATCGAATTATTCAACGATATGATAGCTATATCAATTTAGTACAGGTACGAGTACAATAACTAAAGATACTTTTCAAATAACAAGTTGTGGCACTATCACAAAAATATATGTAAGGAAGACTGTATTCACACCAGTCCGTCAATTTCCAAAGTAACATTACACCTTTTCAGGGTGACCTTGATACACCTTTTCAGGGTGATCCTTGAATAAGAAACTCCACGTCTTTTCAGGGCGCTCCCTTATCCTGACATATCATGATAGTCAACTACTTCATCAAGTAGTGTATAAGCGTCTAAATCCTTTTCAGGGATTAGACTAATTCTCATAAAGTCCTTTTCAATCGAATCATTCTTGCTAAGTCCTTTTCAATAGGACAAAGCTAGCTACATCGAGTTCAAATAGATATAGCAATTATATATATATATCATGTTCCTAGGTACAAGAACATATCACATTTAACATCACTACTTTTCAGGCAGTGTAAGATGAAAGTCAAATCTTTACTATTAAGATTAGATCAAGTTCCTTTAAAAGTCCGTCCCACTTAGACTCATTAAACTACATCTAGTTACTTTAGACATAGTAATAAACATTTAAGTGTTCATATGGTACAAGAACACAATAATCAAATTCAACCGTTAGATACACCTTGAACAACACATATCAAGGGTAAGATATTCCAAAAGACGTTTAATCGAAGGAATAGTTTCAAAATAACTACCGGCCACTTGGTAGCTTATACTTTCATAAAAGACTCGATAGAGTCCTAGTTCAAGGATTGAAATTCAAATACTCTAAGGAACGTAATCCCTTACCTCGATTAAGTCGAAATACGAACGAAGCTTCCACGTGTGCTTCCCAAAATCTAACAACATATATTCAATATTGTTAACAAAACACAAATATACCAATTTGAGATTTTCTAAACTTTAAGGACTAATACCGATTCCCATAATCCTAAGGACCTTTTTGTAATTTAACTTATTATAGGATGAATTTGGTGAATTTTATTTGCAAGACACCAAATGTGCAAGGCACTTTGAAATGACCACAATGCCCTTGTATATATAACAAAAAAAAAATTACAATTTCATTTCAAACGTCGGTCTCTCCCTCCCCATCTCCATTTCCGACGATACCCAATGCCAACCACCACCGTTTCTTCGCCGGAAAACTCAATTCTTCTACAATGGTTCGGATGAAAATTCCCAATGTCGCCAAGTCTACCACTGGGACCTCGTCTACCGCCGGTGTCTTCGCCGGAAAACAGGTAAATTTGAATTTGAAGCCCTAATAGATTTTATGCCTAAAATTGGATGTTACAATGTGTAATTGTAGTATAAATTTGAGTCGGAAATTGTTGTAACATCAATTTACAACCTAGCTTTCAATTTCAATGTCAATTTCAAAGGATACGTAACTGGGTTTGCAAAAAAATTCGTACTGGTGGGGTGTTTCGTGTGTCTATACACAAAATGTGTTTGTGCATTTCATGTGTAGTAACACGAAATGTTCCAATGTAAATCGTGTATAGGCACACGAAATGAGACTCAAAATCCTACCTATGTGTTTCGTGTGCCTATACGTCAAATAGACAGTTTCAACTCGTACTAATTTACACGAAGTGATTCACTAAATTTCATGTATATTCATACGAAATCTAAAGGAAAATTTCTCCTTTAGATTTCGTGTGATTATACACGAAATGTTGAATGGCATTTCATGTTAAATCATACGAAATATTTCTTAACATTTCATGTATAATCACACGAAATCTAAAGGAAAATTTCTCCTTTGAATTTCGTGTGAATATACACGAAATGTTGAGAACCATTTCGTATCATTTTACACGAAATGTTATTCAACATTTCGTGTATATTTACACGAAATGAACTGGAACTGGAACTGTAAATGTGACTAATTTATTGTCTCTTATTTGAATTTTTTGTAGGGACGTCAACCTATGACCGCTTCCAATAGAAAGAGAAAGGCCGAGACGGCAGTTAAGAAAGATAAACGCTCCAAACACAAACATGATAAAAATGATGAGCCTGAGACTGTGATTGAGCCGGAGCACATTGAGAGTGAGCATACAGATGATGAGGCGGCCTCTACTGGTCACGAGGATGTTGCTGAGTCATCTTCATCTTCATCTTCTGATTCTGATGCTGCTGAGTCATCTTCTGACTCTGATGGGGGTGAGGAGGAGGAGGAGGAGGAGGGGAGGAGGAGGAGGAGGCGGAGGAGGAGGAGGAGGCAGAGATACGTGATGTTAGACCATTGAGGCATGGGAGGAGGAGGGGTCAGGATGTGGCTAGAGGGCAGGGACGGAGGAGGAGGCAGGGTGCGGGTGAGGAGGAGCCACCATCATGGCAGATTGTGAGCGACTCAGGTGGCGGCCCTGAGGTTTGTGATTTGTTATACGGGTTCGGTCATCACCGAGCCCGAGAGATTTGGGGCAACCCCACTAGCCAGTCGGTGGTGAAGTTCCATACCAGACATCAGCATCTCGATAGGTAAGCTATTTGTTTACAAAAATAAAATTTGACGAAACATTGGTTTTAATGTAATCATTATTGTGAAATTCTAAAAATTGTTGTTGATAAATCTTTAAACAGGTTCTCGTGTGATAGACTGGCCAAGGATGATCGAGCATGGTTGACTGCAGTCGATGCTACGGGTATCCATCACCTGCATGATATCACCATTCGCCGGACTAGCTCGGCGCTGCTGATGGCATTTGTGGAACGGTGGTCTCCTGAGACTAACACGTTTCACATGCCGTGGGGGGAGATGACGATTACGATGCATGACGTCACTCATATTCTAGGTATATTGTTGTTATATTTTTCATTTTCAATATATAGAGCTTTGGTTGACTGCATTTGACATATTCTTCATTTACAATTTATAGGTGTCAGTTGTATGGGTTTTCCTGTTAGGACGGTGGATCCAGAGCCTGACCTACGCGAGATCCGGAGACACCTCATCGGCTGTCTGAGGGGCACGTCCTACACATTACGTGAGCTCCATCTTGCCTTTGAGGCCCGTTCAGACATGTCAGATGACCAGCGTGCATCCACTTATCTCCTGTTCCTCTTGGGTTGCACGTTGTTTGTGGACAAGAGTCAGGATAAGATGCCTGCAGCTTATCTTTCCCTGTGCATAGATCTTCAGAGATTTGGGCATCTCGCCTGGGGATCAGCTGCTTTGGCGTACATCTATCGCGAGTTAGGGAAGACGTCCAGATCCGGATGCGCTCAGATGGGAGGCTGTTCGACTCTCCTAGAGGTAATATTTAATATTTATTTAATACTCCTTTTTTTCCCTAAACAGATGTCTTTTTTGACATATTTCTAAAATACTTTTCAGGCCTGGATATACGAGTACTTCCCGAACTTCCGGCGACTTTTGAGTCCGGATTGGTGGGAGGGGCAGCCGAGAGCCCGGAGATGGATGGAGCATCTGCTCGTGTTTCGGCGCAACCTAGACACGATGCCTGTTGAGAGGGTGAGCTTTTTATATTTAAATTGTTATACTCCCTCCGTCCCATTGAAAGTATTCTGTCATGTTTGCTAACAAAGTGAGTTATAGGTATGTTGGACGCCTTATGGTACCGGGGTGGATGCGCTTTTACCGGTGTCATACTTCAGAGGTATTTTACGCTTCTTAGACATCACCGAAGCGTATATGCCTGACCGGGTGACCAGGCAGTTCGCGATCCAGCAGAGGATCCCCAGAATGGCGCCCTTGCCTATCTTGACGTGCATTTTGATGGTCGGTCAGAAGGGGTACAAGAAGGTGTATGGCGATCGTGATGATGTTTGGGACGAGTGGATGGAGTACAACATGGAGTCATACGATCCAGTTCGTCGTTTGGGGCCATCAGTTACTACATCTCCTCCTGTGACTCCAGACTATATGGAGTGGTTTCGAGCTAGGAGTCATGTTCGGATTAGTAATCCGATACATGAGCCTGTAGCTGACATTCCACATCATCATGGTCATCCAGAGCCACTACCCGCGATCAGAGATATGCTACTTCCATTGCTCATGGATGACCGGCTACCTGATGACGTCAGAGCTACCATTACGCGGGTGCACGAGAGGTTAGGAGATCACATTTAGTATCTATCGGTTTAGGATGAGTTTGGGATGATGTATGGATTATGTACACTGTATTTTTGGATTATATATTTTGATGTATTTTTGGATTATATATTTTTATGTATGGATTATGTACACTGTATGTATTATGGATTAGTTATCACAATCTCAACGACATATTCAGTTAAACCTTGAAAAATGGTACAAATTTGTAACTTCTTTTCCATTTAGAATTTGAGTAAAGTCATACTAATGGAAAACACTTCAAATTTGTGAATTTTTTTTCAATGTGTTTTTTAATCTGTTTTGTGCATACAGTCTGTTCAGACTTCATTTCGTGTGGTTATACACGAAATGATGTCTACAATTTCGAGTATTTTTATACGAAACATATGTTAATATTTCGTATAAAACTACACGAAAAGTGATATATAATTTTAAGACTATATTTCGTGTGGTTATACACGAAATGATATCATATATGTCGTGTAAAAATACACGATACAAAATGTACAATTTCGTATATAAGTACACGAAATGTAATTCAGTGACACATTCCTTAAAATGTCATTTAGAATGTAGAAAAAAATTAAAAAAAAATAATGGCACATATTTGTAACTCAATTTCCATTTGGATTTGGAGGAAACTCATAGAGATGAAAAACACTTTAAATGTCATTTAGAATATAGAAAAAAATTAAAAAAAAAATAAACAAGGTAGCCGTATACCTTTTTCACAAGATCGGGACACATTCCTTAAAACCCTAAATAATGGCACATATTTGTAACTCAATTTCCATTTGAATTTGGAGGAAACTCATATAGATGAAAAATACTTTAAATGTCATTAAGAATGTAGAAAAAAATTAAAAATAAATAAACAAGGTAGCCGTATACCTTTTTCACAAGATCGGGACACATTCCTTAAAACCCTAAATAATGGCACATATTTGTAACTCAATTTCCATTTGGATTTGGAGGAAACTCATAGAGATGAAAAACACTTTAAATGTCATTTAGAATGTAGAAAAAAATTAAAAAAAAATAAAAGAGGTAGCCGTATACCATTTTCACAAGATCGGGACACATAAAACCCTAAAAACCCTAAATAATAGCACATATTTGTAACTCAATTTCCATTTGGATTTGGAGGAAACTCATAGAGATGAAAAACACTTTAAATGTCATTTAGAATGTAGAAAAAAATTAAAAAAAAATTAAAAAAAAAATAAACGAGGTAGCCGTATACCATTTTCACAAGATCGGGACACATTCCTTAAAACCCTAAATAATGGCACATATTTGTAACTCAATTTCCATTTGGATTTGGAGGAAACTCATAGAGATGAAAAACACTTTAAATATCATTTATAATGTTCAAAAAAATTAAAAAAAAAAATAAACGAGGTAGCCGTATACCATTTTCACAAGATCGGGACACATTCCTTAAAACCCTAAATAATGGCACATATTTGTAACTCAATTTCCATTTGGATTTGAAGGAAACTCATAGAGATGAAAAACACTTTAAATGCCATTTAGAATTTAGAAAAAAATTAAAAAAAAATAAACGAGGTAGCCGTATACCATTTTCACAAGATCGGGACACATTCCTTAAAACCCTAAATAATGGCACATATTTGTAACTCAATTTCCATTTGGATTTGGAGGAAACTCATAGAGATGAAAAACACTTTAAATGTCATTTAGAATGTAGAAAAAAATAAAAAAATAAACGAGGTAGCCGTATACCATTTTCACAAGATCGGGACACATTCCTTAAAACCCTGGCACATATTTGTAACTCAATTTTCATTTGGATTTGGAGGAAACTCATACTGATGAAAAACACTTTAAATGTCATCTAGAATCTAGAAAAAAATTAAAAAAAATAAATAGATGAAATATATTGCTCAAATTAATTTCGTATGACAATACACGAGATATTGCTTCATATTTCGTGTGTTATTATACGAGAACTTAGGTAGTATTTCGTGTATTATGACACGATAATGCGAAGTTAGTTTCGTGTATTTATACACGAAACGCGTTAAACCATCAGCTATTAAACCGTAACTTTTTATTAAACCCTATATATACACCCATTCTTAGCAGTCCCATTCACCATTCATTAACACACATTATCCAAGTTCTTACAATCATATTATGGATTCCTCACATTGTTACGATGATATTAACCTTGATGATATAGAATTTATCTTTGAAGAAGAAGACGAAAGGGCACCAAATCAAGATTCTCCACAACCTTCTTCACCTTCTCCGCATCAAAATCAAAATCCAAGCTCCAATGAAGTAAGTTCATATGCTACTATCTTATCTTTGTCATATGTGGATTCTATTGGCAATGTTCCATATACACATTAGAATAAAAATGCAATCTTGAAATACACATTCGAATAAAAATCCAATCTTGAAATTTTTGCTTGATTAGTTATTTATGCAACTATAATTTGTGAAATTGTCTATGGCTAAGAACTTATGAGACGAAACTCACAAGGTGAGATAAAACTCACAGGTGTTGTTCTTAGTGTTGATGACACTAACAACAACACATTCACCAATTCTAGAAAAAGCACAAATCAATAGAAATAAATATAATTTGCAGCGGAAGAATTAAAGCAATACACAAGAATATAATTTTTATCAAGTTATATAAATATATAACTTGATGGGTGCCTAAAAGGCAAGACCTTTCTATTAATAATATGAATTCAATACAAGGTCAAGGTTGTTCCTTAATGATAAACGAACCCTGATATAAGGAACAACATACACAAATTCTCTCTGTAAATAAACACTCAAAAACCTCACAAAAATATAAAAATCTATATGAAATATTCGAGTGTTGGACAAAGTGTTGCCGACACTGAATGGCAACACTTGAGAGCAGAATTCTACTTTTCTTGTGCAGATTTGCGTTTTCTGAATTGGATGATCTTCAATGAAGATCCACTGCACTATTTATAGGCCACAAAGTCTTGGAGCCTACTCAAATGATCAGCTAACAGTCTTGAGTTTGTTTCCTCATTTTATGCCTTCTCGCCTTCATTGTAGGAGACCTAGTCTTCTCTTGCTTCTCATGCTTGTACCTCTTAGCTTTGATTGCCTTGTACTCTGACTTGTTCTCCCCCAGAATAGCTGAATAAAATATCTCCTGGCTTGGTCATAAATTAAACAAATAAACACATGTTTATTTGTTAATTTCTTCTTCTTCTTCGTGATTAACGCCTGGGTCACATTTTCGTTGCCGATTTTAAGCTCATTTTAAGGTGACTAACTACTGTTATATAAACATTAATTTACCCATTAATATTTGTGAAAAATACAGTAACTAACTCAGTGTCGCCAATTCCAAATGGCAACACTTTTGGCAACACCAGTGGCAACACTGGTTTGCAACACTTGGGATGACATTCATGACAACACATGATCTAACATTAACAATCTCCCCCATAGTTACTGATTTCTTCACAAAATACCAATGTGATGATCTTTTCAAAAACAGTTAGTCAAACTTAACTAAAACCACAAAAAATGCCACGAGATTTTGATAGAGGCAACATAAACCTTCAGGCAATGTTTTGAAATATTTTTCAATCCAAAACATCAACCATTAAGCAAATGAAGTATCAAAATCTTTACAAAAAATCTCCCCCTTAATACGAAATTAATAACTAACCAAAATAATTATTAAAATCTTAACCCAACCATTCCATCATTCAACAAAAAACATCCATCCAAGTTTGAAGAAAATTCCAGCCGAAACAAAGAAAAAAAATAAACAGAAATAAAATTTGTTTAAGCATTACAAACCAAAATAAAACAAATAAAATTGTTTTTGTTCCAAACCACCAAAATCAACCACCATTCAAACCAACCATCTTTAAACTGCATTTCCAGCTCCTTCACCTCCCTCTCGCCGTCCCACTTGGCCCAAAGACCATTTCCAGCTCCATCATCATCATCACGCCTTGGTGGCTTATCTCCCTATTTTGGAAGAAATCAAATCCACCATTTTCATCATGTCGGTGCGCATGTCCAACCACCCCTGAATTGCGAGTCAATGTGCTTGACCCGACTATTGAAAAAATTAAGTACCATAGCAAAGATCAACCATTACAGGAGCATGTTGCCGAAGTGTTGCCGGCTTCAGGGGCGACACTTGGGGCGACACCGGTAGCGAGGGCGAATCGGAGAAGCATTTGTGACCAAAACCCAAGGTAAATCCCTGTGCCTATCACCTTCAGTAAAGTGTTTGGTAATTCTGTAATAAACAGGCTTTTCAGAGATATTATCACCATTCCAAGGTTTAAGGTTTTGGAACATGAGGACTTGGAAAATAAGGGAAGGAAATATGAAGGAGGAGGTCTTTTTCTTCTTAGCCCATGCAGCAAGGTGAGCAAATACAAGTCTCCCAAAGTTAACTCTTTGTTTCTTGCCTAGTTTGTACAACAAATTAGCTTGCTCAAAAGTGACCGTGTTCTCGTTTGCCGTAGGAAGCCAATTTGTTATACAAATCTTGTGGAGCACGCTAAACAAAGAGGTGAGATGGGTAGACCTAAAGTGATCAGACCAAATGGTGATTCTCCCTCCAGTTAAAAAGGTGGCTAAGGCATTAGGATCATATTCCAAACTCTCATCTTCGACATTAGGGAGGCCGAATGCCTTGTTGATGATCAAGGGATTAAAATCATAGATATTGCCCCTAACAAAAATCTTTCCATAATGAGGGGTATTCCTATCATCAATATTATCCCTAAGATGAGCATAGAAATTCCTAACCACACTTTCAATGTACGATGACACTTTAGTCACCGTAGGCAAAAACATCCTATCCTCCAAAAACTGATACACACCTAACTCCTTGAATTGAGTCACATACATATTCTTTTCATTCAGAATTTTCTTCTCAGAATCTTCAACAAACTTATCTAAATTTGTTTCACCATAAAATTCATCCGAAAGAAAAGGACGTTCATAAAATCCAAAGGACTCATAATCTGACTTTGTATCCTGAGAGGGATTAGGAGAGTGTACCTGTGCCATGAAATAGGAGAATACGAAGGAGAACTCGATTGTGCTTTGGTCTTGGCAGCAGGTGTTGCTTCAGGTGTTGCCATTTCATCGGCAACACTTGGGGCGACACTTGATGAAATTTTCTGTTTCTTCTTCATTTTGGACTGGGCTTCAGCAAGAGTTTCCTCATCTTCCAGGCCAAGCTTCTTCATCCTCATCGAGAAGATGATGAGGGCTCCTTTGTCTCTTTAAAAGTCGGGTCCGAACCTTCCTCGGACGAAATGTTGAGCGAAGAACTTGAAGAATCATCCACATTAACTGGATCATCTGCCGTGTTGGAAGGTATCTTGGACCTGAACAAGGTTTTGATCCTCTCAGATTGTCTACGCACTCCACCCCTAAAAGACGAAGAGGCATCAACCGCCTTTCTCTTCTTGGTCTTCTTTTGAGGGGCGAAGGTGAGCTCTATGGAGGGGGTAGCTTCTGGAAGATTAATAGGAATGGGAATTTTGGAAGGATCATAGACAACAATGTCTAATGAGGGTGAGGTTGAGGGTGTGGCCGAAAGTGTCGCAGGGGATATCTCCATTGGAACGGCGACATTTGAGGCAACACTAGAGGGAGCTAGAGGCGAAATTTCCATGGGTGACGAAATTTGGGGAGTATTTTTAGGGCTAGCCATGGAAGATTGACGAAGACGAAGAACAGGGGTGAGGGTTTCGGTTTACCGCCTAGAGAGAGAGGGAAACAAGAAGAGAGAGAGAGAGAGAGTTTTGTGAGGAGGAGGGTTTTAATGAGTGAGTATTGAAGGATTAAATTGATTTGACAAGTTCAAATCAATTTAAAACTCCTTTTATCTCTAAAACCCCAACAAACTTAAGCACTGTTTCCGCCATTTTAAAAACATTTTTTTTTTTTTTTAATTTTTATAATTTTTATAATTTTTAATAATAACTAATCATAATTTTAGTAATATCCATAAAATTGTGTTTTTCAAAATTCAAAGAGATGAATTTTAAAAAATAGATATTACAAAAATTACACTTAGATTGACAAAAATAAAAATTTTTGCTAAAAACCTTTTAAATTTCACAAACTCTAAATATAAGCAAATAGACTTTTGGAGATTTAAAATTTAATTAACAAAAACAAAAATAAGAAAATAAAAAATTAATGTAGCATCTACTAATGTGTTACTAGCAATGTTGCGTGACACACAAGGCAACATTTTTAAATAAAATCCCCTTGATATTTTTCAACATATATAACTTATCATTCCTTAGGCAATTTATAAGCACACTTTACACTTTCTTTATTTACAAGGAAGCATCGTAGTAGCGAGCTCCGTGCCCCGAGTTTTTTATTAAAGTGTAAAGCTACAATTAGTAAGTTTTATACCTTTCAAGTAGGGTACACTGTAGTAGCGAGCTCCATGCCCCTAATACTTAGTATAAAACACTACATTATATTCCCTTTGGGAATTTCCACAAGCTTTGCCTTTTTCAATATCAACAACAATATGAGTGACTTTGTCACTTTTTAGCACAAAGGGGTATTTTATAAAAAAATGTTAACCTTAAGAATGTACACATACTAGAATAAAGGTCGATAAATGCCCCCATTTGGGATTAAACAACTATATATATATATATATTTTTTTTTTTTTAAATTTTAAAGATAATGTACAACACATACAAAGTGTTGCTGACGGTGTTGGAAACAGCGACGGCAACACTAACGTATTTATAGAAAACATAGACCAAGAGATTTTTTCAAACTTGAAAATCTCTCATGGTCCAAGGCTTTGGTCAAAATATCAGCAAGTTGATGTTTTGTATCAATATGCTCTATTTGGATCAATTCCTTTTCTACTAAATCTCTTAAAAAATGATGGCGGATATCAATGTGCTTAGTGCGTGAGTGTTGTACAGGGTTTTTGGAGATATTTATAGCACTCAGATTGTCACAATACATGGTCAAGATATTACTATCAAGACCATAGTCATCAAGCATGTGTTTTAACCATATTAGTTGTGAACAACAACTCCCGCCGCCACATATTCGATTCAGCTAGCCGAGAGAGAAACACAGCTTTGCTTGCGACTGTACCATGACACTAGATT
Organism: Adenophora triphylla var. japonica; assembly: GCA_022495995.1. NCBI lineage: Eukaryota > Viridiplantae > Streptophyta > Magnoliopsida > Asterales > Campanulaceae > Adenophora > Adenophora triphylla. The sequence goes on along the minus strand of JAFEMH010000880.1, from coordinate 420,703 downwards.
ATTACCCAAGAAAAAACAACCCCCACTAGTACTCTTTCTGTCATCTATATCCCCTGCCCAATCAGAGTCACTAAAACCAACTAAGTTGGTATTAGTGTCTTTGGTGAACCAGATTCCTAATTCACTTGTCCCAGACACATACTTGATGATTTTCTTGACAGCATTTAGGTGAGAAATTTTAGGAGCAGATTGATATCTAGCACAAACACCTACGCTGAACATTATATCGGGACGACTGGCAGTAAGATAAAGAAGACTACCTATCATGGATCTATACAGAGTTGGGTCAACATCCTCCCCTGCCTGATCTTTGGTTACCTTAAGAGATGATCCCATAGGTATTTTAGAGCTCTTGGCACTCTCCAATCCAAATCTTTTCACCAGACTCTTAGCATACTTGCTCTGAGTGATGAAGATTCCATCATTCGATTGTTTCACCTGCAATCCTAGGAAATAATTAAGTTCTCCTATCATGCTCATCTCAAATGTAGATGTCATAGCTTCCACAAAATTTTGTAAACATGTTTTAGATGTGGAACCATAAACTATGTCATCAACATAGATTTGAGCAATGACAAGCTCTTTATTTTCCCTAAGAATAAATAATGTCCTATCGGCTTCTCCTCTAACAAATCCATATTCAAGAAGGAAGCTTGTTAGACGCCCATACCATGCACGAGGAGCTTGTTTTAAGCCATATAAGGCCTTATCAAGTCTGTATACATGGTCCGGGTGGAATGGGTCTTCAAACCCTTTGGGTTGCTCAACATAGATCTCTTTATCTAAGTACCCATTCAAGAAAGCCGCTTTGACATCCATTTGGTGCAATGTGATTTTGAGATAACAGGCTATAGCAAGAAGAAGTCTTATTGACTCAATTCTAGCCACAGGTGCAAAGGTCTCGTCAAAGTCGATTCCTTCCACTTGTGTATAGCCTTGAGCCACAAGACGAGCTTTATTACGAACAATATTACCCAATTCATCAGATTTGTTTTTGTAAATCCATTTAGTTCCAATAATGTTAGTATTTAAAGGACGTGGAACTAAACACCAAACCTCGTTACGGGTAAATTGTTCAAGCTCTTCTTGCATAGCTTGAATCCAGAATTTATCATTTAAGGCCTCAATCACATTTTTTGGTTCAACAGAGGAAACGAAACATGAGTGTTTTACCTGAGAGTATGTGGAGGACATACACACATATCTAACCATATCTACTGTAATCAACTGGCTCCTTGTTCCTTGTTCTAACCCCTTCATTAACATCACCAATTACTTGAGTAATGGGATGATAATTTCTAATTCGAGCTGGGGGATCTCTCCTGCCTTGATGGTACACCAATCCATCTTCTCCTTCAGAGTCACTGCTCTCAGAATTTCCAGCCACTGTTCTGTTCTCCTGTGTTGCCTCAGGTGTTGCCATTTCGGGCGACACTTGGAGCAACACTTGAATCTGTGGCCGCAATGGCTGAATCGGTTACATTCCAGCCCTTTGTTCGACTTCTTCTAGTAAAGTCGAGGTATATCATCACCGGGTTCTCTGTGGCACTCAAGTAATCGTTAAATTCAATATTTACCGATTCTTGAATCACTTTTAACCTCAAATTATAGACACGATAAGCATGACTGTTTTGAGAGTAGCCAAGAAAGATGGCTTTGTCACTCTTAGAATCAAGTTTTCCTAAGTATTCCCGGTCATTTAAAATGTAACACAAACACCCAAACACATGAAAATAGTGAACCGTAGGTTTCTTTCCATTTAAAATCTCATAGGGTGTCATAGTTGTACCGGGTCTTAAGAAAACTCTATTTGTAGTGTGACAAGGTGTTTAATGCTTCGGCCCAAAAACCTTTAGAAATATTTCTAGCAATTAGCATAACACGAGCCATTTCCATTAAAGTCCTATTTTTCCTTTCAAAGAACACCATTTTGTTGTGGTGTTTTGGAGTGCCGAAAACTCATGGTGTATCCCCTTTTTACTACAAAAAGTAGAAAAGGAGATGTTTTCAAATTCTCTACCATGATCTGATCTTATTCGAAAAATAGGAGAACAAAACATGTTTTTGATTTTAGAGGCTAAGTGAGTAAATTTATCAAAAGTTTCAGATTTTTCTCTTAAGAAATACACCCATGTAAACCTAGAAAAATCGTCAACTATTACATAAACATACTTCTTACCTCCCAAGCTTTCTACCTCAATAGGACCCATCAAGTCCATATGTAGAAGCCGAAAACAATGTGTTGTTCTGAGTGTTGCTCATTGTGTTGTTCAACACCGTGAGCAACACGAGTTTGCTTACCCTTTTGACAGTCACCACACATCACGGTGTTTTTGAGGTCTAGTTTAGGAACACCTTTGACGGCATTATGTTTGATAATCTTCTCAAGATTCCTATAATGAGAATGACCTAACTTTTGATGCCATAACCTAATATCATCAAGTTTTGTCAAATTGCACACCGATTTATTACCAACCAGATAGCAATTATCACTTGATCTTATTCCGGTCATGACACAAAAGTTAGTGTTATCAAACACTTCACGAGGTATTTTTATTGCATTTTACCTCCAAATTGTCATCACATAGTTGGCTAATGCTAATTAAATTAGCAAGTAAACCATCTACGTGCAAGACATTTTTCAAAGGAGGAAAACCAACAATATCCAGTGTTCCTTTACCAACTATTTCACTCTTGCCTCCACCACCATAAGTCACTGAGCCTCCTTGAATAGGTTGGTACTCTGTTAGGAATGATTTTGTACCCGTCATATGACGTGAACAACCACTATCAAAGTACCAAGTTCCCGCAATGTTAGTCCTTAAAGCCGTATAAACAACATAGCATTTCGGTTTTCCTTGGGTAACCAACCCTTTTTTGAAAATCTGGATTTCTCGTTCACCGGTGTTGCCATAAGTGTTGCCCCGAGAAACCGGCGACACTTGAGACGACACTTGAAGACTGGACATTTTCTTTTGTAGGAAAATGCAATGCGGTTTTAAATGTCCAGGTTTGTGACGGTATCCACACTCATTGGATTGATCGGAGGAATCACTAGGAGTGCTACCCTTTTCCTTGACACGCTCTTTTACAAAACAATTTTTAGTTTCAACATCAAACAAGGAAGAGGTAATACTTTCAAGTGATTCTTGGAACCCAAGACCAGCTTTCAGAGGCTTACTCAATTTGAGTATTTCATCCAATTTGGATGAACTCGTGTTGAGTTTTTTGAAGGTGGATTCGGCTAGGTTGAGTTTGGCCTTGATTTTATCAAGATCCAAGTCTCTCCTACTGAGTTGAGCTTCTAGCCGAGTCAAGGAGTTCTTAAGATCACCGATTTTCCTTTTTCAAGAAAACCACCATCTTATTCTCCTTTTTCCATTCCACGAGGAGAGATTTCTAGAGGTTTTTTAATTCACACATAAGTTCATCTTTATCAAGATCATCCTCTATAATCTCTTCGAATTTAAATCGAGTTGAACCATGCAAATTAAGATCATTTAAAGAATCATACCTGCGAGTGTTGTGCCAAGTGTTGCCAATTCTGGACGACACTTGGGGCAACACTTTACGAAGAAGTCACCAATGTTGTGTCAAGTGTTGTCAAATCTGTGACGACACTTGAAGTAACACTCTCGATCGAAGGTAGCTCCTCTACCGTGGCCATCATGACTACTTGCTCCGTCTGTTCTTCTTTCTCCGTTCCTTCCTCCTCTCCATCACTAAGAGATACCCACAAGTTTTTGCCCGCCTTTCTCAAGGTGTTAGCACATTCATTGGCATAGTGACCCCAACCGGAACAAGCATGACATTGAATAGATTCAATGTACTTAGGATCGGACCGGATCTTTTCCGAGGATGCACGCCTTGGTGGGATATCCTTTTGATTTGGAGGAGGACTTCTCCTTGGCACAAAACTAGAGGTTTTGGTCGTTTGGTCCTTAGCCTTTACTGCACTTTGTTAAATTTTCTAACCATAGAATTATATCTCTTTGCAAGTAAAGCTACACTAGTATTTTCATCTAACTCCTCGAAGACTTCATCTTCATCATCCACACATGTGTCCAAAGATTCGACTTTTAAGGCAATATTCTTGCCTTTAGAAGCCTCCGTTTGTTCATTGAGATTCAACTCAAAGTTTTTCAAAATACTCATTAAGGAGTTGATGTCCATTGTTGAAAGATTATGGGCCTCTTCAATAGCTGAAACTTTAATATTAAAACGTTCGGGAAGAGTACGAATAGCTTTTGAAACAAGTTGTTTATTTGTAAAAGGCTCCCCTAATACTTGACAAGCATTTGAAATATCAATCAACTTTTCAAAATAAGACGAGATGTCTTCGTTTTCACCCATTCTTAATCTTTCAAATCTACTAGTGAGACCTCTAAGCTTTGTTTCTCGGACACTGCCATCTCCTTCACAAAATCTTTGTAAAGTATCCCAAGCATCTTTTGCAGAGGGACTATTTTGAATGAGTTTGAACATATGCATGTCAACCCATTCATAGATGGCATTCGCTGCCTTTTCATTGAAACTAGCAAGATTATTCTCTTCAATTGTCCACTCGAATTCGGGTTTGACTTGAACGTCACCATCGTCATCCGGAGGAAGCATTGGAACAGAATAACCATTTAAAATAGATCGCCAAGCCCGAAGATCAATTGATTTGATATGCGAGCGTAGGCGAATCTTCCAATAAGCATAATTAGATCCGTCTAAAACCGGTAATCTCTTTTGATTAGGGTTTGCAGGGATCATAAGCCATGACAAAAGGATCTAAACACTTAGTATATCAAGTGCTAGGCTCTGATACCAATTGAAATTGTCTATGGCTAAGAACTTATGAGACGAAACTCACAAGGTGAGATAAAACTCACAGTGTGTTGTTCTTAGTGTTGATGACACTAACAACAACACATTCACCAATTCTAGAAAAAGCACAAATCAATAGAAATAAATATAATTTGCAGCGGAAGAATTAAAGCAATACACAAGAATATAATTTTTATCAAGTTATATAAATATATAACTTGATGGGTGCCTAAAAGGCAAGACCTTTCTATTAATAATATGAATTCAATACAAGGTCAAGGTTGTTCCTTAATGATAAACGAACACGATATAAGGAACAACATACACAAATTCTCTCTGTAAATAAACACTCAAAAACCTCACAAAAATATAAAAATCTATATGAAATATTCGAGTGTTGGACAAAGTGTTGCCGACTTGAATGGCAACACTTGAGACGAGAATTCTACTTTTCTTGTGCAGATTTGCGTTTTACGAATTGGATGATCTTCAATGAAGATCCACTTTGCACTATTTATAGGCCACAAAGTCTTGGAGCCTACTCAAATGATCAGGCCTAACGAGTCTTGAGTTTGTTTCCTCATTTTATGCCTTCTCGCCTTCATTGTAGGAGACCTAGTCTTCTCTTGCTTCTCATGCTTGTACCTCTTAGCTTTGATTGCCTTGTACTCTGACTTGTTCTCCCCCAGAATAGCTGAATAAAATATCTCCTGGCTTGGTCATAAATTAAACAAATAAACACATGTTTATTTGTTAATTTCTTCTTCTTCTTCGTGATTAACGCACGGGCATTTACGTTGCGATTTTAAGCTCATTTTAAGGTGACTAACTACTGTTATATAAACATTAATTTACCCATTAATATTTGTGAAAAATACAGTAACTAACTCAGTGTCGCCAATTCCAAATGGCAACACTTTTGGCAACACCAGTGGCAACACTGGTTTGCAACACTTGGGATGACATTCATGACAACACATGATCTAACATTAACAATTTGTAGGGTCAATATCCGGATTTGACTGATCAATTCACGACATCACAATTATTTATAAATAGAGATGAACTTCTAAAACACGTACGGAGTATTGCGGCCCTTCAAAATATAACACTTGTTATACAAGATTCGAGAAAGACTAGTGGGAATATCCAAGCCTACGCAAAGATTATATGTCATTTTGGTGGCAAGTATAGGCCTGGCAAATCTAAAAATCAGAGGCTAACTAGCAGCAAGAGGATTGGGTGCATGTTTGAACTTCGGGCCAAAGATATGGGTGCTGGGTTATGGGGTTATGTTGTCAAGCATGGTTCTCATAATCATGACTTTCCAACGTATCCGGAAGGTCATCCGCTCGGGAAATTGTCACAAGATGAGTATGAGGAGGTGTGTACCGCAAGTCAATCGTCCATGCGTCCGAATAACATTTTCACAATGTTAAAGAAGAAGGGTAAGAAGAATGTGAGTACTCAGACACATGTCCATAATGCCATCGTGAAGTTCAAAGCACAAGAACGAGAAGGGAGATCACCGCTGCAACAATTCATGAAATTACTCGACGATAATCAATATATTGTATTCACGAGGAAAGCCAAGGACAGTGACATCATCGGCGACATATTCTTCTCTCACCCACTAGCATCGCATATGCTCAACTGCTTTCCATATGTAGTCCAAGGTAAATTTTTGTGAATTTTTTTCAATGTGTTTTTACTACATTACGTACATACAGTCTGTTCAGACTTCATTTCGTGTGGTTATACACGAAATGATGTCAACAATTTCGTATATTTTTATACGAAACATATGTTAATATTTTGTATAAAACTACACGAAAAGTGATATATAATTTTAAGACTATATTTCGTGTGTTTATACACGAAATGGTATCATATATGTCGTGTAAAAATACACGATACAAATGTACAATTTCGTATATAAGTACACGAAATGTAATTAATATTGTTGTCGACTCTGTTTCTCTTTAAATCCTACTAGGTGATTGCACTTACAACACCAAGCTGCTATGGGTGCCATTCCTTCATATTTTGGGATTTACTTCCACGGGAAGAATTTCACAATTGCATATGCGTTTCTCCAAAATGAGAAGACCGATAATTTTGCATGGGCACTCAAGAATTTGCGTAGTCTTTTTCATCCTCCCAACATGCCAACAATTTTCTTCAACGATCGAGACTTGGCTTTCATTAATCTTTGTCCAAGCAGAATTTCCCGAGACCGCACATCATTTGTGTCGAAGGCATATAGAAGTCAATGTTCGAAAGAGGGCGTTGGCTCATACTGGGAACCCGAAATTCGCAAAGCGTTCATGAATAAATTCAATGCAAGGCAATATCGGCCGCTACTTCCGGAGAATGGAACACCCGTTGGCAACGATTTTCTAAACGTTTTCTTGCTTATCTGCTTTATTGAGCTATCTCCGCGATACATGGATTACTCCATACTCTCAAATATTACGTCCATGCATACGGATACGTTGCTACACTTCGGAACCCACACCACGAACAGATCCGAGAGTGAGCATAGCGGAGGTTGAAGAAGGCGTTGGGAAGTACTTCTTCTACTTTTGACACAATTTTCAAAGTTGCTCACGAGATCATGGAAATTCAAATAATAAAAATCAAAGCTAGCATGGAGATGGCAAAGAGCGAGAATTCCAATTGATATGAAGACTTGTAATACGTATCACGACATATTGGGGCGAGTGTCAAATGTAGCCTTGGACATCATCAAAAAGAGCGGACTCGTAATGGGGATAATGTCATGGATCCCTCGGAATGTGGGTGTTATGTCGGGCGAACACATGGACTTCCATGCGATCACGAGATTGCACGTATACGAGCTGCAGGGGATGGATTGGGTTGTCTTCGATTCATGCTTTTGGAAGAAGTTGGACATTGAGCGAGTACTTGTCCAACTAGGTCTTCGATCAATGAAAATTCTTTTGAAGGCTGTGTGGAACGAAGTACGAACGCATCCGAACCGATCAAGAGAAAGTTATTCCAAACGATAAATGAAGAGCTACATCCACAAACCGAGAGAGATGCTTCGAGCCACCTCATATTTCAAAGGAAAAGAAACCCCGGACCACCAGTTCAAGAATACTTTCAGATTGGGAGCATACAGACAGATATTTTGGAGTCCCCACTACACCACCCTCCACTGGCAGCAGGTCTAGATCTTCATTCATTGCATCAACCCAATCGAGTACGATGTCGTGGGACTCAAACTCTTTGAAGTCCACGCCCAATCCGAAAGTAGCTTCAAACACTACACCATCTAGCCCTACTACTCCTACGTCTCTTCCACCACTAGCTGCTTCAACTTGTGGGAGAGGACGAGGTCGGGGACGAGGATGAGGACGAGGATGGGGTCGGAGTCAGGGTCGGGGTCGTGGAAAGGGAAATGGACAAGTCAAAGTCACTAGTCTACATACTTCTAGGTATACTTTGTCATTAATGCCTTTCATGGTCCCATTTATTGAAGGCATCACAGATGTGAGGGGTGATGGACATTGTGGCTATAGAGCCGTAGCTGCGCAGATATACGGAGATGAGGACATGTGGCCTCAAGTCCGCACAGATTGTTGCCTTGAGCTGCATAGTCAACGCGAGCTTTATCAGAGAGTTATATCTTGGACAAGTATGGACGAGCTCTACTGTCGCATTGCTTACTATTCCTCCCCGGCTCCTGAGTATTATTATATGATCCTCCCAGAGCTAGGGCACATCATTGCCACGAGGTATAATGTGGTGTTCATCTCGTACACGCTAACCAGTGGCTACAAATGCCTTCCGGTGACTGTACCACAAGGAGTAGGACCACCCACAGACACACTTGTGCTTGGACACATTGGAAACCATTTTATATTGCTGCACATGTTAGATATTGATTACCCAATGCCATCGCCAGCGATATATTAGGAGGCTCATCGTGATGCAAGCGCAAGTAACTTGGTCATGCCATACAGAGCTCGGATAGAGACATTCAACCGACTCTCAATTGCGTCGAACGAAGAAAGAGTTTCAAGAAATAGGCCATAGTATGAGTGTATCATTTGACTTATTGAGCCTTTTTTATTTGTATGTATGAATCATGAAGTTTTTATTGAGCCTTGTTAAAAACTGTTTGGAAGTTTGGATGTGTGATGTGAAATATGGCAAAGTATACCATTTTTTATGATTTTTTTTTTCAAGAAAGCTGTATTGGTCTTTGAATTTTCCAGTTTTTATGTTTGGAAGTATGAATTATGCAGACTGTTTATTTCGTGTGAATATACACGAATTTTTCAGGTAATTTTCGTATGAAAATACACGAAATAATTGTTAATATTTCGTGTAAATCTACACGAAATAACTCAATACATTTCGTGTATTTTCATACGAAACATATCTAACAACGTCATGTATAATCACACGAAACATCCGCGTACGGGTGAGGACAGTTTTGTCAATTGTCCGTGTCTTGCAAATAATATGCCTTGCAAATAACCACGCCCGATGAATTTGTATTCTAGAACACCATGATCTAAATGGCTTAACAGAGGTTGAGGTTGGATTGTAAATTATATCATCTTCACAAAAAATGAATTTCTTTGTGAACTATTGCTCGGCGAGTTGTAAATCCTCTAACCCACTGATCTCTAATTTGCTTCACCAGATTTATTTCCTGCATTTTTTCTTGATTTCTAATTTAGGCAACCATTATCCTAGCTAAACTCCATTGTAATTATTATTTGTTTCCACCATTAACATCCCAAAATTACCTTCGCTCACTTCAATTAAAAATCACAGTTGGATTATAAAAATTCTTTTCAGTCTCAAAATCATAAGAGGAAAATACTAGAATTGAAAGATTGTCTCACCTCAACAACAAACTTGACACTGATCAAAGCTTCCTCTTGCTTTATCCAAGCTGGCTTCTTTCTTCTTCCTCGGTTTCTTCTTCTCCCTGTCCGCTCTCTCTCTCTCGCGTCTCTCTCTCTCTCTCTCTCTATGCGGTTTCTTTCTTGGCCGTTCTCTATCTCTCTTTCTATTCTATGCGGCTCCTCTTCTAAATCCCTCTTGCCGTTAAAACCATTGAAAAGGCTCCATCAGTTTAAGAAATTAAAAAGGCTCTAGATTAATGAAGAGATTTTATTGGAGTTTTCTAAACCTAACCCAAAATAACCCAAGTCCAAGAAGGAAAACCCAATGTAATGTAGGTATCCTAATTTAAATAAACTAGGCCCATTTAATTAATCAATCTAGGAAAAGGAATAGTCACAAATTGTAGGGACCGAGACCACCCACCACTCCACATTAGTATGATATTGTCCGCTTTGGGCCCAGCCCGCACGGATTTGCTCTTGGGTCAACTCCCAAAAGGCCTCATACTAATGAAGTGGGTGTGTGCTCTTATAAACCTGACAATACTTTGTTCAATTGTCGATGTGGGATTGGGTTTGCACCCCAACAATCCTCCCCTCAAACCAAGGACCACACAAGTGAACACCATCCGCAAAGTCACACAAGAGGGAATCCCACCACCACTATAATTGCACACACACGGTCCACCCAGGCCGGAACATCCGAACCATGGCTCTGATACCATTTGTAGGGACCGAGACCACCCACCACTCCACATTAGTATGATATTGTCCGCTTTGGGCCCAGCCCGCACGGATTTGCTCTTGGGTCAACTCCCAAAAGGCCTCATACTAATGAAGTGGGTGTGTGCTCTTATAAACCTGACAATACTTTGTTCAATTGTCGATGTGGGATTGGGTTTGCACCCCAACAATAAATTGTTGGGTGTGACTCTCAATTGGTAGACAAAGGAGGATGGCGGGCTATTCTGATTCGAGGCGGGCGCCTCACATGGAGAGAGGCGGGCGCATGAGTGGCAGTTTCTGGTGGCCTTGTCGATGGCCTTGAGGCGGCCGCATGGCCTTGGTGAGGCGAGCACCTCGGTAGCCGAAGGAGTGGCGTGAGTTTGGAAAAACCCAGGCGGGCGCCTGGTTTTCTTGAGGCGTGCGCCTCGCGGCGTCAACTGCTGAGTGCGTGGGCTGGGCTTGATCGGTCCTTGGCTGCTGTTTGGTTTTGCCCTAGTCATATAAATAAGTCTTTTTGTCTTTGTTCCTCCGCAGCCTTGAGAGAGAGATTTAGAGAGAAACAAGTTTGTTTATTCACTATTGTATTGTGAGAGATTGTGAGATTGTGTGAAAGGTTTTCACCTTGATTCTCCTTGTACTCTTCTTGATTATAGTGGATTGATTCTCCGTCGCCCGTGGACGTAGCCAAGTTGGTGAACCACGTAAATCTCTTGTGTTCATTGTTTTTCAATTTTGTTTCGTATTTTTATTGTTCTTGCTATTATTGTTATTTTGTGCTTGCATCTTTATCAACCTAGCAATTGTGGTTGGGACCAAAATCCTAACACAAATAATTAATTAAATAGCCAAAATAATTAATTAAAGGAAAATTATTCAATAAATAAATAGTTTCAATTTTTAGGGTTGTTACAAAAAGTGTTCAGTTACACTTATTGTGTACTCCATCCGTCCCTAAATGAATGTTCAAATTTCATTTATGGGGCAATCCGCAAATGTTTACATTTTATACAAATAATTGGCAAAGATTTATAAATATTCTTGTTTTCTACTTTCCAAGTATTTAGTTTTGCTAGTATAAAGTGACTAGTGAAAATTTTTGGTAAAAATACATTTAGGGACAAGGTTATTTCCAGAAAGGACATTGATTTAGGACAGAGGAGGTATGAGTTAGTGAATATGTCAGATGTATCTTTTTTTTTTTTTTTTTTATAGAAGGGGATCAACACATTTCACCGCTCCCCCCTTGATGCACTTCACAGAGGCGCCTAGCTATGCTAGGGAGGGCAATGTCATTCCCTCTAACCACTGGTGGGGAAATCGAACCCATGACCTCCAGGTTGGAAGCCATGAACTCTAACCATCAGGCTAAGACCCCGCGTGCATGTCAGATGTATCTTGATTCTAGGAAGACGTGAGAGGAACATGATTATGTTGAATGTCAATTCCTCTCTTATTCCAATCTTAACTTAAGAGCTAGGAAGTCGTTAGAGGAACAGGATTGTGACAGACTTCAGAATGCAACTGACACTCACGAAACCCCTATCTTTGTGATGAATTGGTGTAGATATGTGATGCTCAGACTCTTTGGTTTACCCCTCCGTACCGATGTCGGACACTCGTATTTTAGTCTTGTTGACAAAGGTCTGGCAGGGTAAACCAAAGAGTACGAGCACCATACCGTCGATACAATATATATTTTCATTAAATTCCCTTAGTTTTGACTATAGCTTAAAGCAATGGCTAACATAGAAATGGCAACAAATCCTGTAACTGTAAGCATTCTATTTGACAGAGTTCAACCTTTTTTCATCTTCACCTATGTGACTATGTGAATACCGTTTAGTTCACCCGATTTCTCCCTCTCTTTATGAATTAAAGTTCAATTTCTTACGAGGCTTAATATCATCTTCCTGCTTTTTATGTTCATGTTTTGTGCTTTCTTTGTCAGAACCATGGGAAGTTGATGAGGGGTAGAAACACACTTCCCTTGCTTGAGCAAGATGTTACGCTTAGAGGATTTATTCTCCTTCAACATCAGTACGATCTTTTCATTATTACTATTAAAATCTCCTGCCTACAGATGATCTTACATTGACCCAAGAGTTTATTGCTTTAAGAGCTGAGAATTGATTGGTTGGCAAGAAATTCTTAAAGACATCTAAGCAGGTATCATCTTCACTAAATTAGCTTATCTTAAATGATATCATATTATATGTATAGACATGTCCCAAACATGTGTTTAAGTTAAGGAGTCAGCCAAGATTGAGGGCCTCCTTAACTTTCATTTCAGGAATTGCTATACCAAGCCGAGGAAGAATTTGGATTTGATCACCCAATGGGTGTGTCAGGACCTAACTTTGATCAATGTCATAGTTAGTTGGTTTTGATAAAGGAATATATAGAACAGGGTTTATATCAAAAGATGAAATCTGTCAGTAATGGTCCTTCACTCTGATAGCTGTGAGTCTGACAGTTATGATTCTGCTTTATACATTGGTTACAATCAATCAATTACATGAATCATATTCCTTCTCTAAGCTATCAAGATCATCAAGTGTATCTCAATCCTTATTAAAGATCATTTCTGATAGCTAAGCCTTGTTATGATCTGACAGCTATGGCTTCAGTGCTTCAGACAGCCATTACTCTGTCTCATACTTTGATGCTGAAATCTCAACCAAGATGGATCCTGTATCTTCACAGCTATCAAGTTCACCTTTGAAGACCATTGAAGACCTTCTGGAAGCCTACAGCTCAAACCAGCTCATGAAGACTGCAGAGTGGACAAGTGGGGCAAAGACCATTCAAAGACTCATTAATGAAGGCTGCAGCAGGTCATATTCCAACGGCTACATTGAAGGCTATAAATAGAAGAGTTCAGCCTCTGCACAAACTACCTTGAAAAACTCTCTTTTTCACAATCCAAAAACCTTTCCCTTACACCTTTACACACCTCCCGTAATCCAAACCTTACACACCAATCCCTACCCTTCAAACACCTGTTCCAAACCCAAACCTTCACCCTTCAACCCTGTTTCTTCAACAACAAACCTTAGTGTGATAAGTTTATGATTGTAAACATCTAAGGCTGTACTTTAGGTGTATTAGTTATTTTGTAAACACTCAAGACGTACTTTGAGTGTATTTGTTTTGTAAATCTTGAGACTGTACTTCAAGTTGTAAAAACACTTAAGGCTGTACTTTAAGTGTATCCCTAGTTAGATTGTACTAATTAGGAAGAGGAAGTTCAAGGAACTTGCCAACTCAATCTTTGTAATTCTTGTTGCTTAAGATTATAATAAATTGATCTCACTTGTCGGTTGACGGTGAGGGTGGATGTAGGAGGAGTGAACTACGAACCACTTTAAATCTTGTTGTGTTATTACCTTTTACGCAAACACATTCACACACTTGTATTATTTCATTGTGTTCATTGTCCTATCATTATTTCAAGCCTTACTTATTCATTTGCACAACTCAACAAATATCGACGGCTAAGACAAACCATATTTGTACGATCATTTGCATATCAAACAAGGGCCTTTCAATTGGTAACAGAGCTTGTCTTCACATTCAAAAGTCTAACAACTTGTGAAGGATCCTATTCAAACCCACCATGCCTCAACCAAGAAGAAATAATGAGAAAGACATCCCACACATTGACGACTGTGGATCTTTTGAGATTTATGCATCAAAAATAAAAACATACCTTGACAATATATGGAACTGGTATGTTCTAAATAATGAAGTGTCCTACCCAACTCAAATAGATATCAATGGAGGAGCTAGTACGACGAAATCCCAGAAGCATGGTCTGAATCTGAAAAGCAATTAATCAGTGCAAATCTAAAAGTCAAAAATATTCTTCAAAAGAGTGTAAATGACTCACTAGCACAAGAAATTGCTAAGGAACCAAATGCCAGATCAACATGGGATCTCATTCAAACTAAATTCACTAAACACACCAGTGTCAGGACACAAAATTTGTATAACTTGCTTAGGCAATTAGACAACTTCAAGTTCTATCCTGAAGAAAAAGTGAGTATTGCTCAACCAAGGTTTGAAAACCTTGTTAGATCTATTGCTGACCATGGAAAAACCTTTGAACAGCAAGATCTCTGCCTCAAGATATATTCCAATCTTCCACAAGAATATGAAAAGGTAGCATTACCTATCAGAGAAGGATCTGAATGGAGCACTATGACAGTTGAACAGTATTTTGGAAAGCTTGAAGCTTATGAACTGAAAGGTATGATAAAAATTCAACCAGTTCCTACCATTTCACAAACTTTAGCTTTAACTGCTCAAGAATCTGCCCACAAACCAATCACTCACCAAGACATTGAGACCATTGTCAACAATGCCCTTCAAAAGATAAACATCGGCTCCAGCACTGTCGGTAAACGGATCTCTCAAGAAGACATTCCAAGTCTCATATCCATGGTCATCGAAATGCCATGAAATTTCAAAAGAAATCTTTTGACAAAAGGTACAATCCTTCCACATCTAATGCTCAACAAGACGGCTTCAAGAAGACGGTTGATTGCTTTAGCGTGGAAAGCAAGGACATTACTCATCTACTTGTCTGAACCAAGGAAACCTAGGGAAAATCGAGACGGCTAAGAGATTGACCTACTCAAAAGAGATCATTCACAGTTCAGTGCAAGCTGCTTCAAGCTTGCTCCAAAAATAAAAATGACAAAAATAAGGAGCAAGTTATGATAGGCGATTCATCAAAATTCGGTGATGAAGAATATGAGTCCGATAATGACTCGACAATGAAGGAGAGGAGGCCATGCTATGCTTTATAGGCGAAGATGAGGAAGAGTCGAGACAATGAGGAAGAAATGGAAGCACTTCTGCTGCGAGAAGAACTAAAAGAGGTACATGATTTTAATTCTTTAAATATTGATGGTTTCAAACAATTAGTTTGCACTCTTTTAATTCAAACCAAGAAACAAAAAACTAGCTTTGCTTCACTGGTCAATGAGAACCTTTCCCAATCCTCAACCATAGACACCCTCACAAAAACCAATTACGAGCTTGAGAAAGCTGTCGAGGGCTAAGAGAACAATGCTTCATGCTTGAAAAACAAAACATGGATCGGCAGTTTGAGACATCCAGTACTCAAGAAAGCTGTCAAAGACTCATAAATCTTGAAAAAGAGAATGATGCTCTTAAAAAGAAAATAGATCCATGGAACAAGTCTGGCAAAGCATTATCCCTTTTCACCTACAACCAAAGACATCCTAGTGACAAAACGGGGATTGGTGCGACAATCCTACACTAAAGATGTACACTCCTCCCATTTGGTGAAAGGGCCATTGAAAAAATGGTTCTAGAAAACCTAAGCTCTGGCGGCTATCAAACTCAAACCTATCCTGTTCAAACCAAGGGAAAATCAAAGGAAATCTTGTTTGGTCCTAGTCATTCAAAGGAAGGACCAAGTAAAATCCAAGGAAGCAAGTATATTTGGGTTCAAAAAGGGGCCAATATACGGGAAGAAATTAAGTTTGCAAAAATGTGCTAGACGGCCCAGGCGACAGACGCCAAGGCGACAGGACGGCCAAAATCTTCCAAACAACAAAGAACCCCAAGGCAACAAATATTCTATAACAAACATAGATACACCAAACAACAAAAACCTCAATGGCAATACTCAAATGGAAGAAGTCATGCAAATCAAGATGACTCCCCGGATCATCCTATCCAAATACCTTTCGGTTTCAACCCCAATATAACAACCCAAACCACTTCTTCAATCCATCCCAATCCACTGTCCTTACTCCTTACATGATGCAAATCATGTCATATTACAATACCCTAAACCAGTTCTTGAGAAAAGATCAATGAACAAAGCTAGGGTACGAAAGAAAAACTAATCCTTTGGACCCAAAAGAATAAAAAGGGTACCATAAAATTTACTTTTGTTTTGCGAGGTACCTAGGAAAGGACTACAGTATTTAGATAGTGGTTGTAGTAGATATATGGCCTTCAATAAAGGCTGGTTGCAACAATATATCCCTAAAAATTGTCCAAATGTAACCTTTGGTGACAATTCCCAAGCTAAGGTCAAAGGATCGGGAAATCTTATTACTAAAGATATCATTTTTTACAAATGTGTCTTATGTAGAGGGTCTCGAAACACAATTTGATTAGCATAAGTCAAATGCGTGATAAGGGATATCATGTTGTTTGCACTAAGGATCAATGTACTTGTTAAAGACAAAAGCAATAAAGTCATTACATTTGGATCAAGAAAAGGAAATCTCTCTTGCTTAAACCTAGAGATTGTGGAATCCTCAAATGCTCATGCCTTGTCTTTTAGTCAATCTGATATGTCATGGCTATGTCAAAAAAGATTGGCTCACCTTAACCATAAAACCATCTCCAAGCTTGCAAATTCAAATCTAGTCAGAGGTCTTCCAAAGATCCCATTCAAGAAGGACAAACTTTGCAAAGCATGCCAATGTGGGAAGCAAAGAGATCTTCATTCAAGCCCAAGACCAGATTGGACACCTCAAGACCTATTGAACTACTTCATATGGATCTTTTGGACCCATAAGAACTAGATCTTTAGGAGGAAAAAGATACTCCCTAGTTGTGGTTGATGACTACACAAGATTCACTTGGATCATTCTTCTTGAATCCAAAAGTGACACCCTTAGCCGTCTAACAAAGCATTCAATAAAATTCAAAATCAAAAAGGGACATCCATCATCAAGATCGGATACTGATCATGGAAAGGAATTTGAGAATACGGGAGTAGAAGAATATTGTATTTGCAAAGGTATTGATCATAATTTTTCAGCCCCAAGAACACCCCAACAAAATGGTGTTCTTTGAAAGGAAAAACGAGGACAATTTGTGAGGCGGCAAGAACAATCTTTGTCGAACACAATCTCCCAAAGTATTTTTGGGGTGAAGGCATCACTCTTTGCTTTGTGTATGTTCAAAACAAGACACTAATCAACAAATTCCATAAGAAGACTCCATATGAATTATGGAATGACAAAGTTCCTACCATTTCCTACTTTCACAGTTTTGGAAGTAGATGCTTCATTCACAATAATGGCAAGAACAATTTGGACAAATTTGACTCCAAAAGTGATGAAGGAATCTTTCTTGGGTATTCTAATACAAGCAAAGCTTATAGAGTTTACAACAAAAGAAGACTTGTAGTAGAAGAATCAATTCATGTTGACTTTGATGAAAACAATGATCAAAGTGTGACTGAATTGTGTGATTTTGATGAAGTTTTAGGAAACCCAGATAATCTCCCTGAAGCATCTCCTATTCTTGATTCAACTGTACTCCATCATGAACAAGATTCATCAAATTTTCCATACATGGTACCAAGAAATTCATCTGACAGCTATCATGTACCAGACAGTCATCATCTCTCTGACAGCCATGAACCATTTCATTCTCATCATCAACCAATCCAGCCAACCAAGTCAATAGCAAGCATTCCCACAACCAATCCAATTGATGAGGAAGAAAATACTAAATTAAATGGTCATCCCTTGACTGACATCTCTCAAAATTCTTCCTTAGCTGACAGCCAACCCTTAGCTGACAGCCATCCAAATTCTTCAAGTAATCCATCTACTAGCCACCTTTCATCCCCATCCAATAATCCTCTTTCTCCTCCAAAAACCAATGATAAATCCACCATTACTCACATCATTCCACCCAATAAAGATTTTTTCATCAGCCTTCAAATTGACAAAACACCAGTTCCAGACAACATTCCTTTTATCATGAGTGCATTCATATCCCAATTGGAACCAAAGAAAATAAATGAAGCACTCCAAGATGCTGACTGGATAGAAGCTATGGAAGAAGAATTAGAACAGTTTGAAAGGAACAAAGTATGGCAACTTGTTCCTAAACCAAGAAATCAAACTGTTATTGGAACAAGGTGGGTTTTCAGAAATAAAATGAATGAGGAAGGGACTGTCATCAGAAACAAAGCCAGATTGGTAGCTCAAGGGTACAGGCAAGAAGAAGGCATTGATTATGATGAAACATTTGCCCCTGTTGCCAGACTGGAAGCTATCAGACTATTCCTTGCTTTTGCATCTTCCAAAAGGATGAAAGTCTATCAAATGGATGTCAAAAGTGCTTTTCTTAATGGAATATTAAAAGAAAAGGTCTATGTCTCACAACCCCCTGGCTTTGAGCACCCTAAGTTCCCTGACCATGTATTTAAGCTTGATAAAGCTCTATATGGACTCAAGCAAGCACCAAGGGCATGGTATGAAACCCTGTCAAAATTCTTACTTGGCAAAGGATTTACCAAAGGCCATATTGATAATACCCTGTTTATCAAGAAATATGGTGAAGATACCTTGCTCATTCAAGTCTATGTTGATGACATAATTTTTGGATCTTCAAATGAGTCACTCTGCCTAGAATTTGGAAAAACCATGCAAGAACAATTTGAAATGAGCATGATTGGTGAGCTCATATTCTTCTTGGGACTTCAGGGTGAAACGATCCCAAAGGTGCAGGCACATCCATAAATCAGGCCAAATATACAAGAGACATGATCAAGAAATTTGACATGCAAAATGCCTCTCCTGCAAAAACTCCTCTCTCAACCACCACCAAACTTCATGCTAACATTGATGGCCCAAGTGTTAATCAAACACTCTATAGAAGTTACATTGGATCCCTAATATTTGTAACTGCATCTAGGCCAGATATCATGTTCAGTGTGTGCCTGTGTGCAAGATTTCAAGCAAATCCAAAAGAATCACACATGGCAGCTGTCAAAAGGATTCTTAGGTATCTAAAGGGAACTCCAGATTATGGATTATGGTATCCATGTGAAGCTCCTTTATTCCTAATTAGATTCACAGATTCAAACTATGCTGGATGCAATTTGGATAGAAAATCCACAAGTGGTAGCTGTCAGTTTCTGGGTTCAAGAATAATTTCTTGGTCCAGCAAGAAACAAACCTCAGTTGCTACTTCTACAGCAGAAGCTGAATATGTGGCTGCAGGACATTGTTGTTCTCAAATTTTATATCTCAGAAGTCAACTTCAAGTCTTTGGAATTGTTGTAGACAATGTTCCTATTCTGTGTGACAACTCAAGCAGCATTGCAATGACTGAGAATCCTGTTCAGCATTCAAAAACTAAACACATTGAAGTCAGACACCACTTTATTAGAGACCATGTTGAAAAAGGTCATATATGTCTTAATAAAGTTGGAACAGAGGACAATGTTACTGATATTCTTACAAAAGCAATGGATGAAAAAAGATTTGAGCTTTTAAGAGCTATGCTTGGAATGATAAACTTGCCAAAATAAAAAGTTTTTTTTATCATTAATAAAAGGGGGCATACAGATAGAGCAATGCTGTCATAAGTGAAGCCTGACAGCTACCCCCTCAAAATATTCCTGATAGCCATCTACTGACAGCTATCTATGCAAAAGACAAGGAAAAACAAAAAACATATATAAAACAACCCACAAAAACTCCCTTAAACACAAACAACACCCAGATCCAACTCCTCTTCAAATCTTCACACCTCAGATGTCAGACATTCCTAGGAAATGTCACTGTCTCTCCAGATCCACCACCTGCACTCATTCCTTCACATCTGGCCTCCTGAGTAGACTGCAAGGTCTGATGATACCTTTGCAACCATACTGGATGCCTCTCAAGAAAGGGATCAATTGAAGTAACTGAATACTGAAGAGAAGGACTAGCTCTTCTTGGCCACCATTCTTCTACAGCATCATAAGGTTGAAGCAAACCTTCCATTGGTGTCACAAAGCTGAAATCTCCAGAATAAAAACCATTTTCAACTCTAGACTCATCTCTCTCCACAACTGGAACTCTGACAGAGCTAAAACAACCTATAAACTGGTTAAACAGATGTGATATAGTTGAGGAAGGAGATACATGTACTCCAGCAAAGTTATCACCTCTACCCTCCAACAAACCAACCCCAGGAGAAAGTGAATCCCTGCTCACAGTGTACGCCTCTCGTGCTCAACCTTTTGCTTGACAGCTAAGCCCCTCTCAATAGCTGTCTGAGCCCTATCTTGCCCAACCAATTCTCCTAGTGTATAGACCCTCTCTGCCTTACCTTTTCCCTTGCTAGAATCACCCTGATCAACCCTAATATTTTTCCCAAAAATCCTTATCCCTTCTCCATCTCTACTATTAACCTTCTCTCTGACAGCTATCTCTTTGATACCATAATCCTGCTCTACTCTCTCCCTCTTATTTTTACCTTTGTCACTCACCACCCTTGAACTTTCAATCACATTGAAAGACTCTCTTTCTCTCTCCCTTTCATCTCCCTCCAAATCATCCTCATGACTTTTCCCAAAAACCAGTTGTTTAGCTGTGTGAGCCATTTTTTTGGGATTGAACTTTGAAGAAAATCTACCCATCTGTGTTTATAAAACAAACTGAATGAGTTTCATCAAAAATTGTCATTGTTTTATAGACAAATTGATCCATAGCTATCTCTGCATGTACCATCATCATTCAACTTAGACTTAACTGTCAAAATTTTTATATTCTCTGACAGCTAGGTTAAAGCAATTTTTTTTTCGGTGATTTGATCGTGTTAATTGCTCACAAATATCACTTCCTTAGCCTTCTCGTTCTCTGCAATATTCTTGAAAAAGGGAATGTTCTTCCCATGTTTTGTGGGATTTAATGGCCTCAACGTGGGGAAGGGCAAAAATAACTGTTCATATGAACAGTTACTAAACTTTGAAATCCCCAATGCTCATTAAAACCCACTCTCCTCTCATTATTTTTCTCTCTCTCTTTTTTGAAACCAAAACTCCTGTTTCATTAACTCTCTGTTTATAATCCGTTTCTTTCCCTCACTAATCCACCATCAAATTTCTTCAACCCTAATTCATTCAACCATCCATGGCAGAATCAAAAGCAAACTACCTAGACGCTCACAGCTACTTCATTAAACCTAGCTTTTATGATTCTGAAGTTGGGGCACTCATCAAAGAATTACTTGAAGTCAATGAACTGCTTGATTTCATGGGAGCCAGACCACCAATTTATGAAGAATTATGCAGGGAGATTTACCTTGTGGGAAGGAGAAACAAGGAAGACAACTCAATAACTGCCACCATTGACAATACCGAGATAACCATTACTCAGGAATTGGTCAGTGAGATCTATGATATCCCAAACAAATCAGATGCTGTGAAGAACATTTGGGATAGAGGGTCAGAAAGATTGAAGACTGTGTATGAAAAACTCCTTGGTGTTAAAGTCCCTGACTTCAAGAATGTACAGGACAAGGCAATGGTTAAAGACAAAACTGATATCTTCAAGTCAACCCTTATGGATGTGGTCAACAAGGCCATTGATGGCAAGCAATCTTCTTTTGACCAAATGGGAGCAAATGAATGGAAGCAGATGCTGAGCCTGATGACTAAAGACACAAACTGGTGCACAGTTCTACTCCACAACTTCCAGCTAGCAGCTTCATCCTCTTCTCTAAAATTCAAGAATCAAGGTGGAAAAATGAATAACTTTAGATTCATGAGTGGAATACTAGAAGTCCTGATTCCCAAGCTCAATCCTCCACTAGACAAGAAATGGGTGAAGACTGTAAAGCTGTCAGAGACAAAGTGCTTCAATGACAGAACATTTGTATTAAAACAAAAGAAAGGAGCTGTAATGAGAGGTGGAGATGATGTGAGCACTAGAAGCTTTAATGAAACACAAGAAAAGATGCAGGAAGAAAGAAGAAAGAAGATTGAACATTGGAAGGACTTGGTAGCATTGGCTACAAGTAGGAGAATAAAGAGGGGTGTACAATCCAATGTTAAGAAGACAGGGCTGTTGAAAAAGACTGTGGTACCTCATGGTGATAAAAGCAAAAACAAGGCTGTTCAAGTGGCAGACAGTGAAAGAACCTTGTCTGACAGCCATGGAAAAGATGATGAAGAAAGGGGTGCTATTGACAGTCATAGGGATGACACCATGGGTCAAACTGATGCTGGTGATGCTGATATAGATCCTCAAGAGCTTCAGGCAGCTATTGACCTGTCCAAAATTCTGCATAAAGGCAAACAACCTCTGACAGCCATCCCTACCAGGCAGGTTATCACCAGATCCAAGGTACAATCTTCCTCATCCCTTCCCTCTAAATCTTTGCCACAGAAAAGAAAGCCAGAAAAGAAAGCACCAAAGCCCAAGAAAACCAAACTAAATACCCCTTCCCCTTCTCCAAAATCCACAACTATCAGTCCAATAGTTGACAAGTCATCCACACCTAGCTCTGATCATCAGTCAGCTATAGAAGCAATCCTCAATCTCAATGAACCATTAGAAAAGCAACCTTTGAGGGGGAACACTGATGATAATATCCTCTTTGCCCAACCTCAACTGTCAGCCAAAATTTTGAGAGCCATTGATGCTATTGAGTTGGATGGGAACCCCAATACTGAAAAAGCTGTTCTCATATTTCTTGATGAATTTCTAAGTAAAGAAGAGACAAAGATAGCCTTAGATGAACTCAGGTCTAGGTTCATGAAGAAAAATAGTGGACCAGGAGAGTCATCTAGCAATCCCAAGGTGACAGCTATGGATGTAGATACCCAAACCATCCCTTCTATTCCTGAAACTGAGCCTGTGAATGAACCTGCCCCAAATGTTGAAATTGATAGGGGGAATCTTGAAAAGACAACTGAGGTTATACAAAGTCTTAAGAAGGTAGGAGTTGAAATTGATCCCAATTCAGTCTCAAAGGGAGAAACAATCATGGATGCATGCAAGGGACTTGTATTTGATGGAACCCCAGACAATGAGGCAGCCCTTGAAACTATTCTTGAACAAAAATTGAACAAAGGAGAAGTCAGGGCAGCCTTAAACCTCCTAAAATCTCAATTTAGAGCTGATCTCCTCAAGCAAGGTCTTGGTCAATCCTCTGATTCAATCCCAAATTTTTCAACTCATATCTCTACTCCTCCCAAGCCAATTTCTCCAATCCCAGAAATTGAAACTGTTGAAACCTCCCCTCATAGTCCAATCCTTGCTGGGCATGGCCAAAATATGTTTGACAGTGAACCCATCCTTGACAGTCCTGACAGTCCTCCAAGCCATTCCATTCCTCCCACTCTAAATCAAGCCTATCATCCCAAGAAAGAACCTTGAATGCTTTGCTGTGGCATTGATTTTTCTATCCCTTCCATCAAGGCAGCAAGGACAAAGTTAGCCCATGTGACTCATATCCCAGAAATTGCAAATCCTTTTACTTATCCTAAAATCCTGGGAGCTGTCAAGAAATGGTCTGATTTTGGTGGCAAAAAACCTTGCAGGATTGGTTTTCTTTGCCTATGAAGAGTGGAAAGTATCAAGGACCTCATCAACCTCAAATTTTGTTCACCAAATCCCATCCTTCCCAAAATTCATCACTCCCAACACACTTCTTGATTGGGAAATTCTTCAGTCAACTTCTCTCTCCATCACTCAATCCCTGCCTCTATATGCCAAATGGTCTAGTCTTCACCTTGTGCACTGAGCTTGCAAAATCATTTTTTCACTCACTGTTTGAACAAAAGTGTGCTCTTATGCTCTTGATAAGCAAAAAGGTCAAAATCTTTCTTCCAACCTTAAATCCAGGCATTGAGCCATATCTTTCACCTTCTATCTCTGTTGATCCCATAATTTTCAACTCACCCAATGACAACTCACTCTTCATGAGATTGATCTCTATTCCAGAGATCAAAGAGTTCAGAGAACCAATAGCTGTCAGCCAAAACAGAGCCAATATTGTTATTGATGTCTCCTCAAACTCTGACAGTGGTGATGATGATGATGATCCTTCAAGCCCAGATCAGGACTCTCCCATAAAAATTCCATCTCCTACCATTTCCAACCCTCCTCAGCAATCTACTCAAACTTCCCCTGAAGTTCAAACACCAGTTCAAACTCAACCAGGTACATCCAATGTGCCAAAGAAAAGCAAGAAAACAAGGAACAAGAAGAAGTATTTGTGGGGCACAATGAGAATAAGAAATGATCAAATGCCTCTTACAAGGGCTCAACTGAAAGAAAAGGAAGATGAGTTCTTCAAATATGATGAGAGGATGACTTGGGAATGGTACAATGAGTTCTATTACAGAGGGGTTGAGCCAGATATGAGAAGAGAGTTGGAGGAAGAAAGAAATGAGCTCATATCAGCCACGCAAGAAAGAGAAGAGTTCTATGATCAACTGGCTGATGATTGAATTGTATTATTGTGGAACATTTTTTTTTGATGTTTGAAACAATCTGTTTTGTTTGGTTCAGTATTTATGGATGTAATATGTGAACTTCTTTCATTTTGAGTTAAATCCAAGCATTTCAATCTCATTCAGATTACTTGTGAATGTTGAGAATCTCTGAATTATTTCTTTCATTAATATCTTTCTTATCATTAACTGTGAAGACATGTTCTAAATAGATCTTCCTTTACCAAAAAGGGGGAAATTGTTAGGACCTAACTTTGATCAAAGTCATAGTTAGTTGGTTTTGATAAAGGAATATATAGAACAGGGTTTATATCAAAAGATGAAATCTGTCAGTAATGGTCCTTCACTCTGATAGCTGTGAGTCTGACAGTTATGATTCTGCTTTATACATTGGTTACAATCAATCAATTACATGAATCATATTCCTTCTCTAAGCTATCAAGATCATCAAGTGTATCTCAATCCTTATTAAAGATCATTTCTGATAGTTAAGCCTTGTTATGATCTGACAGCTATGGCTTCAGTCCTTCAGACAGCCATTACTCTGTCTCATACTTGGATGCTGAAATCTCAACCAAGATGGATCCTGTATCTTCACAGCTATCAAGTTCACCTTTGAAGACCATTGAAGACCTTCTGGAAGCCTACAGCTCAAACCAGCTCATGAAGACCTGCAAGTGGATAAGTGGGGCAAAGACCAGTCAAAGACTCATTAATGGAGCTGCAACAGTCATATTCCAAAGGCTACATTGAAGGCTATAAATAGAAGAGTTCAGCCTCTGCACAAACTACCTTGAAAAACTCTCTTTTTCACAATCCAAAAACCTTTCCCTTACACCTTTACACACCTCCTGTAATCCAAACCTTACACACCAATCCCTACCCTTCAAACACTGTTCCAAACCCAAACCTTCACCCTTCAACCCCTGTTTCTTCAACAACAAACTTAGTGTGATAAGTTTATGATTGTAAACATCTAAGACTGTACTTTAGGTGTATTAGTTATTTTGTAAACACTCAAGACTGTACTTTGAGTGTATTTGTTTTGTAAATCTTGAGACTGTACTTCAAGTTGTAAAAACACTTAAGACTGTATTTTAAGTGTATCCCTAGTTGACTGTACTAATTAGGAAGAGGAAGTTCAAGGAACTTGCCTAATCAATCTTTGTAATTCTTGTTGATTAAGATTATAATAAATTGATCTCACTTGTCAGTTGACAGTGGGGGTGGATGTAGGAGGAGTGAACTCTGAACCACTTTAAATCTTGTTGTGTTATTACCTTTTCTGCAAACACATTCACACACTTGTATTATTTCATTGTGTTCATTGTCCTATCATTATTTCAAGCCTTACTTATTCCGCTGCACAACTCAACAAATATCTGACAGCTAAGACAAACCATAGCTGTCTGATCATTTGCATATCAAACAAGGGCCTTTCAGGGTGGTTTGACAATTCCTTGCCAAGAGGATATATTCATTGATCTCACTTCTTGCTTGAGCAGATTATGATTTAAAAGATTAGGATGGCTTAGCCACACAAATTTTGTAAATAAATTAGAAAGGAAGTTGTAAGCAGTTGTTTTTCGCAGCTTTTTCTGACCTTCTGTAAAGTTTGAAGCAAGTAGAAACTGTTCCTTCTCTTAGTTGAAATCTTTATCCTCACAGATTCTGTGCTACTTATTGCGACTTCAAGTTAATTTTTATGCATTTAGACCACTTTTTGCATATTTTTGTTACTACAGATGACATTCAAGATTTGTGTTCTTCTTACCAAGTGTTTCATTTTTTGTGTACAAATGAGTAAACATAACAAACTAATACTCCCTCCGTCCCAAATTGAATGTTCATTTGGGATTTAAGGGTCGTTTTGAAAAGATTGATTTTTAATAGAAAAAAAATAATTAACATTCTTGCTATTCACTTTCAAAATTTTAGTTTTGCAAAATTAATGAACTATGATTATTATTTTTTGAAAAAAAAAATGATTTAGGGACAAAGTTATTTGAAAATAAAGTTTCAAAAGGTCATTCATGTACATCTATTACGGATGAGTTGCCTTTTTAGTTTTTCGTTTGTCTCGAACAAGTAAGTTTGCAGTTTACTTGATTTTTAAGGCTAATCATTGACTTAAATCATCTGCCATTATTCCAAAAATGTTCTACGACACTTGTTTTGCATGAGTTAGTGAATATGTCAGGTGTGTCTTTATTCCAAGAAGACGTGAGAGGAACATGTTATGTTGAATGTGACCCCTCTTATTCCACTCTTAATTATAGAGCTAGGAAATCGTGAGAAGAACAGGATTAGTGTGAATGACTTCAGTATGCAACTGCACTCATGAAACTCCTATCTCTGTGATGAAATGGAGTCGATTGTTAGTTTATACAGTACATATTCTCATTAAATCCCATTAGTTTTGACTATATCTAAAACAAAACCTAACTTAAAGATGGCAACAAATGCTGCAAGCATTCTACTAGTTGACAGAGTTCAACTTCTTTCATCTTCACCATGCTGTAAGCTATTTTTTTTTTTTTTTTGAGGCTTATCAACTTCTCCTTCACCATCAATACGGCCCTTACATTATTACAGTTAAAATCTCCTGCCTACCCCTGTAGATCTACTGAGCTATCATCTTCATCAAATTAGCTTATCTTACATGTTATCATATTATATAAATAGACAAGTCACAAACATGTTTTTAAGCTAACGAGTCAGCCATGATCGAAGGGCCTCCTTAACTGGAGGTTTAAATTGGTAGGACACCTTTGTCCTAAATTATATGGTTGAGCTATCAAATATGATGATTTCTTGATGAGTAGTTGGCAGACAAAACCATGTTATGTTTCACATGTTATTGTATCTCATAGTTCTTTATCCAAGTGCCTCTTCACCATTCATTCCTGAATTTTGATAATCATAGACTTGTCCGTTGCATCTATAAGTAACATCTTGCTTGAGCAGATTATAAGTCCAATGGGTGGTTTGTCAATTCCATGCAGGGAGGATATATTCATAGAAGTAACATCTTTCTTGAGCAGATTATAAGTCCAAAATCTTAGGATGTAGACTCACAAATTTTGTAATAAAACTAGAATGGAAGTCGTAACAATAGTTTTTTTTGCAGTTTTTTCCGATCTCATGTAAATTTTGAAGCAAATGGAAAGTGCTCCTTCTTGTAGTTGAAACCTTTATCCTCACATATTTTATGCTATTTATTGAGATTTTACGATCATTTTTGTTCGATTGGAACCTCTTTTATATATGCCAGAGTACTTAATCTTTATTTCTGGTTTTTTAAATCAAGTAAGAAGAATTTAAACGAGCTGCTGTAAATCGTTCACACAGTTTCTGTGTATTATAAGGAGTATCAGTATACTACCAGGATAATTCTTTATGTCCATTTACTAGTACATTGTGTCTCTGTACTGCAGTGACATGTCTTGAAATCTGGAGTGTTAATATTGCTCTGTCTCAAGATGAGTGTCCTTTTTTTTGTTTATTGATTCAGGTAATGACAGTCACTTCAAATAGAGCAGGTAGTTAAAGAGCTAGAAAGACGCGAGGGGAACAAGATTAGTGTGACAGACTTCGGTATGAAACTGACACTTGTGAAATGGAGTCGATTGTTAGCTTGAGCAAAAGCTAACTCAAAGATGGCAACAATGTTGTTAGTTGACAGTTGACAGAGTTCAACCTCTTTCTCCTTCTCTTTATGAAGTAAAATTCCAAATTTTACAAGGCTTAATATCGTCTTCATTTTTTATGTTCAATGCCCTGTGTTTTGCAGGTCAGAACCATGGAAAGTTGATGAGGAAAGAAGCATACTTTTCTTACTTTGAGGAAGATGTCAAGGTTGCAGGATCCCTTTTTTTACATCAGTATGATCATTACATTTTCTTCAGTTAAAATCTCCTGCCTACCACTGTAGATCCACGGAGTTATTACACGCACGTCTACCAAATCTGAGAACGGTTGGCAGGAAATTCTTAAAGACACATCCCAAACATGTTTTTAATTAAAGAAGCCAAGCATGATGAAAAGATCAGTTTAACTAGAGGCTCAATTTGGTAGGACACCACTGTCTTGAATTGTACGGCTGAGCTGTCAAATATCATGATTTCTTGATGATTAGTTGGCAGACAAAACCATGTTATATTTCACAAGTTATTGTCTCTCATAATCCTTTGTCCAATCTTCACCACTCGTTTCTGATTTTTTTAGAATCATAGGCTTGCCAGAGGCACCTATAAGTACCCACGAAAACGATCTCATTTAACACAAATCACCACAAACTCTAAAGAACAGTTCTCACTCAAAGTCCTTCAACATAATCTTTTTTCATACTTGAATCTATAGAATACATACTTTCAAAATAATGGCCATTCGCATGCCTCGCATCCTTCCTGCTAAGAAGATACTTAGAATGTCGTCATTTATTGCAAACCACACGACACCCACATCTATAGATGTGCCAAGAGGCTATTTTGCTGTATATGTGGGAGAGGAAGAAAAGAAACGATTCGTGATTCCAGTATCCTTCTTGTGCCAACCTTTGTTCCAGGAATTGTTAAGTCAAGCTGAGGAAGAATTTGGATTTGATCACCCAATGGGTGGTTTGACAATTCCTTGCAAAGAGGATATATTCATTGATGTCATTTGTTGCTTGAGCAGGTTATGATTCAAAAGATTAGGATGTCTTAGCATCACAATTTTGTATAGCAATTAGAAAGGAAGCTGTAATTAATCGGTTTTTACAGCTTTTCTGACCTCTTGTAAATTTTGAAGCAAATGGAAAATAGATCCTTCTCTTAGTTGAAATATTTTTCCTCATAGATTCTGTGCT
Organism: Adenophora triphylla var. japonica; assembly: GCA_022495995.1. Taxonomy (NCBI): domain Eukaryota; kingdom Viridiplantae; phylum Streptophyta; class Magnoliopsida; order Asterales; family Campanulaceae; genus Adenophora; species Adenophora triphylla. Next base: position 391,191 of record JAFEMH010000880.1, on the reverse strand, counting down.
ATTTGTAGTGATTTTATGATTCTTTTAATTCATTTGGACTACTTTTAGCATATTTCTGTTACCGCAACAGACATTCGGATTGGGGTCCTTCTTGCTTAGTGTTTCTTATTCACAAACAAGTGAGCAAACACAAGAAAACAGTAGTACATCATTTTCAAATGATTATGTATTCTGGGTTTTTCATTTGTCTTAAACAGCTTAGCTTGATGTTTGAGGCTAAATTTCGTCTTCAAAAAACATCCATGATTTTACCAAAAGCGAGTAAGCCACGCCTGCTTTTGGTATAAGTGAATATGTCAGGCATACCTTTGAGTCTAGGCCCTCTATCTGATTCCATCCTTCATTCCAGGGCCATCAGCTTAGGTTAATCTTAAATTTCAGGATTTTTTTTTCAGCAATTGAATCTATTAACATTTGATGTTTCTTAACCATTAAAGTTTGTTTCACAAAGCATGTTTAAACCGTCCAATTTTCTAGAGCACATATTACATGGTGCTCAAGGACCACAAATTACTTTCTGTGATTTCTTCTTCTTGTACTTCTAATCAATTTCTCAAGTTGGTTTTTCTTGTTCTGTTCAAAATGGGTATCGTTGGATTCCATCATACGTCGTAGCTGTTCTTTTAGAGAACAAAACCCGTTGATTGTAATCCTTTGATTTTTTTCTGTTACTGTATGGTTATTGTACATCCTGTCAATATTGAATAATATCACCTGTCTCTGTATCTAGCAAGTTGTTGCAGATAGTAATCTGCTGGAGGCTCTCTTTATGTTTTTAGAAATGTTAGGTTAGTATGAGAAGTTGCTAGATAGACTTCATAGTCCATTGATGGATGTGGTTTTACCCATCCAAAAGATATATTTCCAAACTTATTTTCTGTTCGAAACCTTGGAAATTTAATGGTTTTCTAGTGGATTTGTAAAGTTCAGGGGCTGATGTGCAATTAGGCAGAAAATGGAGGAGTTAAGTTGTTCTTTGAAAGTTCAGGGACCAAAGTGCAAAAGAGGAAAGTTCAGGACCAAAGGCTGAAGGAAGGATTGAGCGAACGCTCCTTGTTCAGAGCGGAGGCGCGGTTTAACCAGAAATACAGGGCTGTCATGCCCTTGCCATAGGGCGATCGCACCCTTGACAAATGCGGCGGATTCCAGGAGGATTTAGGCAGATCGTGCAGCGGATTGGCATGGGAGCTCCGGATTGTACAAGGATTGCAGCAGATTTTGGTCAATATTAGATTCTAATAATGATTTCTTTTCCCCTCCTACTATACTCCCTCCGTCCCATAAAAATATGCACAATTTGCATTAGCACAAGAATTAAGACAATGTACTTTTTAATATAAACAAAGGGGTAGTGGAGAATAATTAGGGAGATTAGAGAAAGGATTGTTTTTTCATCTAAAAGTAATCCTTTCTCTCTCCTCCCTTTCCCTCCAAATATTGCTATAATTATTCACTTAAAAAAATTCAAACTTCACCCATCAAATCCTACGATTACATCACAAAAAATACAATCAGTGATCTTATAAATAATAATGGGACTGAGTACAAATTTTTACAGCATAATGAACAACTTTTTACATCCAAAAATTTAAAATTCCCTTCACAAACTGTCTTCAACTGAATTTGAAATTACATTTCCCTCCTAGAAGCATTGGACCGAAGAGGAGAACTGCCAGATAACATTGTGATCAATCCTGAATTGGTAAGAGAATGCACACTGTACTTGGAGGCATATGGACAAGCTGAAGGACTAGAAGGCATGATGGCAGCCACGGAGTTAGCCCGTTTTACTCTTTAAAATCTTTTAGAATGGGCTGAAAAGGTGGGTTCTTTTTGTTTTTTTTTAAGAATGGACTACTCTCAGAAAAAAATCATCATAGAGTACTTTTGAAACCAAGTAGAAACCATGTAAAGCCAATCCAAGTAGAGAACTTTTGTAAGAATGGACCACTCTCATAAATTATGGCTACTACTCTCGGCAAAAAATCATCACAGAGCACATTTCACCATTTCTAGTCACAAAGCATGCATAGAAGACCAAAACAAAATTCAAGAGCACATTTGACCAAAAAATAAAGTGCAATACAAACAATTATCAGCAAGCTCTCAAAGAAAATTCATCATAGAGCACATTAGACCAAAAACCAAGTGTAATACCAAAAGTTTTAGTTCGTATAGCATGACATATAGTATGGGGGACACAACATTTAATCACACAAATCATGCCATTTTTTATCATTTCACAACCAACCATTTAATTCCAAAAATCCAAGTGGTACTCTTACGGTAGAAGGCTAAAAGAGAGTATAAAGAAGATGAAACCTGATTTTGCCAAACAATAATCTTCATAAGACACAAAATCACGGATAGATTCTGAGTTCTTCTCATTCCAACCCAGGAGAAGATCATTTCTCATAACCCGGCGACAATGGTAAAGACGGAGCAAATTCCGAAGAAAATGAAGGCATAAGTATCCATTTTTCTTCGAAATAAGGAGAATCACCGTAACCAATAATCCATTCATTTTAATACCTGGGATATTGGAGCAAGCCTTGAGAAACGACTCATAGCCAGGCGAATATGGTGGCTCACCGACCATTTTCAACTGCAATAGATTCATCCCCGACTGATATTCCTTCTTCGACACCATTTTCGACTGCAATTCCTTCTCCGGCAAGGCCATGGAGGCCAAAGATAATGACACAGATGGTAACGGCTCAACCAAAGCCGAAGAAGATGGAGGGTCAGCTTTTGGGGGTTCTTCGAAATAAGGAAATTCACCCACACCAACAACCCTCTTCACTTTAATACCAGGAATCTTAGAGAAAGCCTCGAGAAATCTCACATAGCCACGCGAGTATTGTTGTTCGCCGTCTATTACCGACTGCAATAAGTCGGGAATAGTCATAATCTCCGGCACGGCCATGGCGGCCAATAAGTAAGAAACAGAGGGAAGACGGTAGATCTTTGAAGGATTGTGAATTAGAGAACTGGAAGGACTCGATCCGTCATTAGGGGCATCCATTTATGAACGACGCTAAGAGAGACGGAGAGAACAATAAGGAGTTCTCTTGAAATGAACCCTAGAAATGCTTCAAAGAGATGAGAGAGAGAGAGAGAGGCGAGTTTTGTTTGGTCAAAGCATTAATTGGGCTAGTAGGTTTTGTTGATTAAATGGGAGGGTTAGGTTAATTAAGTTAACTGGGTGGGTTTAATATTAATTGGGTGGGGTAGGGTGAATAGAGAAGTAATAAAATCATTTCCATTTTGGGATATTGCAGATTATTGTGGGACAATCAAAAGGTGTCTTTTTGCGTATTATCATGGGACGGAGGGAGTATATACTATACATTATATATAAAGGAACCTAGATGTTTTGGTAGAAAAAACAATAGAGTAGAATCTTAACTATGTTTAGTGTGTGGATTGAATAATAAGGAGGGAACTATGGAATTCGATTAGATGGAACAAGAAAATGAAAAATGAGACAATGACAACGCGATTTGTTAACGAGGAAAACCTTGGAGGTGATAACCTCTTTGGAAAAAACCCCGGGAGTTAGGTCTCCAACCTTAAAGGTTTCACTATAATGATCACAATTACAACTTCGAAAGATAATGGAGAGGATTACAAGAGTTTGTGTGTAAAGTGTGTGCGTATGAGCATGAGTATCATTTTCCGTCTCCATTTCCCCTTAAATACAAGTAACTAAGAAAGAGTCAAATATGGTTCCTACAATCTCGGCATTGTGGTTTATCTTTTCAACCTCCGTGAGACCAAGTCGCCCTAGCCGTTTGAAGGTCTGTTGAACGTGCTTGAAGGTTGTTTCCGCATTCCTCTCTTAATTACTGAAAAATAAGAATAATAATATTAGGAAATATTGGACAAGTAAATATTTAAAACAATACTTACGTGTAATGACATCTCGTTATGCGGGATCAAGCGAAGATGTCGTCATGTCAAAAAATGCCCACAACAATTTGTCCCCAAAAACATTTGACTATGTAGGCAAATCGAAGAGGCAAAATGTTTTTCCTTTTGAATTAATGACCCAAGCGTTACTCGCCCGATGGGACGTTCTTGGGAGACGTGGCGATGAAATGGACGGTTAGGGAGAGAGTTAAATTTGAAAAGGGATTCTTTTTTCCTTTTTATTAACCGCTTGAGAAAACTTATCTTCTCAAATCTTCTTTTCACCTCCTTTGGCCCACGGCGCCGTTCGCTTTCAAGGTAAAATCTCTCCATCTCTGACCTTCTTCCTTTGTTTATTCTTCTCTTTTTGCTTTGTCAACCATGGGTAAAACCAGGATGTCTTCTTCAAAACCCAAGAAAGCATCATCCCCACAAGGTCCCGTAGAGATTAATCTCGACGACTTTGTTTGCGCAAATCTTCTCACTAAACCTGCTGAAGAAACTTGTTTGTTTAATGATTCTCAAATAGAGACCATAAAACAACAATGTTGTTTCCCAAGTGGTGTAATTTTTCATCCTTTTTCCATAAAACTTAGGTCTGACCATGTTTCTCCCAAATGGATCTGCTTCTTCGAATATCCCTTCTTGCTAGGGTTTAGCTACCCTTTCCCACGGTTGGTTACTGAGTTCTTTCTAAAAACTCAACTGGCTTATGCTCAACTTATGCCAATGGCTTGGCGAGTATTTGCTTTTGTTCTTAAAGTAAACCGAGAAAACGGACTAGACTTAGGGCTCCCTGAAATTGCCCATTCCTATGATCTTCAACTTTTTGGTTCCAAACGGTACCTATTTAGAAAGAAGTCAGGTAGAAATCCTTTGATGAGCAGCACATCCTCCAGTGATAGGGGATGGAAGAATAGGTTTTTCTTTGTTGATAGGACGTCAATCGGTGAGAAGGATGAGATGTCGAAGCAATGGAACCAGGAGGTACTTAAATTCTTACTCTTGTGATTTCCGTTCTTGAGACAAACCGAATTGTAATTGTTTTTGCTTTCATGTAGATATTGATTGGGAGAGTTATTTCCGCCGCAAAAGATACTTTAGCAAAAATCGAAGAGTTTTTCAATCTCCCTCTCGATAAGAGATCTCCCAAAGGTTTCTGGAAGTTTCGTCGACTCGTCCAGCAGGATATAAAGGCTTCAACTTCGCAATAATGTCTCTTGGTAAGCTTGGCATCCTGTTATCTTTGATAAGCTGTCATTAATTTGATGTGTTATTTGTTATTGACAATATCTCTATGTCCATGCGGTCTCCAAACCGATAGCTTCGTGGTCTGACTTTGATCCGGAGGATATCGAGGCCTTGCTTTACGAACCCATTGTCAAGATCGAAAAGAAACCTCCACCCGCTCCTAAAAAGAGTTCTATTCTTGATGAAAGCGCTGGGATTGGTTCTAGGGTGAGGAAAAGAAAAGCCGGCCAAGAGGAAGTGATCGAGGTTGGAGACTCTTTCGATGGACTCCGTCACGGGGAGTTCAAGAAGAGATTTATGAGCCTGGCATCTGGGGTGAGACATCATTAATTGAATATTTAATAGTTTCAAAGGTTGTGATAACTTTTAGTAATATCAGGATGTTATTTTTCGACCGTAGGATACGTGGAGGAGTTGGCAAAAGAAGTTGAATTGGTGAAGAAGAAATCCAAAGCGGATATTGCTTTGGTCAAGAAGGAGAAGTTGGTATCTGATAATAAAGTGAAGGAATGTGAGAAGATAATAGAGCAACTAAGCAAATCGCTGGGAGAACAAGAGCAGATAGCTAAGGACTTGTTGAATAATTTGGCGAAAAGTGAAGATGATCACAACAGGGAGATAGCAGAGGTGAGGAATTCTTGTAAACTGGCTGCAGTGAAGACTGTTTCTCAATGCAAGGTGAAAATGATGAAGGAATACCAAGAAGGAAAGGCTGGTGCCTGGGATATTCACAGGGAATGTGCCTATCTATCCAAGTTAACAGGTGAGGTGGGGGACGAGGGCGAGGTGTCATCAAGTCCATATGAAACAATTGTCCAGGATGCACCAACAGTTGGAGAAGTGACACCCGGTACAACACCTGCGGCAGAAGCCACCTAAACAAAAAAGAAGGTAAAAACAATTTGGTTCTTTGGTATTTTGTTGATGATTACTGGGGCGGAGTCCCTTAAGACAATTTTTATTTTGGTTTGGTTTGTAATAGGTCCTTAAGGGCCAAAGACAATCTTTTTTAAGTGTTGGGTTGGTTCAACACTTTCGCACTTTTATTTTGGTGGTTTGGATACATTATGGTTATTTTAGTTTAGTTATGGTCTAATGGTTTTCAAGCACGTCAAGGCTTGTTTCTTTTTTTTTGGATAATTTTTCGTATGTTTTTCACATATGGTGACATGATAGTATGTCAGAATAATAGGTATTTAGGATGACATGTAGATGTCATAAACCGTAGATACTTAGATGACACGTATATGCCATAAACCGTAGATACTTAGATGACACGAATATGCCATAACCATAAGAATAATACTTAAGATCAATCATCTAACTGAGTGGGAATGGGTAAGCTATATGAGTTTACCCATATAGGCCCACCCCACACCTCAATTAGTGAGATAACTTGCGCTCCAGGCGAAGGTGTGGTAACCTAACTTCTTAAGAAAGAGGTAATTAACTCTTTAAACCTTAGAAGGGATTGTGTACCTTTACTTGAGAAGAGATGGCCAGTCTCTAACGGAGGAGAAATCGTTGTTCTTTGCGTGCGTTCGATATGTCCCCATGTAAATGTGTCAATACCTCATAAGATAGAAACACGTTAAAAACGGACGCCAACTAAAGTTGACGTCTCTTCACAAAGTGTATTAGCGACATCTTAACTTGTAAATAATAAAAGAGATGCATAGGAGAAAAGAAAGGTTGTAAAGAGTTGAAAGACGATTCATACCTGGAAAGATGAGTTCATGGGAAATCATACTTAAATGTAATACCTTTTGAGATGAATGGCGTTCCAACTTCGCGGTATCATTTGGCCATCCAAGGTTGCAAGGCGATATGCTCCTTTTCCGGCTTGTGCATCTATTAAGTAGGGTCCCTCCCATTTTGGGGCGAGCTTGCCTGCATTGGGCTCCTTGGTATTTTGGAATGCCTTTCGTAGGACTAAGTCTCCTACTTGAAACCTTCTGACCCTGACATTTTTATTGTATGATCGGGCTACCCTTTGCTGATATGCTGCCATGCGAACTTTGGCCATGTCCCTTAGCTCGTCCACAGTATCCAGGTCATGTATCAAGATGTCTTTATTATGTTCAGATGTTAGTAAGCTGTATCTTGCCGTTGGTACAAGGACTTCTGCTGGAATAACAGATTCAGTTCCAAATACAAGTGAATAGGGGGTTTGACCAGTAGCATTCTTAGATGTCGTCCTGTCAGCCCATAGGACCATTGGTAATTCTTCTGCCCAACGTCCTTTTTTCTGGTTTAGTCTCTTTTTTAAGTTGCTGATTATTATTTTGTTGCTAGACTCTGCCTGTCCATTGGCTTGAGGGTGAACAGGCGAAGACGTTACCATCTTAACACCCCAAGCTGTCAAGAAATCTTGGGTCCTCTTGCTGATGAACTGAGAGCCGTTGTCACAAATTATTTCTGATGGAATTCCAAATCGGCTAAATATGTTCCTTTTGATAAAAGATATTACTTCTTTATCACGAACTTGCACATATGCCTCAGCCTCTACCCACTTAGAAAAGTAGTCTGTCATGGCCAAAAGAAATACTCGTCCCCGGTGCTGCGGGAAGTTTTCCTACAATGTCCATTCCCCAAACCATAAACGGCCAAGGTGACAGGATAGGATGCAGCAATTCGGTGGCCGGGTGCGGGATGTCCCCATGTCGCCGACGGGAATCGCATTTCTTTGCGTAGTCAATGGCGTCTTTTCTCATTGTGGGCCGAAATAGCCCAACCTTAGAGCTTTAGTATGTAAACTTCGCCCCGTATGATTTCCACAATCTCCTTCATGCAGCTCCTTGAGAACCCGATGGGCTCTATCTCGCTTCTAGACACCTTAAGTAGTGACCTGCAGATTTTCTAAACAAGAGATTATCAATAAGTACATATTTAGATACTCTTACCACCGAAGGCTCTCGCATTCTTCTCTTTCAATCGGGATCGTATCATCTAAGAGATACTTGATAATAGGGGCTGTCCAAGAGGTTGATGCAGAGAGGAAGGTATGTCAACATCTAGGACGAACATCTCGAGATTGTCAAGTGCTGGGATGTCAACATGCACGCTGGGGATATTGGTTTGTGAGAAGCTTTTGAAGGCCGAACCCAAATTTGCCAAAGCATCGGCTTGAGAATTTTCTTCTCGCGGATTTGTTCCAAGGAAAATGTTTTGAATTTGGCCGAAATAATTTTTACAATTTCCAAATATGTCGTCATTTTAGCATTTTTCGCGACGTAGGACCCATTGTATTGATTAACAATTAGTAATGAATCCATGAACACCCGGATATGCTTGACATCTAAGTCTTGGGCTGCTTTGTTAAACCTGCGATAAGTGCCTCGTACTCGCCTTCATTGTTGGTAGCCTTGAAGCCGCAACCGATAGATTGTGGTATTATGTCCCCTTGTGGCGATTTTAGTACAACTCCAAGACCTGTACCTCTCATGTTGGAAGCACCGTCCGTGTGAGAGTCCAAATTTTTAGAATGTCATCATCTTGAAGTTGCTTTGTACTTCCAATTCCACCTCTTGTTGTAGGGTTGGATCGAAATCGCCCACAAAATCTGCCAGGGCTTGAGATTTTATTGCAGTTCTAGGCTCGTACTTGATGTCGTATGTGCTTAACTGTACAGACCATTTCGCCATTCGACCTGACATCTCTGGTTTTCTCATGACATTCTTAATAGGATAGTTAGTGCGTACAATAATAGTATGTGTTTCAAAATAGTGCCTTAATTTAACAGAAGCAGTTATCAAAGCTAAAATTAATTTTTGTAAATGAGAATACACGGTCTCGGCGTCTAAGAGTGTCTTACTTATATAGTAGATGGGTTGCTTTGATTGCCATCTCGTTACTGTTATCAAGACTGCACTTACAGCGCCTTCGGATACTGCTAGGTAGATGTAAAGATGTTCTTCTATCTGAGGTTTGGCCAATAAGGGAGGTGTCGACAAGTAAGTTTTGAGTTCCTGAAAAGCTTTTTCATGTTGATCCTCCCATTGAAACTTTTTGTTCTTTCTTAAGATGTCGTAGAACGGTTTGCATCGGTCTGAGGATTTTGAAATGAATCTAGTGAGTGCGGCAATTTTTCCTGTTAGTCTTTGGACGTCCTTGACAGATTGAGGTGATGACAGGTTGAGAATGGCGCGTATTTGTTCTGGGGCGGCTTCAATGCCTCTTTTAGTGACCATATAGCCCAAAAACTTGCCGGCTTTCATTCCGAAGTTGCATTTAGCTGGATTAAGTTTCATATTGAAACAATCCAGAATGTCAAAGGCTTGAGAGAGATTGCTAATGTGGTCCTCGGCCTTCATAGACTTAACAACCATGTCGTCGATGTATACCTCCATTGTGTCCCCAATCTGATCCTTAAACATCTTGTTGACGAGCCTTTGATACGTTGCACCTCGCATTTTTTAGTCCAAAAGGCATGGCAATATAACAATAAATACCCGAGGGGGTTATGAAGGCGGTGTCTTCTTGGTCGATGGTTCCATCCGAATTTGTTGAAATCCTGAGGACGCGTCCATGAATGTGAGTAGTTCGTGACCTGAGGTGGCATCAACTAATGAATCTATGTGCGGCAAAGGGAAAGGATCTTTTGGGCAGGCCTTATTTAAGTCGGTGAAGTCGACGCAAACTCGCCATTTCCCGTTTCTCTTCTCTACCACAACCACATTTGCCAACCATCTTGGATAATCGACCTCTCGTATCATGTTGGCTTTGAGTAAGCGCTCTACCTCCTCCTTGATGATCTCGATTTACGGTTTCTGCAAACTTTCTACGTTTCGGTGCACCGGTTTGAAGTCGGGATCTATGTTAAGTTTGTGAGTGATGACATCTTTGCTAATGCCGGTCATGTCATCATGTTTCCAAGCGAAACTTTTTATTCTCGCTTCTTAATAGGTTCACAAGCTTCTCCTCCATATCTGACGATATGTCAGTGCCAATAAGTACTTTGATGTCCGGGTTGGAAGGATCTAACAATACTTCTTTCACATCATCCTCCCTAGCTTCCAGGACTTCACGTACTTTCTTCGGTAATTGCTATGCTTGTTTTGGAGATGTAGACGCCTTCATTGAAGTTTTGTAACATTCCTTGGCCACCTGTTGATCACTTGTAAATCTTAGCGACACCCCAAGGTGTTGGAAACTTCACACATTGATGGTAAGTGGAGGGTACGGCCTTCATTCCATGAATCCACGGTCTTCCAAGAATTACATTGTAAGATGTTGCGCAATCAATTACACAAAACCGTTCCACGGTGTTGAGGCCCTTTGAGTATATTGGAAGCTTTATCTCCCCCACTGTTTCTTTGACTTCGCCACTGAAGCCTACCAAAGACCGAAGATTTTTTGACAATCTCCGATTCCGGGATGTTCATTTCTTTAAGGGTACCCAACATAATAAGATTGACGGAGCTGCCTCCATCTACCAGAATACGTCGTATGGTACAGTTGGCGATCTGCAAGGAAATGACCAGACCGTCATGATGGGGTTCCAGCAAGTTATCACGATCACTTTCATCAAAGACAATTGGGTCTGGGCAAGGTATTGACATCCTGGGCTGTCTCTCTGCTTTTCATCTTTTGACTCCTTAGCATGCTCGTTTTGCGGCGAATAGGATGTTCCACATATTTCGAGCCTCCACTAATGAAGTTGATCACCTTTGTTGATGCTGGGAGAAACTGGTCTTTCGGCTTCATGAGGAGCTTACTGTACTTTCAGCCTTTCTTCTTTCGGATCCCAACACTCCTTAAGATGTCCTTTCGAGAGCAAGTAATCGATCTCCTTTCTTAATGCGATGCAGTCTTGCAACATGCCCAAAGTCTTCATGGTAAGCACACCATTTTGATTTGTCACGCCATCCTGTGGTTTTGTCCGTTTCTTTGGCCATCGGCTTTGTCTCCCAGGTTGCCCATTGCGCAAAGTACACTGAAATATCAACAGAAAAACAATAATCGAAATGTTAGGCACATTATCATTATCTTCATCCTCACCGTCTATTGAATTAATTTTGCTAGTGTCAATTCTCGGATAAGGATTGGGACGGTTGTTTCTGCGATGGGAAGATTCAGTCTTTCTATCGGGATGGTCATATGTCGACGTCTTGGATGATGACTTTGATCTTCGCAACTCATCTTCCTCCAGTCTTATGAATCTCAATGCCCTGCTCCTGACTTCCTCCAGCCGCTTACAAGGAGTCATTACCAAATCTTGGTAATACTGCGAATCTTTCTTCAACCCCATTTTGAATGCTTCTGGTGCTGTCGACATGTCAAGATTGGGAATTTCCAGCACCTCTTTATTGAACCGGTGGACGTAATCCTTTAGGGTTTCATTAGGCTGCTGAGTTACATTGTAAAGATCACTTGTCAACCTTTCAAATTGTCGACTGCATGAGAATTGGTTATAGAACATGTTGATGAGCTGGGCGTATGAACCAATTGAACCCAGGGGTTGCCTAATCAACCATTTGAGAGCTGGTCCAGATAAGGTGGATCCAAATCCCCTGCATAAGCAAGCCTCCCGGAATTGAAGTGGAATATGGATTATGTCCATCTTTTCTTGATAGTGTGCCACGTGCTCCTCGGGTCCGTGGTGCCGTCGTACAACTTCATAGATGGTACAGTGAAGCGCTTCGGTATGTCGACATTTGCAATTCTTGGGACAAACCGAGGCCGATTGTAGCAGTTTTGCGTATCGGTTGAATTGGAGGAGTCACACCCGGTACGTTCATTACTAATTCTACGAGATCCCGCATCTGTTTAGCTAGTGGGTTTCTGCAAAAGGGTCAGCCATAGGAATACGATTGAAATTATTATTATTGAAAAGATTATTAAGCAAACCAGAGTTGTCCGTAGTAGTCGTGGACAGGGCTGTCTATAAATGGGATGAATGGAGTGAATCCTGCAGAAGATGGTGTCAAAGGGGTGTCCCAGGGCAAAGATGTTGACATCATGGAAGATGTCAGCGGAGGAGGATTGCCCATTGGAATGAATTCATTCTCGAAATGTAGATCCTCCGGAGTTGTCAAAGTTGAGAACCCTCGCGCGCAGTGGTGATATGTTTTCAAGCCGAGATGCTATGAGTTGTTGGTCTTTCTGCATCTGAATCATGGAATTGGTCAACACCTTCGAATTGTTATCTTGCTGGTCCAACCTTTGATTCAACCTGGTTAGGATACTCCGGATGTCAGCATCTGCATTGGAAGAGGTCGCCCCCTTTTGTGGAGTCTTCGTAGGTTGAGTTGGCTGAGATCCGGCTCGAGGAGGCGGTGGTAACAAGCTGGTTCTACCTCCTGATGTGGGAACAACGGTGGGACCTTTGCCGGCGGTGGACACATTGGTGGGTGCAGACATAGTGAATTCGATTAGGAAATGTTTCAAATAACCGATAAACCACGAGGCCCCACGGTGGGCGCCAAATTGTTTTGGTAGAAAAAACAATAGAGTAGAATCTTAACTATGTTTAGTGTGTGGATTGAATAATAAGGAGGGAACTATGGAATTCGATTAGATGGAACAAGAAAATGAAAAATGAGACAATGACAACGCGATTTGTTAACGAGGAAAACCTTGGAGGTGATAACCTCTTTGGAAAAAACCCCGGGAGTTAGGTCTCCAACCTTAAAGGTTTCACTATAATGATCACAATTACAACTTCGGAAGATAATGGAGAGGATTACAAGAGTTTGTGTGTAAAGTGTGTGCGTATGAGCATGAGTATCATTTTCCGTCTCCATTTCCCCTTAAATACAAGTAACTAAGAAAGAGTCAAATATGGTTCCTACAATCTCGGCATTGTGGTTTATCTTTTCAACCTCCGTGAGACCAAGTCGCCCTAGCCGTTTGAAGGTCTGTTGAACGTGCTTGAAGGTTGTTTCCGCATTCCTCTCTTAATTACTGAAAAATAAGAATAATAATATTAGGAAATATTGGACAAGTAAATATTTAAAACAATACTTACAGTGTAATGACATCTCGTTATGCAGGATCAACTGAAGATGTCGTCATGTCAAAAAATGCCCACAACACTAGATTAGGTTTTGAATATCTTATCATCTTCTCCATAGAATAATTCATAATTTAGGTTTTTACAAATTGGAAAACAAGATTCAAGGTTTTATTCTTTGATTTTAATGGCATTCGCGACTAAACTATTTGATTCGTGGATTCGGTAAGTAACAATTTGATCTTTATGCTATTGATTTAATTTTTCCTATCTCTCTCTCATTATTGTTCTCTCAACACTTCAAGATCATTCTTAGGCTTCAATACAATTGACCATTGTTGAGAAGATTAGATTTAATTGATAACTTCACGAAAATCAATGAATCTAGGTTCTAATGTGTAGGTGTTAGTGCCCTAGGCTATAGAGATAGACTTATTTGTAATGTCATTATTCATTTATATAAGAGATTGTTTCTTTGATTATTATATGTGTTTGCATGTTTACTTTAATAATCATGTCCCTAGTACTTATGAAGCACTAGTATGAAGTCTAATGGATAATCATATGATGATTATATGCATGGAGATGCACATTAGATTCATGGGTACTTGTTATAGAACAAGGTACTGGACTTGACCCATTATGAGATTTATGTCATATTCGTATGTCATAAATAAATCTCATATAGTTATATCATTGATATCCTTTGACCTGAGATTATCATCGTCTTCCACTCAATGAATATTATGTTTGATATAGTTTAACGTTGTCTTTATAACCGGATAACAATAAGGGCCATTATTGGCATGATATGATTCTTGTTGGGAAGAATGATAAGTCAAGATGGAAATTTGTCCCTCGTAAAGAGAGATGTTTGCTAGGCCACTCGTAAGTAAGATTGATGTAGTGCATGGCCATGCCCGAATGAATTAATGTGATTAATATCATTCGATTAATCAATTTACTTAGTAATGAGAAAGCATTGAACAATATGAGTTGACGTGGACCATGACTCATGTTCAATATAACATCGTGTGACAAAGGGATTGTGATATGTTCTATGTAGGAAAATCGAACTTGATATTATATTAATTGGGTAGGCATGATGGCTTGCTAGAGTCCGCTCATGTCTTATGAGGATCGTTGTGATCGAACTCATTGCCAACTTAATATAGTCCTATGGGGTCACACACATCGAACGAATTGTCAAAAATGAAGAATATGGAGTTTTTGTTCTCAGGGGACGACTCGTCCCCTGGCCTGAACTAACTATTCCCTTGGCCTGGGACGAATGATTCAGAGGAAGAGTCCTGAGGGATGACTCGTGCCCATGGGGACGAGTCGTGCCCATATGGATGACTCGTGCCCTGGTCTTGAGTCAACTATTCCCCTTAAGGGGGACGCTAGAATCAGAAGCTCTGTGCAAGGGAACGAATCGTGCCCTGGGGGATGAGTCATCCCGTCGGCGCTGAACTGACGCGAAATTGAATTAAATTAGGGTTTTCGCAAGGGGAAAAGTTTTATAATGTATAAATATAAACCCCTGGTTGCCCTAGACGTCACTCTCATGCTTTTGGGTTTAGAGAAACACAAAAGAGAGATTTCAATTTGAGAATTGAGAATCAAAAACACAATTCAATTCCATTATTCTTCATCGATTGAAAAGAGTTTCAATCAAGGATCTAGCAATCCACCTAGAATTGTTCTAGGGTTCGTTCAACGCGTGGATACACATAGAGGATCTTCGATAATCAAGATCTAACGTTCGTGATTCAAGAATCGTTCATCGAAGATTTGCTAGTTCTTTAATCTGGAGTTGGAACGCGTTTATCAACGACAAAAGCACACAAGGTTAGTAATTATAAATCATTCTTCTTAATTAATCATCTAGAACGGATTCTAGGGCTCCGGATTTTCGAGTTAATTTTGCATTATTCCGCTGCGCATGGACCCTCGAAACCCAACAGTGGTATCAAAGCCCCGTTCATGATGTTTATATTAGATTATCATGATAATTATATAATATGATTATGTTAATTTTCATGATGAATATGATTTAGAACATGATTTTATATGAGAATTGCTTGTGGAAGTAATTGTATATTTTGATATACCATGATTGTGAATTGAATTATGTGATTAATGTGATTAATGTTGGAATAACTATTACAAAATCTCTGCTGGAAATATAGAAACTAATTTAAAACAGAAATAGAAAATACAAGAGAAGAAAATGAATTTGTCGCTGTCCGAGTCGTGTGAAAACACACTCTCCTTAAGACAAATTACGCCCCCTCACCACGTTGTGCTTGAGTTGTTACGGAACGCTTGCCTCCCAGGATGAAACAGAGTAACCGGACGGTGGTTGCACAATTAGACCTCCGGCGAATTGAAGTCGATGCTTGGACGTTATCACCACAATGATTTATGCAGGAGGGCATGGGAAAGAATTTCAATATGCAACAAATCTGATGGTGGAGAGAATTTGGAAAATCTGTGTATTTTCCCTTTGTTGTTGTGTTCTATTTATACAATTCTCCATAGGAAAACTGCTCAAGAAATTAAAACCACATTTTTAATTTCCTCAATGAATATTGCAATAATAATCCATGAATTTGCACTTTAATTCGGGATTACTGAGCAGGGCAGCGGGAGTGAACAGCTGTGCACGAGGCGCCCGCCCCGACCCCTCCAGGCGCCCGCCTCGTAGTCTCTCTAATGGGGCTGCATCTTCTGTCCTCGAGGCGCCCGCCTCAGCTATGGCGAGGCGCCCACCTCACTTCCTGTTTCCATTGGGTCAATTTTCTTTAAAAAAAATGCAAAAAGTGGGCTCGCGCGGACCGGCAATTTCGGAGCTACATTCGTGTCCGCAGGACGCGCATGCACATGAGTTCGGTAGTCCGAAGCCTAATTCAGTCCATGATTTGCACCCCTGCGTGCACGTGCCCGAGAGAGAGCCTCTATGTACCACAATCTTACTCCCTACCAAAGTGTAGGAGTATTTAAACTTAGCCACTTTTTCATCTTTTTCCAATGTGGGATAACCACATTTTACCCATTCCAACCCATTAACTTTGAGCCTTCATATCTCATTCATTTCTCAACCATTTTGAACAAATGAATATATGATTTCAATGTACTCATGGAGTAGAACACAATCCAACAATCAATTTGTCATTTTAACAAATAACAAATTAAGAAAATAACTCATTATTTCCTTCAAAACACACTTTTTTCCAACAATCCCCCACATGAAGGAATAATGCGGAATTGGTGATAAAGCCCGGCAGACGAAAACTTGCATACGAAGATGTGGGAATGCCCATTGAATCTTCGCTCGTACAAGCATATTTACTCTACTCGCAAATCGATAGACGCGATGTCCTTGAATCGTTATGCTTTTTGTGTAGCCGATCATATGCTTGACACAAGTAAGCATCGGCCCTAACATACTTCAATTCTCATAGCTATGTTCAATCATGACCCTGAACATACGCCTGGTTCTGTGAGAGGGTCTAAGAATTGAGCCTCACACAATTCTCCTCGAAGCGGCCCCACTTCTCTCTCACATATGTGATTTCTTAAAGGTAACCCGTATTACCCGCTCGAATTTTCGATGCGTAAGAATCATTAAAAGTCATATGCTTATCCTTGTCCTTTCGGGATGTCACTACTTGAGGAATGGAGTTGGGGTTGATTCCCCACGGTGACGCTACAAGTCTTTTAACGGTTAGGTTGTCCCATTGAATCTAGTTCTTGGGATCTCCAGTCATCTAGATTGGGTTTTCCATTTGTGTTTAACTTTTCAGAGGCTTAAGTCCCATTTCCCTCGTCGAGCTTTCAACTAACTCTCTATTTAACCCTTTGGTTAACGGATCCGCTAAATTTTCCTTTGACTTAATATAGTCAATGGATATTGTGCCAGTTGAGAGTAGTTGTCTAATGGTATTATGTCTTCGACGAATGTGTCTCGACTTACCATTATACATGTGATTGTGTGCCCTTCCAATCGCTGATTGGCTATCACAATGTATACATATTGATGGCACGGGCTTCGTCCATCTTGGAATATCTTCTATAAATTGGCGTAGCCATTCGACTTTTTCACCACATTTATCTAACGCTATAAACTCAGATTCCATCATGGATCTAGCTATAACCGTTTGTTTAGAAGATTTCCATGATATAGCTGCTCCTGCTAATGTGAATATAAATCCGCTCGTAGACCTTGAGTCTTTTATATCGGATATCCAATTAGCATCGCTATACCCTTCAATTACCGCTGGATGTCTAGTATAGTGTAAAGCATAATCGCGAGTATATCTTAAGTACCTTAGTACTCTCACTATACCATTCCAATGTTCCGCTCCGGGATTACTTGTATACCGACTCGGTTGCTAACCGTGTAAGCAATATACGGTCTAGTACAACTCATCAAGTACATTAGACTTCCAATGATTCTCGAGTATTCAACTTGAGAAACTGTGTCACCTCTATTCTTTGATAGATGTTGACTCATGTCTATTGGGGTTCTAGCAATAGCTAAGTCATCCTTGCTGAATTTCTCAAGAATTTTATCCACATAATGTGACTGGCTTAAAGCAAGTCCATTTGCCATTCTTGAAATTTTCACGCCAAGGATTACGTCGGCTAACCCCATATCTTTCATGTCAAACTTTGAGTTCAACATATCTTTAGTGGACTTTATCATTTTATCACAACTTCCTATGATAAGCATGTCATCTACATAAAGACACAAAATGACGTAGCCATTTCCCGTGTCTCTAACATAGATACATTTGTCACATTCATTTATTTTAAATCCACTTTCCATCATGGCTTGATCAAACTTTTTGATGCCATTGTTTTGGTGCTTGTTTCAAGCCATACAATGACTTTACTAACTTGCACACTTTATTTTCTTGCCCCGGCGCAGAAAATCCTTCCGGTTGCTCCATGTAAATTTCCTCTTCTAAATCCCCATTTAGAAAGGCTGTTTTAACATCCATTTGATGTACTTCAAGATTCCGCAATGCGGCTATTGCAAGTACAATTCTTATGGATGTTATTCTCGTAACCGGAGAATATGTATCAAAGTAATCAAGGCCTTCCTTTTGCTTGTAACCTTTAATTACAAGTCTTGCCTTATACTTGTCAATTGTTCCATCCGTCTTCATTTTCCTTTTAAAAATCCACCTATATCCTAGTGGTTTACTTCCTGGAGGAAGATCCACTAATTCCCAAGTGTGATTTTGTAAAATGGAATCAATCTCACTTTTAATGGCCTCTTTCCACAAAGGTCCTTCGGAAGAGCTCACGGCCTCTTTATAACTTTGTGGTTCACTTTCAAGCATATAGGTTAGAAAATCTGGGCCAAAAGATTTTTCTACCCTACCTCGTTTGCTCCGTCGAGGTTCTACCTCCGCTTCATCATTTTCATCATGATGATTTGTTCCTTCGACTTCTTCTTCTTCTATTGAATCATGTCTCCGTTTAGATGAACTTGCATCATCTCTTTTGCACGGAAACACATTCTCAAAGAAAGAAGCATTTCTTGACTCCATTATAGTATTCTTGTGTATATCTTGAATCTTCGATTCATGCACAAGAAACCTATAAGCACTACTATTGTGAGCATACCCAATAAATATGCAATCAATAGTTTTTGGTCCAATTTTCACCTTTTTGGGAGGTGGTATTGAAACCTTTGCAAGACACCCCCACACTCGCATGTATTGGTATGAAGGCACTCTTCCATGCCACAATTCATAGGGGCTCTTATTTACTTTCTTTCGGGGCATTTTATTTAACACATAATTTGCCGACAAGACGGCCTCTCCCCACATGTTATCCGGTAACCCCGAACTTATTAACATGGCATTCATCATGTCCTTTAGAGTCCGATTTTTCCGCTCGGCAACTCCATTGGATTGTGGGGTGTATGGTGGTGTTGTAACATGTTTTATCCCATGTTGAGCACAAATACCTTCAAAAGGGAATTCATACTCACCACCACGATCACTTCTTATGACCTTTATTTTCCGGTTGAGTTGATTTTCAACTTCATTTTTATAGAGAACAAACTTCTCTATAGCCTCATCTTTACTTTTGAGAAGATACACATAACAATATTTTGTGCTATCATCAACAAAAGTCATAAAGTACTTATTGCCCTCGTGTTTGTGTTGACTTGAAGTCACATAAATCCGTATGAACCAACTCAAGTGGTTCATTATTTCTTACAACCGAATGGAACGGAGGTTTTGTAAACTTTGCCTCTACACAAGTTTCACATTTATGTTTGTAGTCTATTTTACATTTTGGTATGCAATTCATGTTAATTAATCTACGTATAGTATCATAGTTAACATGTCCTAGTCTACCATGCCACAAATTGGAAGACTCAAGCAAGTAAACGGAAGAATTATTCTTATTCATCACATTCATCTTAGGCTTGTTAGCCATTACATTGCTTTTAACAACCATAGCACTAAGCTTAAACATACCATCACAAACATAACCTTTGCCTACAAACATTCCACTTTTAGACAAAGTAACCATATCGGATTCAAACACAACACGAAATCCATGCTTAATCAAAAGCGATCCGGACACCAGATTTTTCCGGATTTCGGGCACATAGAGCACATTGTTGAGAGTCAACTCTTTCCCGGAAGTCAACTTCAGCACCACCTTTCCTTGACCTTTCACATCGGACGTGGCAGAATTTCCCATGAACAATTTCACACCATTTTCAAGGGCTTCAAAACTACTAAACATTTCCTTGTTTGAGCAAACATGCCTAGTAGCACCGGTGTCAATCCACCACTGATTTGGGTTTGAACCCACCAAATTCACCTCAGAAATTACCGCCGCCAAATTCATATCGGAAACTTCATTCGAGATGACATCCACCATGTTTGCTTGTTTCTTTGGCTTCCTACACTCGGAAGACTTGTGGCCCACAATGCCACAATTGTAACAAGTTCCACCGAACTTTTTCTTGGAGATTCCTCCCTTTGGCTTCAAACTAGAACCACCCTTTTGGGACCAAACTTGCCTTTGGCTTTGCCATTGGCCTTGGAGCTATCAACATGCTCCACCACATTGGCTTTCGCCACAAGAAGATTATTCAACTTCTTCTCCGCAATTCTATTCTCTTCCTCAATCCGAAGACGAATAGCAAGCGCTTCAACATTCATTTCTTTTCGTTTATGTTTAAGATAATTCTTGAAATCTTTCCAAGCGGGAGGCAACTTTTCAATTATTGCCGCCACTTGAAAGTTTTCACTAATTACCATCCCTTCGGCATGAATTTCATGAATGATTATTTGCAACTCTTCCACTTGACTTTTAACAGTTTTTGAGTCCACCATTTTGTAATCGAAAACGGCCCACAATGAATTTCTTTGTGCCCGCGTCATCGATCTTATATTTATATTCCAAGGACTCCCAAATTTCCTTTGCAGTTTTCTTAACACTATACACATTGTATAGCGTATCCGACAATCCATTGAGGATGTAATTTCTGCAAATAAACTCGGAATGCTTCCAAGCATCAAGAGCCGAGATGGCTTGCCCATCCGTCTCATTCTCACCCAACTTTGGCGGATCTTCCTTAAGAAATCTCGCCAAGTTCAAGGTAGTCAAATAGAAAAGCATCTTTTGTTGCCATCTTTTAAAGTCTTGGCCAACAAACTTTTCCGGTTTCTCACCATGATGGTTCGAAACAGTTTGGACAACCACCCTTTGAGAGTTGGTTTCCACACGAAGCGCTTCCTCCACACGAGGATTCTCGGAGTTGTTCCCAGCGTTGGTTTCCACGTTTGATTGAGTAGCCATCTGAAACAAAACAAACAAGTTTAGTTCACTGTTTTAAATAGTTTTCCTTCCAATGAAGAGACAGTGGTTTGTCTTAAGATTGTTGGAATAACTATTACAAAATCTCTGCTGGAAATATAGAAACTAATTTAAAACAGAAATAGAAAATACAAGAGAAGAAAATGAATTTGTCGCTGTCCGAGTCGTGTGAAAACACACTCTCCTTAAGACAAATTACGCCCCCTCACCACGTTGTGCTTGAGTTGTTACGGAACGCTTGCCTCCCAGGATGAAACGGAGTAACCGGACGGTGGTTGCACAATTAGACCTCCGGCGAATTGAAGTCGATGCTTGGACGTTATCACCACAATGATTTATGCAGGAGGGCAAGGGAAAGAATTTCAATATGCAACAAATCTGATGGTGGAGAGAATTTGGAAAATCTGTGTATTTTCCCTTTGTTGTTGTGTTCTATTTATACAATTCTCCATAGGAAAACTGCTCAAGAAATTAAAACCACGTTTTTAATTTCCTCAATGAATATTGCAATAATAATCCATGAATTTGCACTTTAATTCGGCAGTTACAGGAGCTGAAACAGTTTCTGGGAGTGAACAGCTGTGCACGAGGCGCCCGCCCCGACCCCTCCAGGCGCCCGCCTCGGAGTCTCTCCAATGGGGCTGCATCTTCTGTCCTCGAGGCGCCCGCCTCAGCTATGGCGAGGCGCCCGCCTCACTTCCTGTTTCCATTGGGTCAATTTTCTTTAAAAAAAATGCAAAAAGTGGGCTCGCGCGGACCGGCAATTTCGGAGCTACATTCGTGTCCGCAGGACGCGCATGCACATGAGTTCGGTAGTCCGAAGCCTAATTCGGTCCATGATTTGCACCCCCCCCTGCGCACCTGTGCGCGAGAGAGAGCCTCTATGTACCACAATCTTACTCCCTACCAAAGTGTAGGAGTATTTAAACTTAGCCACTTTTTCATCTTTTTCCAATGTGGGATAACCACATTTTACCCATTCCAACCCATTAACTTTGAGCCTTCATATCTCATTCATTTCTCAACCATTTTGAACAAATGAATATATGATTTCAATGTACTCATGGAGTAGAACACAATCCAACAATCAATTTGTCATTTTAACAAATAACAAATTAAGAAAATAACTCATTATTTCCTTCAAAACACACTTTTTTCCAACAATTAATCTATAATATGGGTTTTGATTTATTACTTAGTATATAGGCTGGAAGCCAAAACCTTCCCCACAGGCACTTCTGGGAAGTGTGGGATAACTTTGGAATACGATGCCACGTACTAGTAATTACACATCAAATGTGATTTGTGTTGCATTATTCTATGTTCATAATTATGCTCATATAGTTTTCATGAATCAACCTTGCCATGTTAATTGATAAACATGAAAATTGAACCTTCATTGAAATTTGAGTTTGTCTATGCCACTCATATTTAAACACTTGTGAGTACACGGATAGTTTTATGTAGGCTACGCCACAGCGAGGTACATTAATTCTATCTTTGTATGATCAAGATGAGCAAACGGTGATTGCTATACGTTTAAAATGGTTGAACTCAATTAGGCTATTAAAACAGTTTTGGGCCTAAGGCATAAGATGAGATTGAAACATGTGACATATGATGTCTATAATCTCATAAAGGATCTAAGAGTCATATGTTTATATGATTGATAAATGTTATCTACCTTTTTAGTTTAATTTTGAGCAGTCGTGCCATAGCCGACTTGAAATTAAATTAAAGTTGGGTCTTAGCCTATTAAATTATATTATGCATGTTTATATAAGAAGGTTATATAATTTAGTGGGAGTATTTGTGAAATACGTTAATTAATCTCTTAAATGAAATTGGTACTTATATGTGTTCATATTTGTTGCATATCTTTTGTAGATCAATGGCTGTTAACACTAATCAAAATCTGTCACTGCGATCAGTCCTTGAGAAGGACAAGTTAGAAGAGAATGGCAATAACTATGTGGATTGGATCCGCAGTTTGGGAATTGTTCTCAAATAGGAAAGGAAGTTGTATATTCACGATGGACCCGTTCCACCCGAGCCTGCTGCTAATGCAACTAAAGCTGAAAAGGATCAACATAAGAAACATGTGGATGATTCTATTGATGTTAGTTGCTTGATGCTTGCTACCATGTGTAAGGTCCTTTAGAAGGACCTTGTACACATGGAAGCTTATGATTTGGGAAATCATTTGAAGGAAATGTTCCAGTTGCAAGCACGTCAGGAAAGGTTTGACACTATGAAGGCTCTTCATTCATGCAATATGATTGAAGGACAACCTATTGGGCCTCATGTGTTGAAAATGAAGGGTCACCTCGAACATCTTGAGAGGGTTAGTTATGAATTATAACATGAATGGGATGAATAAATCTCTATCTGAATTGCATGGGATGCTTAAGAATGCAGAGAATAATATCGCCAAGAAAACCAATCAAGTGTTGATGGTGAATAAAGGAAAGGGGTTCAAGAAACCCAAGGTTAAAGCAAGAGTTGCTAAACCGGAGGCAGAGGTTGCCGTTGTTGAGAAGCCTTAACCCAAATCCCAAAAGGATGCAGTTTGCTACCATTGCAAGGAAACTGGGCATTGGAGGCGTAACTGCAAAGCTTATCAGGAAGGACTGAAGAAGAAGGGCAATGAGATTGCCATGACTTCAGGTATCTATGTGATAGATATTTTACTTTCTACTTCTAGTTCTTGGGTATTAGATACCGGATGTGGATCTCACATTTGCCTAAATGTGCAGGGACTAAAGAATAGAATGTTGCTCAAGGAAGGTGAAGTAGACCTGCGGGTTGGAAATGGAGCAAGAGTTGCTGCATTGGCCGTAGGGACTTACGAAGTCACTTTACCTAGCGGATTAATATTAGTTTTGAATAACTGCTATTATGTTCCGGATTTGAGCAGAAACATTATTTCCATTTCTTGTTTAGACAATGAGGGTTACAGTTTTCTTATTGCGAATAAGAAATTTTCCATTTATTTGAATGATATGCTTTACTGTATTGCTCATTCTTATAATGGCCTTTATGTCTTGGATGTTGAAAATAATGTTAATAATATCTATCATGTAAATAAGAAATCTAAACCAAACAATGTGAACACCACATTTAAATGGCATTGCCGTCTTGGCCACATAAATAAGAAACGCGTCTCTAAACTCCATAAAGATGGATATTTAGACTCATATGATTATGAATCATATGATGTTTGCGAATCTTGTTTATTGGGAAAGATGACTAAAGCACCTTTTACTAAGAGTAGTGAAAGGGCTAGTGATTTGTTGGCTCTCATACATACTGATGTATGTGGACCAATGAATAGCATTGCTAGGGGAGGATTTCGGTACTTCATAACGTTCACTGATGACTTATCAAGATATGGCTATGTCTATCTGATGAAGTACAAAAGTGAAGCATTTGAGATATTTAGAATATTTCAAAATGAAGTACAAAATCAACTTGGCAAAACTATTAAAACACTTCGATCCAATCGAGGTGGTGAATATTTAAGCCAAGAATTTGATGATCATCTGAAAAGTTGTGGAATTGTTTCAGAACTTACTCCACCCGGAACACCACAATGGAATGGTGTGTCCGAGAGGAGAAATCGAACTCTATTAGATATGGTTCGATCGATGATGAGTCAAGTTAACCTTCCTATTTCTTTTTGGGGACATGCACTGGAAACAGCTGCTTTCACACTTAATAAGGTCCCTACTAAATCGGCTCCTAAAACCCCACATGAGATGTGGCATGGAAGAAAACCTAGTTTATCTTTCATGAAGATTTGGGGATGTGAAGCTTATGTAAAGAAATTGGTTTTTGAAAATAAGCTTGCACCCAGATCTGATAAATGCATTTTTGTTGGTTATCCTAAGGAAACGAAAGGATATCAATTTTACAACCAATCCGAGAACAAAGTGTTTATTGCTCGACATGGTGTCTTTCTAGAGAAAGAGTTTCTCTCTAAAGAAACTAGTGGGAGTAAAATTGATCTTGAAGAAATTCAAGAACCCGAAGATGACAAGGAACCAATAGTAGAGACGGAACCAAATTCACAAGCTGTTGTGGAACCGGTTCAAGACACACAAGTTCTTCGCAGATCGGATAGGATACGATCCGAACCTGAGAGATATGGATTTCTCATAACGGAAAGTAATGAAGTAGAAATCATTGAGAATGATGAACCTACTTCCTATCAAGAGGCGATGTCCACTCCTGATTCGGACAAGTGGCTAGGAGCCATGGAATCCGAGATCAAATCCATGTACGATAATCAAGTTTGGAACTTGATTGATCCACCTGAAGGTGTAAAAACCATAGGGTGTAAGTGGGTTTTCAAAAAGAAAACTGACATGGATGGGAAGGTACATACTTATAAGGCTAGGCTTGTTGCTAAGGGGTATAGGCAGACTCATGGCATTGACTATGATGAAACCTTTTCGCCCGTAGCAATGCTTAAGTCTATTAGAATCCTAATTGCCATAGCCGCATATTACGACTATGAGATATGGCAAATAGACGTCAAAACAACGTTTCTTAACGGAAACATACTTGAGGATGTATACATGATACAGCCTGAAGGGTTTGTCGATCCAAAGAATTCTAATAAAGTATGTAAGTTGCAGAGATCCATTTATGGATTGAAGGAAGCTTCTAGGAGTTGGAATCTACGTTTTGATGAATCAGTCAAAGAGTTTGGCTTCATCAAAAATGAAGATGAACCTTGTGTATACAAAAAAATAAGTGGGAGCTAGTTCTATTTCTGGTGTTATATGTCGATGACATCTTGCTCATTGGAAACAATGTTCCTGCACTTGAGACTGTCAAGTCTTGGTTAGGAAAATGTTTTTCAATGAAAGATATGGGTGAAGCGGCTTATATCCTTGGTATCAAGATCTATAGAGATAGATCAAGAAGGATGATTGGTTTGAGTCAGAGTACATATATTGACAAGGTCCTTAGAAGATTCCGCATGGAAAATTCTAAGAGAGGGAACTTGCCAATGGGACATGGCATTACTCTTAGCAAGACTCATTGTCCTAAGACAAATGATGAGCGAAAGAGGATGAGTGATATTCCATATGCTTCGGCAATTGGGTCTATCATGTATGCCATGTTATGTACTAGACCCGATGTCTCGTATGCTCTAAGCGCGACGAGTAGATACCAGTCTGATCCTGGTGAGAACCATTGGATAGCAGTCAAGAATATCCTGAAGTACTTGAGAAGAACTAAGGATGTATTCTTGGTATTTGGAGGAATGGAAGATGATCTGGTTGTAAAGGGTTACACAGATGCAAGCTTCCAGACCGACAAAGATGATTATAGATCGCAGTCTGGGTTTGTGTTTATGCTAAATGGAGGTGCTGTTTGTTGGAAGTGTTCCAAGCAAAGCACTGTTGCTGATTCTACAACCGAAGTCGAATACATAGCAGCATCGGATGCGGCTAAGGAGGCGGTTTGGATCAAGAAGTTCGTTAGTGACTTAGAAGTCGTTCCGAGTATCACTAACCCGATAGAGCTTTATTGTGACAATAATGGTGCTATTGCCCAAGCAAAAGAACCAAGGTCACATCAACGATCCAAACACATTTTGAGACGTTTCCACCTCATTCGAGAAATCTGTGAAAGGGAGGACGTCAAGATATGCAAGGTACCAACGGATGAAAACATTTTGGACCCTCTCACCAAGCCTTTGCCACAAGCTAAACATGATGGTCATGTTAGGTCCATGGGTATAAGATACATGAATGATTGGGCCTAGTGCAAGTGGGAGACTGTAGGTGTTAGTGCCCTAGGCTATAGAGATAGACTTATTTGTAATGCCATTATTCATTTATATAAGAGATTGTTTCTTTGATTATTATATGTCTTTGCATGTTTACTTTAATAATCGTGTCCCTAGTACTTATGAAGCACTAGTATGAAGTCTAATGGATAATCATATGATGATTATATGCATGGAGATGCACATTAGATTCATGGGTACTTGTTAGAGAACAAGGTACTGGACTTGACCCATTATGAGATTTATGTCATGGTCGTATGTCATAAATAAATCTCATATAGTTATATCATTGATATCCTTTGACCTGAGATTATCATCGTCTTCCACTCGATGAATATTATGTTTGATATAGTTTAACGTTGTCTTTAACCGGATAACAATAAGGGCCATTATTGGCATGATATGATTCTTGTCGGGAAGAATGATAAGTCAAGATGGAAATTTGTCCCTCGTAAAGAGAGATGTTTGCTAGGCCACTCGTAAGTAAGATTGATGTAGTGCATGGCCATGCCCGAATGAATTAATGTGATTAATATCATTCGATTAATCAATTTACTTAGTAACGAGAAAGCATTGAACAATATGAGTTGACGTGGAGCATGACTCATGTTCAATATAACATCGTGTGACAAAGGGATTGTGATATGTTCTATGTAGGAAAATCGAACTTGATATTATATTAATTGGGTAGGCATGATGGCTTGCTAGAGTCCGCTCATGTCTTATGAGGATCGATGTGATCGAACTCATTGCCAACTTAATATAGTCCTATGGGGTCACACGCATCGAACGAATTGTCAAAAATGAAGAATATATATATGGAGTTTTTGTTCTCAGGGAACGACTCGTCCCCAGGCCTGAACTAACTATTCCCTTGGTCTGGGACGAATGATTCAGAGGAAGAGTCCTGAGGGACGACTCGTGCCCATGGGGACAAGTCGTGCCCATAGGGACGACTCGTGCCCTGGGCTTGAGTCAACTATTCCCCTTAAGGGGGACGCCAGAATCAGAAGCTGTGTGCAAGGGGACGACTCGTGCCCTGGGGGACGAGTCGTCCCGTCGGCGCTGGACTGACGCGAAATTGACTTAAATTAGGGTTTTCGCAAGGGGAAAAGTTTTATAACGTATAAATACAAACCCCTGGTTGCCCTAGCCGTCACTCTCATGCTTTTGGGTTTAGAGAAACACAAAAGAGAGATTTCAATTTGAGAATTGAGAATCAAAAACACAATTCAATTCCATTATTCTTCATCGATTGAAAAGAGTTTCAATCAAGGATCTAGCAATCCACCTAGAATTGTTCTAGGGTTCGTTCAACGCGTGGATACACATAGAGAATCTTCGCTAATCAAGATCTAACGTTCGTGATTCAAGAATCGTTCATCGAAGATTTGCTAGTTCTTCAATCTGGAGTTGGAACGCGTTTATCAACGACAAAAGCACACAAGGTTAGTAATTCTAAATCATTCTTCTTAATTAATCATCTAGAGCAGATTCTAGGGCTCCGGGTTTTCGAGTTAATTTTGCATTATTCTGCTGCGCATGGACCCTCGAAACCAACATAATGTTCTTATGATTTAAATTGAATTTTTTGAATGCTTGTATCGACTTCACGGAAGATATAAACAAGATAGAGATATTAGGGTTTTAATGTTATAATCGACTTCACGGAAGATATTAACCTTTTAACTCTATATTTTTGTGAATGAACCCTTGAATGAGATTGAATTCCTTTTTGTTAGAATAGGTATCTTTGTATATTTGGTAGGGTATATTATTATATTTGTATAGAGATAATTAGGAGATAATTAGGGAGATAATTGATGTATATCCCCGTAAATGTGGTAGGTTGTTGGCTAACTCTTGTATATATTGCTACAGAAATAATTAGAATGACACGCAGTATATTTCTATCATGGTATCAACCTAGGTACGATCTATACACGCTTCCGCCCTATTTTTTTCTTTTCTCTCCAGCCGCTGTTCTTTTCTTCACTGCCGCTTTCTTCTTCTTCTGACTGGCCGTTGCTTTCATCAACGTTGCTGCTATGTCTTCATCCAAAACAAACTTCCACCCAGCTTTTGCAGTCTCTAATGTTCGGAATGATGTTCCTGTGATTCTTGAAATCGAGAATGTGCAGTACTCGACGTGGGCTGAACTATTTCGTAACCATGCCCAATCATGTAAGGTGTTACATCATATCATTCCTAATGAGAAGGTAAAGGATCCTGCTACGGAAGAAGAGCAGGATATGTGGGATACTTTGGATGCTATCGTGAAAAAGTGGATCTATTCGACCATCTCGAATGATTTGCTTCAAACGATTCTTGTACCCGGTGCTACGGCAATGGAAACTTGGGATAGACTATGAGATATTTTTGAGGATAACAAAAATTCTCGGGCAGTCTCTCTCGAGCAAGAATTCTCATCCACGACTATGGAAGAATTCCCAAATGCCTCGGCTTACTGTCAACGCTTGAAATCCTTGGGTGATCAACTCAAGAATGTGGGAGCTCCGGTTAAGGACAATCAGATGGTGCTTCAGATGGTTGCAGGACTCACCGAAGCCTACAATGGGGTGGGCACTCTTATTTGGAAACGTGATCCTCTCCCAACCTTTTCTCAGGCACGATCTATGCTGATTCTTGAAGAATCTGGCCTTGCTAAGAAGGCTGCGACTTCGGTTCACTCTGCCATGCTCTCATCTCAGTCAAAGAATTCCGAAGGTTCTTCTTTCTCGGATTTTGGTACTTCTAGCCGTGGGTCGAACGGCAGGAAAAACAACAAAGGGAAGGGCCATAAGAAGAATGGGGGTGGCGGAAAAGGGAACAGGGATGAGCAGTCTGGGTCTAGACCGCAAGGCAGTGGGGGAAACTCAAATGGGGGTGGCCAGAATTATCATGGCAGTGGCCGGTCTTCACAACAGTCCCAGGCGCCTGAGTATTTTGGATGGCAGCAGTCGGCTTGGGCCAGATCTTGGTCGTGGGCATTGCCACCTTGTCCCTATCCAACAACAAATTGGGCTAGGCCCACTTTCCAGCCACAGGGGCCCACTTCTCAGTTTTAGCCAGGAGTTCTTGGGCCACGTCCGTCTCATTCTGGCAGGTCTCCTCAAGTGTATGCGGCTTCCTCCGCCTTTGTTCCTACGGACATCGACTCGGCGATGCATACCATGTCTCTCACTCCTCCCGACCCGAGCTGGTACATGGACACCGGAGCCACAAACCATATGACTTCGGAGCAAGGTACACTTAAGTCTTATTTTAATTCGAGCGTTAAAAATAAAGGCATCATGGTTGCTAATGGTAGTCGGATTCCGGTTTCGGGGGTTGGTCATACTCATTTACTGTCCCCATCCCCACCTCTTCTGTTAAACAATGTCCTTCATGCACCTCTTATTGTAAAAATCTCATTTCTGTTCGCAAATTTACTATGGATAATTCCGTCATTGTTGAATTTGACCCTTTTGGTTTTTCTGTGAAGGATTTCCAGACGGGAACACCTCTTATGAGATGTAATAGCCAAGGCGACCTATATCCTCTCACGTCGAATTTTACATCGTCCATTACTTCTCCTTCTTCGTTTTCGGCAATTAGTTCTACGTTATGGCATGACCGTTTGGGTCACCCTGGCGCTCCTGTTTTTTATTCTCTTAGAAATAATAATTTTATTGGATGTCATAAAAATATTTCCAATGTTTGTCACTCGTGTGTTCTTGGAAAACAAATAAAATTACCTTTTGGTGATTCTACATCTTTCACTGTTATGCCTTTCGATATTGTGCACTGTGATTTATGGACATCTCCTGTCCTAAGTTCTTTGGGACATCGATATTATCTTGTGTTACTTGATGATTTTTCAAATTTTGTGTGGACTTTTCCATTATCTCATAAATCCCAAGTGTTTACGACTATTATTAACTTTCGCATGTTTGTTCGAACTCACTTTGAACGAGATATAAAGACCATACAATGTGATAATGGGAGGGAATTCGATAATAAATTTTTTTGGGATTTTTGTGCAACAAATGGGTTATCCTTTCGATTAGCATGCCCATATACTTCTCCTCAAAATGGCAAAGCCGAACGAAAAACCGGTCCACAAATAATATTGTTCGTACTCTTCTTGTTCATGCATCCTTAACACCAAATTTTTGGCATTATGCTCTCCAAATGTCAACATATCTTCTTAATATCTTACCCGTAAAACACTTAGCATATGTGTCTCCGTTGCAAGTCTTATATAATCGGGTCCCGTCATATACTCATCTTAGGGTGTTCGGGTCTCTTTGTTATTCTCTCCGTCCTTCTACCACCATACACAAATTGCAACCCCGTTCCACTCCTTGTGTATTTTTGGGGTATCCTAAACACCATCGAGGGTATATGTGTTATGATTTGGTCACAAAGAAAATGATTATATGCCGACATGTTATTTTTGACGAGTCGCGTTTTCCTTTCGCTTCATTTTCTAGCTCTCCGTCTCACTCTTATGATTTTTTAAATTCTGGACTCACTCCAATTTTAATCCATCATTTTGCATCTAATCAGGCCATCCAGCCTTCCTCTTCGGGCCTTTCCCCTCCCGGCCCTGCTCCAGCCCACACCGCAGCCCAGCCTACCCCTGACCTTCCTGAGGTGGGCCGGCTTCCTTCTAGCCCAAATTCTGATCCGACTGGCCTGGTTGGTAATTCTCCTCATGCCCAGCCCATCCCCTCCTTACATGGGCAGCCACATACTGATACCTCTGCTCCTAATGTTTCAGCTCCGTTCCAAATTAACCACCGCCCTGCTACTCGTAGTCAGTCGGGTATTTACAAACCCAATCCCAAATATTGTTTTCTCTCAGGTGTCTCAAAATCTCCTCTCCCCTCTAGTCCCATTTTTGCACTTCGTGACCCAAATTGGAAATTAGCAATGGATGATGAGTTTAATGCTCTTATTAAAAATAATACTTGGGTGTTGGTACCTCGTCCCCGAATGTTAATATAATTCGATCTATGTGGATATTCTCTCATAAATCTCGTTCTGATGGTTCTTTTGAGAGGCACAAAGCCCGTCTTGTAGGTGATGGAAAGACACAACGAGTTGGAGTAGATTGTGGCGAAACATTTAGTCCGGTGGTTAAACCGGCCACTATTCATCTTGTTCTTAGCTTGGCTCTTTCTAAAAACTGGGCATTGCATCAGCTTGATGTAAAAAATGCTTTCCTCCATGGTGAGTTATGCGAGACAGTTTATATGCATCAGCCTATTGGGTATCGGGACACTCATTTTCCGGATTATGTATGTCTGTTAAAAAAATCGCTCTATGGTTTGAAACAGGCCCCGAGGGCGTGGTATAAGAGATTTGCGGACTTTGTCTCATCTATTAGATTTACCAATAGTCGGTCCGACAACTCTCTCTTCATCTATCATCTTAATGGGCAAACTGCCTATATTTTGCTATACGTGGATGATATTATTCTCACTGCCTCCTCGGATTCTCTACGGCAGTCGATTATGTCTCGAATTTGCTATGAAGGATTTGGGTCAATTAAGCTATTTTTTAGGAATAGCTGTGGTACGTTCATCCAAGGGCTTATTTCTCTCCCAACGTAAGTACACGGAAGAGATAATTAGTAGAGCTGGTATGTCCTCCTGCAAACCAACTTCTGAGCGCTACTTCTTCAGTACCATTTGGGGATCCGCTTCTTTATCGTAGTCTTGCCGGTGCTTTGCAATATCTCACGTTTACGAGGCCTGATATTTCATATGCCGTTCAATAGATTTGACTGTTTATGCATAATCCCATGGTTACCCATATGAACGCCTTAAAGAGGGTCATTCGGTATCTTCAGGGTACTCTCACCCTTGGGCTTCATCTTACTCCATCTTCGACATCCACTCTTTTGTCCTATACAGATGCTGATTGGGGTGGTTGTCCGAATACACGCAGATCCACTTCGGGCTACTGTGTATTCTTGGGTGACAATTTGATTTCTTGGTCTTCTAAACGACAGCCTACTCTCTCTCACTCGAGTGCAGAAGCCGAGTATCGTGGTGTTGCTAATGTTGTTTCTGAATCTTGCTGGTTGCGTAACTTACTCTTGGAACTTCATTGTCCAATCCACAAGGCTACCTTGGTATATTGTGATAATGTTAGTGCCATCTATTTGTCGGGAAATCCAGTTCAACATCAACGCACTAAACACATAGAGATGGACATCCATTTTGTTCGTGAAAAGGTGGCTCGTGGTCAGGTTCGGGTCTTGCATGTCCCGTCCCGGTTTCAAATAGCTGACATATTTACAAAGGGTCTGCCGCTGATTTTATTTGATGAATTCCGGAACAGTCTCAACGTCCGTCTTCCTCCCGTTCCGACTGCGGGGGAATGTTAGAATAGGTATCTTTGTATATTTGGTAGGGTATATTATTATATTTGTATAGAGATAATTAGGAGATAATTAGGGAGATAATTGATGTATATCCCCGTAAATGTGGTGGGTTGTTTGGCTAACTCTTGTATATATTGCTACAGAAATAATGAGAATGACACGCAGTATATTTCTATCAATTTTACATGATTTAAAAAGCATAAAGTGATAATTGTTATGATCCCCAATCTGTGAATCCCTTGTCTCTTTGATTTCTATATTTGTTCTTTGTTTCTTGTTTTTTAAGAAAATAATTGCTCAATCAAAACCCCTTCTTGGTTACTCTTCTACAATATTAAAATGAACTTGTTCCACACTCGTCTACGTGGATTCGACCCTTGCATGAGTGTATATTACTATATTGGTAACTAGTATACTTGCTAGGAATTATAATTAGAGGGAGATTTCTTCCATCATCCATTCATATGGTTTTGTCTTTCTGTAGAAATGTTAAGTCGGTATGAGAAGTTGCTAGACAAACTTCACCACTCTATGTATAGAAAGTATGTACCCATGGCATATCCGTTTCATCTATACTCCCTCCGTCCCACTACACACTTTACTCGTAAGGCGTCCCACTATAAACTACACACTTTCTAAAATGGAAATATTTTATTATTTTTATACTAATGAGACCCACATGTCATACTTACAACAACAATTCAATTATTATTCTCTACCCACTTTCTATCTCCTACCTCACTTTTCATACTCACAACACCTACTCCACTAATACGTTTCCTTAATTCTCGTGCAAATAGTAAGTGTGTAGATTGTAGTGGGACGGAGGGAGTATGTACTACATATATGTGGGGCTAAGAACCAGGACATTCCACAACTGACATATTGCCTTGAATCAAAATAGTCTTGAAGTTGGATAGTAATTTATGATCAATAGTAGCTGTGTTACTTGTTCAGAAGGAATTAAGTTACATTATTGGGGAATTAGGTCTATTGTCCCTTTATTAATGTTCATGTTCATATTCATATTCATGTTCACACATTACCGTATGTTATTATGTGCTGGTTGTCCAAATATTATCATCCCATTGTTTTTTCTGTTTTGCAGGTCAACATATGATCTTGCATTTGATTCAGTAGTTTGTAGCTTTAAGAGCTGATAATGGTTGATTGGCAGTTTACCTTGAAATTCTTAAAGACATCTAAACAGGTACCAGCTCCACCCGGTTAGCTTATCTTAAATGATGTCATGTTGTATCTTTGTATGTGAAGATACGTCTCAAACATATTTCTGGTAGGACAAAACTTTGATCAACGGGCCCATATAACTGGTTGCTCAAATTGGTAGGACACCATTGTTCTGAATTGTATTGTTCAGCTATCAAATATGATTGGTTTTTGATGATTAGTTGGCAGACAAAACCATGTTATATTTCACATGTTATTGTCCCTCGTAGTCCTTTATCCAAGTGCCGCTTTGATGTAGGGAAACGGAGGAGGTTATGAGATGAACCGAACAAGAATTGAAACAAGATTCACAAAGAAATAGCCACAGCCACTCTTTTCTTTTTATTTAATTCATAATCAAAAACTTAGTTATTCAACACCTAAAACATGTTTAAATACTCTAAGAAAACCCTAAAATGAGCTAGCAAAGAAAGACCAAAATAGCCCTAAATAAATTAAGCCAAACATCAGCAATGAAGACCCACGCAGACATCAGCAATTCTGCCCCGACATTTGAGGCGCCCGCCTGGCTGATTTGAGGCGCCCGCCTCGAGTGCAGCGACTTGGCCTTGACGTCCTTCAAGCGAGGCGCACGCCTGGGTGGGAACGGGGCGGCCGCCTGGAGCCCAGCTTGCTTCTTCCGCCTCAGCAGCAGCCACAGCAACTTGTTGTTCAACCCTTTGCCCTTCCTCTGCAACTGTATCATCCTCCCCTTCTTGAAAAGGACTCGACCACGAGTCAATATCGTTGATATGAACACCACTATGCCCCGAAAAATCTGAACTCCATCCGCAAAAGGAATTAGATGCCCTTGACGAACTCGAAACTTCATTGCCCTTGTGATCGTATCCATCCAATCAGCCCAATGCAATGAGATGAAAAACTCAATAATCAAGTTCTGAATAATGTATCGACTAGAAGAACGGGGAACATACGTGTCGAACGGATCTGTGTACC
Source organism: Adenophora triphylla var. japonica (assembly GCA_022495995.1). Taxonomy (NCBI): domain Eukaryota; kingdom Viridiplantae; phylum Streptophyta; class Magnoliopsida; order Asterales; family Campanulaceae; genus Adenophora; species Adenophora triphylla. The sequence continues at coordinate 355,851 of JAFEMH010000880.1, read as the reverse complement.
CAAAATTAATGGTACCCGGTTCAAACTTCCACACCAAGGTTGCCCCTTGATTATCAAATACGTTCCTGGTCTCCTTATCAGAATCAGCCGAAGATTTATTGTCATAACCAGGATCGATTGTCGAGACTTGACAAACGTCACAATGACACAAATCATACCTAGGTGGTTTGGACCAATCAACAAGATTTTCGTCTCTTGAAGATTCGACCAAAGAACCTTCTTTAAAACCAGCAGTATCCATCCAAGAATCAATCGACTCTACAGGATATGCATCAAACCGAGGGGGTTTTGACCAATCAACAAGATTTTCATTACTTGAAGATTCGACAAAAATACCCTCGTTAAACCCAACAGTATCAACCCAAAACACAAAGGAATCAGTAGGGTTTGCCTTACCTTCTACATCCGGAGTTTCGAACTTCATATCGACTTCCCTCGAATGGTTAGTTGCATACCTATCATGATTTCTGGTCAAGGAATCGACACCATTGTGATACTCCTCACCCTCGGAAGAAATATCCGAATCAGAACCCATAATCGGCGGTGTCCCCCCACGATTTCTGCGATTCCGAACATGGAGTTGAAGTACCTGAACCTGTCTTCTCAGAACGTCGATCTCGATATCGCGTATATCACGCTCGCGGTGATGATCGTCTTCCGGAGGATCCGCTGCACGGCCCCTACCACGAACACCTTTTCCTCCACGAACTTCACGCCCTCGTTCGGCCATCAAATCGTCCAGACAACTGATACCAAATGATGTAGGGAAACGGAGGTTATGAGATGAACCGAACAAGAATTGAAACAAGATTCACAAAGAAATAGCCACAGCCACTCTTTTCTTTTTATTTAATTCATAATCAAAAACTTAGTTATTCAACACCTAAAACATGTTTAAATACTCTAAGAAAACCCTAAAATGAGCTAGCAAAGAAAGACCAAAATAGCCCTAAATAAATTAAGCCAAACATCAGCAATGAAGACCCACGCAGACATCAGCAATTCTGCCCCGACATTTGAGGCGCCCGCCTGGCTGATTTGAGGCGCCCGCCTCGAGTGCAGCGACTTGGCCTTGACGTCCTTCAAGCGAGGCGCACGCCTGGGTGGGAACGGGGCGGCCGCCTGGAGCCCAGCTTGCTTCTTCCGTCTCAGCAGCAGCCACAGCAACTTGTTGTTCAACCCTTTGCCCTTCCTCTGCAACTGTATCACGCTTCACCACTCATTCTTGATTTTTTAGAATCATAGCTTTGTCAGTGGCATCTATAAGTACACTTGAAACTAATCTCCTTAACAACACAAATCCACACAAACTCAAAAGAACAGATCTCACTCAAAGTTCTTTGACAAAATATTATTCATTTTAAAACCCTTAGAATATATCATTTCAAAATCATGGCTATTCGCATGCCTCATATTCTTCCTGCTAAGAAGTTACTTAGAAGGCCATCGTTTAACGCACACCAAACAACACCCACAGCTATAGATGTGCCAAAAGGCTATTTTGCAGTGTATGTGGGGGAGCAGGAGAAGAAACGATTTGTTATTCCAGTATCCTTCTTGAGTCAACCTTTATTCCAGGAATTGCTAAGCCAAGCTGAGGAAGAATTTGGATTTAATCACCCAATGGGTGGTTTGACAATTCCTTGCAGGGAGGATTTATTCATTGATGTCACTTCTTGCTTGAGCAGATTATGATTCAAAAGATTAGGGTGTGTTAGTCACACAGTTTTGTAGAGCAATTAGAAAGGAAGCTGTAATTAGCTGTTTTTTACATCTTTTTTTTTGACCTCTAGAAAATTTTGAAGCAAATGGAAAATAGTTCCTTTTCTTAGTTGAAATATTTGTCTCGTAGATTCTGTGCTACTTGTAGCGATTTCAAGATCATATATATTCATTCATTTTGACTACTTTTAGTATATTTTTTGTTACTGTCTTAAACAAGACATTATTCGGCCAACTTGAATTTTGAGTCTAAACTTCAACTTAAGAAAGCATCCGTGATTTTACTAAAAGCAAGTCAGCCACACTTGCTTTTGGTATTAATGAATAAGACAGGTGTATCTTTGAGTCTAGGCCTCTATCTGATTTCTTGACTCATTCCATGACTTTATTGTTAATCTTAAATCTCAGGACCTTTTTTTTCTTTCAGTAATTGAATCTTTTAACATTTGATGTTTCTTCATTTCGTTCGGTAACCTCTAAAGTTGGTTTCACAGAGCGTGTTTAGAGCATCCAATTTTCTTGGTGCTCTGACTAAATGGTGCTCAAAGGACCAGAGATTAATTTCTGTGATTTCTACTTGTACTTCTAATCACTTTTCTGGAACTGGTTTGTTCTTGTTCTGTTCCAATTGGGTATCATTGAATGCCATCATGCGCCGTAGTCTCTTTGAATTTTTCTGTTTCTTTATGGTTATTGTACGTCCTGTCAATATTGAATGATATCACATGTTAAAGGTTATTGGCGTCTTTTCGAAAAGACGCTAATTATTGATCATGTTGATTCTCCGGTCACGCACCACCCCTTTGATCCTGATGCCTGGAAAGACGCTGTCACCAAATACTATATCTCTGAAGGAAAGAGAATCAAGAGGGGAGACAGATTGTTTGGACTTGGGGAACATGGAGCTGCATTGATCAACTTGTCATCAAACACCGGTCGCTCGAGTCGCTCGTCTTCGCCACCTCCCTTATCTTCCGACCCAGAAAAGGAAGAACTAAAAACAGAGGTGAGTAATCTAAAGGAGATCTTGATGCAGCTGAAGCAACAACTAGAAGAGTACGAACAACGACAACAACAAGAGGAGCAGCGACGACAACAAGAGGACCAGCTGCGACGACAACAAGAAGACCAGCAGCGACAGCAGATGTTTCAACAATTTGTGCAACAAATGATGGGTAGTGGCATATTTCAGCAACAAAGACAACTGGGCATTAACAGTTTGATGGGTGGTGGTATGTTTCAGCAGCAACAATTACAGCCACCACAACAATTACTGCCGCAACAGCAACAACAACAACAACATAGTTCCGGTAATGATTTTCTTGGTTATCTACAGCTGTTAGCAGGTGATGGAAGTGTTTTCATGGGTGGTGGAAATGTTGGATGTGTTGGTGTTGGTGGAAGTGATGAAGGTGGGAATGGAAGTCAGAATGGAAGTCGGAATGGAAGTCAGAATGGAAGGGGAGTTTAGATACTCCTACCATTTTTGTGGTATTTTTTGATGCCTCCTTTTGAATATATTTTGGACTATTTTATGAACTAGTAAATGTGATGTAAGTACCTGAAATTGTGGAGGTGTAGGAACCTAGGAATGGAAATGAAGCTAGATACTCATTATGTTGGGTTATTTTGGATGATAAATATTTATTATATTAATTTAAGACACTAATCGAATGGTTATTTTATTTTGTAGTGTATTTTTATAATTTTAGATATCTATCAAAATTTATAAATTATTATTATTATAATAAAAAAATAAAAAATATATATTATTAAATGGAAACGGACAAAACCGTTGGCACATTACTTTTTTCCAGTGCCGACGACTAAATGGGTGAAAAATGGAAAAAAAATGTGGCGACGACTTTGCTAATGTGGTGACGGACAGTCGTCGGCAAATGGCTACGACCAAAAAGTGGTCGCCATTAGGCACCACTTTTTGCCTACGATCATGGTCGTCGCTCTTTTTAAATATGGCGACGAAAACTCTTACTTGGCTACGACTTTGTCGGTAGGCAAAACTATTAATTCTAGTAGTGTTCAATGCACATATTTACTTATCATTGGCTGAAATCATCTGCCATTTTACCAAAAATGTTTCGTGACACTTGTTTTGCATGAATTAGTGAATGTCAGATGCGTATTGATTCTAGGAAGACGTGAGAGGAAAAGGATTAGTGTTGACTATAGCTTAAAACTATAGATAACTTAGAGATGGCAACAAATGCTGTAAACATTCAAATTTGTTTTTTACACTAAAATCCTTACATTCAAAAAATAGCAAAACAAAATGCACACATGTGATAGACAAATGGGGGTGGCTGCCCCCATATGGGACTATGTAGCTCCGCTAGTGAAACCAGATGATCTCACATTTGACCCAAGATTTTTTTTTCTTTTTCGTTAAGAGCTGAGAATGGATTGGTTGGCAGGAAATTCTTAAAGGCGTCTAAAGAGGTATCATCTTCACTAAGTTAGCTTATCATATATCATGTTTCTTGATGATTAGTTGGCAGACAAACCCGTGTTGTATTCACATGATATTGTCTCCCGTAGTCATTTATCCTAGTTCCTCTTCACCATTCATTTATGATTTTTAGAATCATTGACTTGTCAGAGGCATCTATAACTGCCCATGAAAGCGATCTCATTCACAACATAAATCCTCACAAACTCTAAAGAACAGTCCTCACACAAAGTCCTTCAACAAAATCTTTTTCATTCTTGAATCTGTAGAATATATATCCTTACAAAATCATTGCCATTCGCATGCCTTGGATACTTCCTGCTTAGAAGTTACTTAGAAGGCCATCGTTTAACTCAAACCACACAACACCCACATCTATAGATGTGCCAAAAGGCTATTTTGCAGTACAAGTGGGAGCGCAGGAAATGTAACAATTTGTGATTCCAGTATCATTCATGACTCAACCTTTATTCCAGAAATTACTAAGTCAAGCTGAGGAAGAATTTGGGTTTGATCACCCAATGGGCGGTTTGACAATTCCTTGCAATGAGGATATATTCATTGATGTCACTTTTAGCTTGAGAAGACGATGATTCAAAAGATTAGGATATTTTAGCCTCACAATTTAGTAAAGCAATTAGAAACGGAGCTGTAATTAGTCTTTTTACAGCTTTTCTGACCTTTTGTAAATATTGAAGCAAATGGAAAATAGTTCCTTTCTTCTCTTAGCTGAAATATTGTCCTCATAGATTTTGGCTACTTATAGCGATTTTAAGATCCTTTTTATATATTTGGACTACTTTTAGTAAATTTCTTTTACCGAAAACGACATTCAAGATTGGGGCCCTTCTTGCTTAGTGTTTCATTTTCACTTACAGTTGAACAAACACAAGAAAATATTGCTTCCTCCTAAGGACAAAAAGTTTACGTTCATTTTGGGACGGAGGGGGTGTTGTGAATATGGTGGTACCCCGTTGCAATCTAGACAAGAAATCAACACACCCACAATCACAATAATGAAAGAATCACACACACAAGAACACAAGAGTTGTTTACCCGGTTCATTCAACACATGAACTACGTCCGAGGGCAATTGCCAAGCCAATATGTTATTAGACACCTTCTAATATGCTGCTACTACAACTACAATGTGTTCTAGGTCGTATCTATGTTTATATAGTTGTACAAGGAAGCCCTAAATCAATTTAAGAAGAGATTGTATCAAAATAGGAAACAATATAAAATCAGCTGCAGAAAATCCGGGCCTAGCGTGGCCGCCCTGAAGGCCTGCGCGGCCGCCCTCATTGACAGAAGATTTTGCACCCACGAAAGAACCTCCGGCGCGGTCGCCCTCACCACAGCGCGGCCGCTCTCCACGACAGAAGATCCTCCGAAATTTCCCTTCTTGATCTCACCAACTCCTCCGACTTAGACTCCTTTTCTTCCTTGTAGTTTAGGACTCCAATCCCAACAATCTCCCACCGGAGACTAAACTAATAAGCATAGAAACACCCATCAACTCCCACCATAGAGTAATGACCTTCGAACACATTTCCCCATATTGGCTTGACACTACCGAACCTCCCCTCAAGTACTAAGGCGAGTTGAAACCAAGCGACGTTTCAACCTCTCCGTGTTAGATGATTCTTGCCTCCCCAAATCAGCTTCTACCTTGATTTCTTCCCGCAAGTCTAACTTCGCCTTCTCCCTCTAGACCCACCTTCCTCGCAATGCTTCCCCTTGAAACTTGGACACACCTTGTTTCTTGCATCGTCTTCTTTTGGTCTGAATACGCTCTCTGTTAGGGCACTTGGACTTCCACACCACGTTGATCAACTTTGTGTCCTTCTCCCCCCTAACATACCGTTTCTTGATGTCTCTCCTTTCCACACCAATAGGCCGGTTCTTTAGCCTCTTGCTCCCACCGGAACGAATATCGACATTGTAGGTAGAGTACAACATCTTCCCCTTATCCCCATGAGCTACCACCTTAGCCCCTTTCGTGACTTCCCAAGACCCACCAATGAAGGACACACCATTCCCTTCACTGTCAAGTTGTCCCACAGAAATCACTCTTCTCTTCAAATCCGGAACATGCATCACTTTGTGTAGTTGTAAAACAGCCCCGTTAGGTGTCTTCATCATCACATCCCCCTTACCTTTGACCTTCAATGGTTGACCGTCACCAAGATAGACAACCCCAAAGTCTCCAGTTTTATACCGCTTCATTGATACTGCATCCCCACTAGCATGACAAGAAGCTCCAGAATCCAACACCCAATCTTCATTCGACTGCTCCTCTCCTAGGATTAATACATCTCCACCATCATCCACCACGTGTGCACCACCATCTTTACCCGGACAGTCATAACTGATATGACCTAATTCGCCACAATTGTAGCACTTGACCTTTTTCCCCTTTTTCGGTCTTCCCCTATTTCTCTCCACCCTGAGTGCAGCCCCTTCTACGGAAGATTCTCCCCTTTTCTCTTTCCTTCGCAACTTCTCTTGAAGGATGAGATCTCTAACCTCCATATACACCAATGTCAAGCTGACGTACTAATCACTGTATGCATAAGAACCTTCCAACTCTCAGGCAATGATTTTAGTAGAAAACAAGCTAGCACTTCATCGGAGAAAGTAATATCAACACTTTTCAATTGGTCCACCATACCTTTGAAATTGCCGATATGACTTGCTGCTGTTTGCCCCTCTGACATCTTCGCATTCGCAAACCTCTTTATCAAATGCACCTTATTGATATTAGACGGCTTCTCATACATGTCTGACAGCGTTTGTAGCAACTCCACCGTTGTCTTGGCCTCCGTAGCGTTCCGTGCAACGTCGTCGGTTAGAGCACTCCTTACTGCTCCTAACGCCTTCCGATCTAACGTCTCCCAATCATCTTGTGACATGTCTTCGGGTTTCTCCTTCAAGGGTTTATGAAGATCCTTACAATAAAGGTAATCTTCAACCCTCATCCTCCAGAACGTGAAATTCACACCGTTGAATTTCTCGATTGAGTTCTTCATCTGATTGCTTCACCAAAATCCCCAAGAACGCGATTCAAAAAATCAACTAATGAAACTTTGAATCCTCCGAACCAATGCTCTGATACCAGTTGTTGTGAATTTGGTGGTACCCCGTTGCAATCTAGACAAGAAATCAACACACCCACAATCACAATAATGAAAGAATCACACACACAAGAACACAAGAGTTGTTTACCCGGTTCATTCAACACATGAACTACGTCCGGGGGTAATTGCCAAACCAATATGTTATTAGACACCTTCTAATATGCTGCTACTACAACTACAATGTGTTCTAGGTCGTATCTATGTTTATATAGTTGTACAAGGAAGCCCTAAATCAATTTAAGAAGAGATTGTATCAAAATAGAAAACAATATAAAATCTGCTGCAGAAAATCCGGGCCTAGCGCGGCCGCCCTCATTGACAGAAGATTTTGCACCCACGAAAGAACCTCCAGCGCGGTTGCCCTCACCACAGCGCGGCCGCTCTCCACGACAGAAGATCCTCCGAAATTTCCCTTCTTGATCTCACCAACTCCTCCGACTTAGACTCCTTTTCTTTCTTGTAGTTTAGGACTCCAATCCCAACAGGGGGTACATCTTTTTCAAATGATTATTGCTTTATGAGTTCTATATGTGTCTTAAACATGTCAGTTGAAGGTAACTTTATTTTTTAGGCTAAATTTTGACTTAGAAGTCCGTCATTTTACCAAAGAGGGTAAGCCACGCTTGCTTTTGGTATAAGTGAATATATCAGGTGTATCTTTGAGTCTAGGCTCTCTATCTGCTTTCAGGAGTCATTCCAGGACTGTCTCAAGGGTTTGACCATACCACACAACACCCACAGCTATAGATGTGCCAAGAGGCTATTTTGCAGTATATGTGGGGGAGCAAGAAAAGAAACGATTCGTGACTCCAATATCATTCTTGAGTCAACCTTTATTCCAGGATTTTCTAAGTCAAGCAGAGGAGGAGTTTGGATTTGATCACCCAATGGGTGGTTTGACAATTCCTTGCAGCGAGGATTTATTCATGGATGTCACTTCTTTCTTGAGCAGATTATGATTCAAAAGATCAGGATGTCTTAGTCACACAGTTTTGTAACTAAATTAGAAAGGAAGTTGTAAACAGTAGTTTTTTGCAACTTTTTCCGACCTCTTGTAAATTTTGAAGCAAATGGAAAAGAGTTCCTTCTCTTAGTTGAAATCTTATCCTCGCAATAATTTTAATTCGTTTGGACACTTGTTTTGCATGAGTTAGTGAATATGCCTGTAGACTAGCCATTCTGAATGAAAGATTCTCCCCCTCTCGGACAGTTTTGTGATAAAGAACTTAATCAACTCCAGCTGTGGCTGAGAAATCTCTCTCAACTTGCCATTCTTCTCTCCTGGAACTTGAAGAAGCTTGGAGAGTTGCCCCCCCCCCCCACATTTTCAGGCCCAGATTGGAGAGTAGAAAAGTCGAACGAACACAGCTGTCCTGAACCAACCTATCCAGAGATAAAGAAAGCTCAAAAGGTGTGGTTGAAGAGGGCGATATAATGGATGAGGCATCGCGTTGGGCTAGAATTGACTGGGCTTGGTCTTACTGCTCAAAATGGCTGATGGTCTTCTGGATGAGGAAGTGGAGGTTAATTTCGTCATGTGGGTGAAGATGATGGATTCCAGAAGCTCCTCAAGGTCTGTTGTTTGTTAGGTAATCCAATCATGGAAGCAAGGTTATATGCCCCCATGGCTGACGCTTAATGTGTCCATCACACAGAAATAATGCCTGAGGGCTATAATAGATTCTAATTAAAGTTAACCCTTCCCCGGACCCATGCTGCGCGTGGATGATTTGTGCACAGGCTGCCCTCTTTTTTCAAAAAAATAAAAAATCCTGCCTTCCGCTATAGATCCACTGAGTTATGATGCGTCATGTCTACCAAACCCACTGAGTTATGACGCATCATGTCTCACATTTGACCCAAGAGTTTGCTGCTTTAAGATCTGAGAATTGATTGGTTGGCAGGAAATTCTTGAAGACATCTAAGCAGGTATCGTCTTCACTAAATTATCTTTATCTTACATATTATCATATTATATAAATAGACAAGTCCCAAACATGTTTTTAAGCTAAGGATTCAGCCATGATCGTAGGGCCTCCTTAAGTGAAGGCTCAAATTGGTAGGACACCATTGTCATTAATTATATGGTTGAGCTTATTAGAATAAAGGATAATAGACGAAGTCAATTCATACGTGGAGAGAGAGAGAAAGAATTGATATGAATGACTCAATTTTATTATGTTACTAGAGGTAAATATTTATAGGGTTTACAAAGAGTTAGAATCCTATTCTAATACAAAGATTGAGTTACCTATTCTAAATACATTAGAATATTTATAGTTACCTATTCTAAATAAATTAGAATATTTAGAGTCCTATTATAATACAAACAATATATACTTGATAATATAGAATATAATATTATGACAATATTATATTCCTAATATGCCCCTACAAGATGGACGATCCTTGGATAAGTCCAATCTTGAAGAGTGATGAGATGAACTGGGTTTGATGGAGCTGATGGAGACGAGTGTGTTCCCGGACGTGTGTGTTTTCTGATGTGACGTGGTCTTGCACATGTTGGAGAGAGTGGGTTTGTGGAGAGTGGTTTCGACAGTTTTTAGGGTTTGCCGAGGGTGGGGTAGTGTGGCGGTTTAGGGTTTGTCGATGGTGGGGTAGTTCGGCGATTTAGGTGGCGAAAGAAGGAAGGGCAGAAATAAGAGGAGTTGTATGGGTGGGCGGTGTTTGTAGGGTTGTACCGCAAACCGCAAGTAGGGTGGGGCGGCTTAGGGCAGAGGAGAAGAGGTTTCAGCTGGTGGGTTTTGCCGATTGTGTTTTGAAAGGGTTTGGCAGTAGGGTTTTGCCTAGGTTTAGGGGGTGGAGTTTTGATGTTGGACGAAAAAAAAGGAAAAGGAATTAGGGTTTCGGCTTGTAGAGAGGTTTGAGCCGAGGGTGGTTTTTTTTTGGTGTAGCAAGGTAGTGGTTTTGATGGTGGGGCGGTGGTGTATGAGGTGGAGGGTTTTCGGCTGTTGAGAGGTTTGAGCCGAGGGTAGGTTTTTTTGGTGTAGCGAGGTAGTGGTTTTGATGGTGGGGCGGTGGTGTATGAGGTGGAGGGGGTTTTGGCTATTGAGAGGTTTGAGCCGAGGGTTTTGTAGGAGGTGGTGAGAGGGTTTCAGCTTTAGGGTTTTGCCAAGAGTGGTGGTCCGAATGAGGAAAGGAAGATGGTGGTGCGGCGGTGTTGCGGCTTGGGTTTCGGCTTTGGAGAGGTTTGAGCCGAGGGTTTTGTAGGAGGTGGTGAGAGGGTTTCAGCTTTAGGGTTTTTGCCGAGAGTGGTGGTCCGAATGAGGAAAGGAAGATGATGGTGGGAATTTTTGGTGGTGATTGTGTATAAAGGGGTTTAGGCTAGGGGTGGTTGAGCCGAGGGTGTTGAAGGAGAAGGAGAGAATTTTGATGGTGGGTGGCGGAAGATATGGGGTGAAGGGGTTGGGGCGGCTTGAGGGGTTTTGCCGAGTTGTTTTGGAAGGTGGAGGAGGTAGTGGTTTTGATGGTGGGGCGGCTTTAGGGTTTTGCCGCTAAGGGTTTGGCGGAGAAGTCCTATTATGGATCTTATTGTTCTGATATCATATTAGAATAAAGGATAATAGACGAAGTCAATTCATATATGGAGAGAGAGAGAGAGAGAGAGAGAGAGAGAGAGAGAGAGAGAGAATTGATATGAATGACTCAATTTTATTATGTTACTAGAGGTACATATTTATAGGGTTTACAAAGAGTTAGAATCTTATTCTAATACAAAGATTGAGTTACCTATTCTGAATACATTAGAATATTTAGAGTTACCTATTCTAAATAAATTAGAATATTTAGAGTCCTATTATAATACAAACAATATATACTTGCTAATATAAAATATAATATTATGACAATATTATATTCCTAACAGAGCTTTCAAATATCATTATTTCTTGATGATTAGTTGGCAGACAAAATCATATTATTTCACATATTATTGTCTCTAATAGTCATTAATCCAAGTGCCCCTTCACCACTCATTTCTGATTTTTAGAACCATAGACTTGTCAGAGGCATCTTATAAGTACCCACAAAATTGATCTCATTAACAACACAAACCCTATAGAACGGTTCTCACAATCCCTTCAAAGCATTATCTTTTTCATTCTTGAATCAGTAGAAACAAAATAATGGCCATTCGCATGCCTCGGATCCTTCTGCTAAAAAGATACTTAGAAGGCCGCCATTTAACGCAAAACCACACATCACCCACGCTATAGATGTGCCAAAAGGCTATTTTGCAGTATATGTGGGGGAGCAGGAAAAGAAACGATTTGTGATTCCAGTATCATTTTTGAGTCAACCTTTATTCCAGGAATTGCTAAGCCAAGCAGAGGAAGAATTTAGATTTGATCACCCAATGGGTGGTTTGACAATTCCTTGCACAGAGGATATATTCATTGATGTCACATCTTGCTGTTGGGATTGGAGCCAAAACCAAGGAGAGGATCAAAACCATGGAGGAGCTGAAAATCGGAGGGACTGCTGTGGTGGGCGACCGCCCATAGAGGAGGTGGGCGACCGCCCAAGGGGACAGAAGTCAGGGCCGGGTTTTCTGCTGTGGCGTGAAAGGAGTTTTTTGGAAAGGAATCAAGTTTGGTAACAATTAGTATTCCTAATTTATGTGATACTCCTTCCATGTCAAGGACTCCGGGTGAATCAGGTTTTGATTAGGAATAGGTTTTGTATCCCTATAAATACATTGTGACTACCACCATAATATTTGTACCAAAAAAAAAGGGGAGAAAGTTAGGATATCAAGGAGAGCTACAAAATAGTATAGAGGAGGGGGCCGGGGGCCTAGGAGAGCCAAGGGGGCGATCCTACAACCCGGCCATGACTGTGTTATTTTGTGAGTTCTTGGGGAGGTGAGATAATGTATATGAGAGATTGCTCATGGAGAGTTACTATGCTAGATCTGTGTGAGTGCATATGTAAAGTTGTAATCCTTCATATATTATTATAGTGATATCCTGGCTTGGTGCCTCCGGATGTAGTTCACGAGTTGGTGAATGAACCGGGTTAACAAATTATCGGTGTTATTGTTCTTGTTCTTTCATATTATCATGTGTTGATTTATTTTCTCCATGTTGATGACTGCTAGTATGGGCTAGTGGATGTGGTGATCCCCCCCAATTTCACAACAGGCGGTATCGAGCTTTTGGTTCGAGATCTAGGAGAGATCGAGGTGAAGAAAAGAGACAATGCATTTTTGTGCGAGATTCTTCGTGTGGAAGACGTGCGGGGATTTGAGAGCTTCTAGGGTTTATGGTTGAAGCATGACTCGCGCCAAATAGGTCTACGATCGTGTGGAAGATCGGTAAGTACGAAGAGTTCGTTTGTTTCTTGTTGAGATCTGCGAAATTCGAGGTGGAATTTTGGAGATGCGAAAATCAAGATGGATGCGGGAGATGTTGAGGGTTATTGGGGGCGATCAAAGGTGGTTGGAGAAAAATATGAAAGAAAAGGAGTCTAAGTCGGAGGAGTTGGTGAGATCAAGGAGGAAAAATCGCGGAGGACTTTACGTTGTGATGGGCGACCGCCCGTGGTGGTGGTGGGCGACCGCCCGGGTGGGCCAGTTTGGCTCGGGAAATCCATTTGTGCGCGACCGCGGCTGGAGGTGCTGCGCGACCGCGCTCGTGACGGGGAAGGGATTTCTGCAGCTGTTTTGTTTCCTATTTTGATACAATTTCTTCGTGCAAAGGTGAGTGGTATAAGCCGGTTGGACCACGTGGGAAGAGGAGGACTTCTCGCAAACGACGGATGAGGGGTAAGGAGGATGTTGTACTCTACCGACAACATCAATTTCGTTCCGGGTGGGAGCAAGAGGCTTGGAGACCGGCCTGTTGGTGTAAAAAGGAGAGACATCAATAAACGGTGTGTTGGGAGGTGACAATGTGTAGCTGGCCAGCAAGGAGACAGTCACAAGTACCTAACAAGAGAGCGAGAAAAGGAACCACGAGGAGACAATGCAAGAAGCAAGGTGTGTCCGAGTTTCATGGGGAGCATTGCAAGGGGAGTGGATCTAGGAGGGAGAAGGCGAAGTTAGTCTTGCAAATAAATCAAGGTAGAAGTTGATTTGGGGAGGCAAGAAGGATCTAACACGGGGAGATTGAAGCGTCGCTTGGTTTCAATTCGCCTTATTACTTGGGCGTGGTGGCTCATGGTGGAGGAGCGTGGTGGCTCAACATGGTGGGGAAAATATTTGGTGGATCATTCTCAGGTGGGAGTATGATGGGAGCATGTCACAATGGTGGTTTATGTCTCCAGGTGGGAGATTGTTGGGATTGGAGCCAAAACCAAGGAGAGGATCAAAACCATGGAGGAGCTGAAAATCGGAGGGACTGCTGTGGTGGGCGACCGCCCAAGGGGACAGAAGTCAGGGCCGGGTTTTCTGCTGTGGCGTGAAAGGAGTTTTTTGGAAAGGAATCAAGTTTGGTAACAATTAGTATTCCTAATTTATGTGATACTCCTTCCATGTCAAGGACTCCGGGTGAATCAGGTTTTGATTAGGAATAGGTTTTGTATCCCTATAAATACATATCAGGACTACCACCATAATATTTGTACCAAAAAAAAAGGGGAGAAAGTTAGGATATCAAGGAGAGCTACAAAATAGTATAGAGGAGGGGGCCGGGGGCCTAGGAGAGCCATGGGGGCGATCCTACAACCCGGCCATGACTGTGTTATTTTGTGAGTTCTTGGGGAGGTGAGATAATGTATATGAGAGATTGCTCATGGAGAGTTACTATGCTAGATCTGTGTGAGTGCATATGTAAAGTTGTAATCCTTCATATATTATTATAGTGATATCCTGGCTTGGTGCCTCCGGATGTAGTTCACGAGTTGGTGAATGAACCGGGTTAACAAATTATCGGTGTTATTGTTCTTGTTCTTTCATATTATCATGTGTTGATTTATTTTCTCCATGTTGATGACTGCTAGTATGGGCTAGTGGATGTGGTGATCCCCCCAATTTCACAACACTTGCTTGAGCAGATTATGAGTCCAAAAACCTAGGATGTCTTAGACGTGCAAATTTTGTAATTAAATTAGAAAGGAAGTTGGAAACTGAAGTTTTTTGCAGATTTTTCTTACCTCTTGTAAACTTTGAAGTAAATGGAAAAGAGTTTCTTCTCTTAGTTTAAATCTTTATCCTCACAGATTCTGTGCTACTTATTGCGTAAAGGTTTATTTATTCTTTTTGACTACTCTTTGGATTTTTTTATTTTTTTACTGCAGTAGACATTCAAGATTTGAGGCCTTCTAACTTAGTGTTCCATTTATGTGTACAAAAAGTAAACAGAACAAAATTATACTTCTGTTTTCATTTTCAGTTTTTAGTTGGACAATATTACATCTTTTATAGATGAGTCTTGCATTTTCAATTTTTCGTTTACTTGAACAAGTAAGTTTGCAGCTAATTTGATTTTCAAGGCTAAACATTGACTTAAATCATCTCCCATTTTACCAAAAGTGTTTTGCAAAACTTGTTTTGCATGAGTTGGTGAATATGTCAGGTATGCCTAGATGGATTAGTGTGACAGACTTTAGAATGCAACTGACACTCATGAATCCCTATCCTTGTGATGAAATGGAGTCAATTATTAGTTTATACAGTGATATTCTCATTAAATCCCCTCAGCTTTGACTTTAGCTAAAACAAAAGCTAACTCAGAGATGGCAACAAATGCTGTAAGCATTCTAGATGACAGAGTTCAACCTCCTTCTACTTCACCTATGCGAGTACCGTTTGGTTCACCCTCTTTCTCCTTCTCTCTATGGATTGAAGTTAAAACTTTTTAAGAGGCTTAGTATCATTTTCCTGTTTTGTTATGGTTATGTTTCGTGTTTTGCATGTCAGAACTATGGAAAGTGGCTGAGGGGAAGAAGCACACTTCCTTTTCTTTGAGGTACATGTTTTCTCTCCTTCAACGTTAGTACGATATTTGCATGATTACAATTAAGATCTCCTGCCTACCGGCTACCTCTGCAGATCCACTGAGCTATGACACTGTCTACCAAACCAGATGATACCACATTTGACCCAAGAGTTTGTTGATTCAAGAGCTGAGAATGATTGGTTGGGAGGAAATTCTTTAATAAGAAGAGAAGTATTATTACATTATAGGAGAACTACAATAGTCAATTGTTGGCCAAAATACCCACCTCAAGTATACCAACAATCCCACTTTGTAGGGCTGTAAACGAGCCGAGCCGAGCCGAGCTTTGAGGTGTCGAGCTCGACTAAAAATTAACGAGCCAAGCTTTTTTCGAGCTCGAGCTCGAGCCTGAAAAATTCGTTCGAGCTCAAAACGAGTTTCGAGCTGTTCGCGAGCTTTTTTGCGAGCTTCTCGAACTCGAGCTTTAACGAGCCGAGCTCGAGTTTAACTCGAATTTTTTTAAAAACTCTGAACTCAAACGATCTTTAGTTCGAGCTTTATCGAGCTTTTATTCGAATTCTCGAGCCTAAATGAGCCGAGCTGAGCTCGAGCTTTGTCTTTGTCTCTACATAATTTTTTTTCAATTTTAATTTTTCATAATTCTTTATATTCTTACAAAAAACATAAAAAAAAAAATTGAAAATAACTAAGAAAAATATTTATTATTAATTTTATACTTTTCGAATGACATTTTAAAATGTCATATATTTTGAGACAAATTTTCAAATTTATTTTGAAACGAATAGAGTAATAATTTTAAAATGTTTTATGTTAGGGAGGGATGGATGGAGTCATGAAATATAACTTTCCTAATTACAACGACTACCACCACTATCACCGCTACCACCGTCACCACTACCACTACCACTACCACTACCACTACTACCAACACCACCACCACCACCACCACTACCACTACTACTACTACTACCACTACTACTACCACTACTACCACAACTACTACCACCACTACTACCACTACCACTACCACTACTACCAGTACCACCACCACCACTACCACTACCACCACTACAACCACTACCACTACCACCACTACCACTATCACAACCACTACCAACACCACTACCACCACCACTACTAGCACTACTACCACTACTATCACTACTACCACTACTATCACCACTACCACCACTATCACCACTACTACTACTACCACCAAAACTACCACTACTACCACCACAACTACCACCACTACCACTACGAAATTTAGAAAAAAACTAAACAAATGAAAGTATAATAAAGAAATCAGGGACGGGTAAAACCCTTTAATTTTTATGTATAAATGTATAATTTTTTGATTTTTTATGAATAGAAATAAACATTTTGGACTTTTTTAGTATTGAAGTTTTTTTCAAAAAGTTATATAAAAAAAGTTAGAAAATAACTAAACAAATAAAAGTATAATAAAGAAATCAGGGATGGGTAAAATCCTTTAATTTTTATGTATAAATGTATAGTTTTTTTTTATTTTTTATGAATAGAAATAAACATTTTGGAGTTTTTTTAGTATTGAAGTTTTTTTCAAAAAGTTATATAAAAAAAGTTGGAAAAAAATTAAACAAATGAAAGTATAATAAAGAAATCAGAGACGGGTAAAATTCTTTAATTTTTATGTATAAATGTATAGTTTTTTTATTTTTTATGAATATAAATAAACATTTTGGACTTTTTTTAGTATTGAAGTTTTTTTCAAAAAGTTATATAAAAAAGTTAGAAAAAAATAAACAAATGAAAGTATAATAAAGAAATCAGAGACGGGTAAAATCCCTTAATTTTTATGTATAAATGTATAGTTTTTTTATTTTTTATGAATAGAAATAAATATTTTGGATTTTTTTTTAGTATTGAAGTATTTTTTTTTCAAAAAGTAATATATAAAATGTTAGAAAAAAACTAAACAAATGAAATTATAATAAAGAAATCAGAGTCGAGCTTATCGAGCCGAGCTCGGTCTAAAGCTCGAGCTCGAATCGTTTGCGAAAATTTTTATTCGAGCTTTAACGAGCCGATCCCGATCCGAGCTTAAACGAGTCGATCCCTATCAAAGCTCGCCGAACAAACGAGCCAAGCTCGAGCCGGCTCAAAAAAAATTCGAGCCTGAAAATCGGGTCGAGCTCGAGTTAGACTCGAGCCTTCTCGAGCTCGAGTTAGACTCGAGCCTTCTCGAGCTCGAGCTTTTACGAGCCGAGCCCGAGCCTGTTCGGTTCACGTAACAGCCCTACTACTTTGCCCCCCCCTCTTTTGAAAAGTCGGTCTGTTTGGTACCTTAATTTTGAAATTGTCCCACTTTACCCCCTGACAGTAACGGATGTTAGAAAAACTAACGAGATTGGTCATGTGCATGTGGGATTGGTGCAAATTGGTGACCGACTTTTCAAACAGGGGTGCAAAGTGGGATTGGTGGTATACTTGAGGGGGTAAACGTATTTTGGCCTCAATTGTTAGGTGTGCGTTACTCATTTAAGACCCAATGCTTAGTGCTCCTTGTTTGCAAGATTGATCATTTGATTCCAAATAAATTTAACTCACACTTAAATGGAAACTTCAGATCCACTAGCACATAGTCTTCAATCAAAATAGTCTTGAAGTAAAATAATGATTTATGATGAATGGGAACTCCCTTATTCAGATGACTCATGCATTTTTAGTTTGACAGAAATCATCTGCCATTTTATCAAAAGTGTTCTGTGACACTTGTTTTGCATGAGCAAGTAAATATGCCTGTAGACTAGCCATTCTGAATGAAAGCTTCTCCCCATCTCAGACAGTTTTGTGATAAACAACATTAATCAACTCTAGATGTGGCTGAGAAATCTCTCTCTAACTTGCCATTCTTCTCTCCTGGAACTTGAAGAAGCTTGGAGAGTTGCCCCCCCCCCCCACCCCCCAATTTCAGGCCCAGAAGGAGAGTAGAAATGTCGGCCGAACATAGCTGGCCTGAACCAACCGATCCAGAGAAAAAGAAAGCTCAAAAGGGGTGGTCGAAGAGGACAATATAAAGTTAACCCTTCCCCGGACCCATGCTGCGCGTGGATGATTTGTGCACAGACTGCCCTCTTTTTTCAAAAAAAAAATAAATAAAAAATTCTGCCTTCTGCTATAGATCCACTGAGTTATGATGCGTCATGTCTATGAAACCTAATGGTCTCACATTTGACCCAAGAGTTTGCTGCTTTAAGATCTGAGAATTATTGGTTGACAGGAAATTCTTGAAGACATCTAAGCAGATATCATTTTCACTAAATTAGCTTTATCTTACATTTTATCATATTATATAAATAGACAAGTCCCAAACATGTTTTTAAGCTAAGGATTCAGCCATGATCGTAGGGCCTCCTTAACGGAAGGCTCAAATTGGTAGGACACCATTGTCATTAATTATATGGTTGAGCTATCAAATATCATTATTTCTTGATAATTTGTTGGCAGACAAAATCATATTATTTCACATATTATTGTCTCCAATAGCCATTAATCCAAGTGCCCCTTCACCACTCATTTCTGATTTTTAGAACCATAGACTTGTCAGAGGCATCTTATAAGTACCTGTTAGGACCTAACTATGTAAGCCACATAGTTACCATAGGTTTTGACAAAGAAATATATCATATGTTATCTGACAGCCAAGATAACATATGACCTTGGACAGCTAAGACCTTGGACAGCTAAGCCATCAACTTCAATCTGCAATTCTATATATATCAACTGGACAGCTATGATTCAATCATCTCACAAAGATATCACTCAAAACCACTCATATACATTAATGTATCTAATTACATGTGTAGTATGATACTTTACATATTGCCTAAACCTTCTAGATCAAGAACTTAGCTCTGACAGCTAAGGTTCTCTCACAGCAAAGACTTCATCCCTCAACAGCTATGATCTTCAACATCAACAGCAATGAAGAAATCCTGTGATGACCAAGATGTGCCTTGCCCAATCTCTCCATACAGATGTTGCCAGCTCATCTTCATAATAATCACATGCACAGTTGCGAGATTCCGGCTAATGCTTTCTCCAGTCAACAAAGGCACTAAATGCAACTCCAACATGCATTCACTCCCTTGTCTCCTTGTCTCCTCCAACGGCTATTTCCTAGCTTATAAAAGGAACTCTCCAAGGCGAAGACTCACCCCAATCTTCACACACACCCAACTTCTACAAACCTTGCATCCAAACCTTCTCAACACTGCAACCAACAATCAAAACAATATTAAGACACTTGTAAGCGATCTCGGGTGTATAAGGCGGTTTGTAAGAACCCCTTAAGGTGACTTTAAGTGGGTAGTGAGAATAGCTCGGATTAGAGCTTGATCCTAATAAACTGTACTTATTAGGAAGAGGAAGTTCAAGGAACTTGCCTATTCAATCCTTTGTAAATCTTAACGGGAACTAGATTTAAGTGGATTGATCTCACTTGTCAAGGTTGACGGTGAGGGTGGACGTAGGAGGAGTGAACTACGAACCACCTTAAAATTCCTTGTGTTCAATTGGTATTATCACACAACACACACACACATATACACACACATACACTATTCACTTGTCTTTACATTATTTCAAACACTTTTATTCCATTTGCACATTTAACTCCAATCTTTAAAACCGGTTAACCTCGACGGCTAAGATTTCACCTCGGTGTCAAACCTTAAGCTGTCTAACCTTTAAATTGATTTAGAGTAAACGGGACCTTTCAATTGGTATCGAGCTTGTCTTCACACACAAAAGTCTAACAACTTGTGAAGGATCAACTACCAACCCATCATGCCTCAACCAAGGAGAAATAATGAGAAAGACATTCCCCATATTGATGATTGTGGATCATTTGAAATATATGCATCAAAAATTAAAACATACCTTGATGCCAATAGTATTTGGAATTGGTATGCCCTTGAAAATGAAGTCATATACCTGTCTGTTGATACAAATGGTGGACCTAGCAAAGTAAAATCTCGAGTGCAGACTGATTCGGAAAGACGGACTAGTCGGTGCCAACCTTAAAGTCAAAAACATACTCCAAAGAGTGTTAATGACTCTCTTGCTCAAGAAATTGCCAAGGAACCATCTGCAAAGGCTGCTTGGGAGCTCATTCATACCAAGTTCCAAAAACACACTAGTGTTAGAACACTGAAAACCTATACAACCTTCTTAGACAACTTGACAACTTCAAATTCTACCCTGGTGAGAAAGTAAGTGCTTTGCAAAACCAAGGTTTGAAGACTTGGTAAGATCCATTCTTGATCATGGTAAAACTTTTGAGAACCAAGACTTGTGTCTCAAAATATACTCCAACCTTCCTCAAGAATATGAAAAGGTAGCTTTGCCAATAAGAAGGCTCGAGAATGGAGCACCATATTTGTTGAACAATACTTTGGTAAACTTGAAGCCTATGAACTAGAAGGAATGATAAAACTTCAACTTTGTTCCCTCCATTTCACAAACTCTTGCCTTAGGCGCCCAAGAAACCACCCAAAACCAATTACCCAACAAGATATTGATTCTATGGTTCTTCTCTCCCTCCAAAAGTAAACATTCCCTCAAATAACCTCTCCCGAGGAGATCTACCAAGCCTCATATCCATGGTATCGAAACACCTTGAGAGCACATAAGAAGTCCTTTGAGAGAAGCTATAGCCCATCCACCTCGATCAAGAGAACCCTAAAAGAAAGTTGAATGCTTCAAGCTGTAAGAAGCTTGGACATTACTCCTCATTGTCTGAACCAAGGAAACCTAGGGAAAGTCGGACGGACTAAGAAATTCTCATACTCTAAAGAGATAATTCATAGTTCAAGATGCAAGCTGCTATAATTGCACAAAGAAGAAGAATGAGAAGAATAAAGAGCAAGTATTGATTCTTGACTCATCTAAGTTCGGTGATGAGGAATGTGAGTACGGTGACTACGAAAGTGAAGGAGAAGAAGCAATGATATGCTTGATGGTGGAGATGATGAAGACTCGAGACAATGAAGAGGATCTTGAAGCCTTAGGCTGTTCTTTGAGGAACTAAAGCAGTACCTCAATTTAATACCTTAAATAATGAAGAATTTAAACAATTAGTCGGTACTTTATTAATTCAAATAAAAAGACACCAAAGCGGCTTTGCTTCATTACTCATTGACAATCTATCCCAAAGTAAAACCATTGAGAATCTTGAAAAAGCCAATCAAGGTGCGAAAGTCCAAAACCTTATGCTTGAAAAAGCCAATGAAGATCACGACTATGAATTCCAAACTTACGGAAACCAATGTCAATCTTGAAAAGGAAAATGAAGCCTTCGGAAAGAAGTTTAAAACACGGAATAGTTACGGAGAAGCCTTGACCCATTTTAGCTACAACCAAAGACTACCAAGTGACAAATCGGGAATTGGAGCTAACAACCCTACCATATACACATATACCCCTCTTCTTGATGAAAGGGCAATTGACAAAATGGTTCTTGAAAGCATGAACTATGTCAAAGTCCAAGAAAATATTTATCCTATCCAAACCAAGGAAGATCTTAAGGAAAAAGGAAAAATGGATGAAGCTAGCTCCGGCCACAGCGATGTATCAACTCCGAGATAGCCCCACTCCACCTGTGACAAAAATCATATAGCCATTCTAAAAGCAGTCAAAAGGAAAAGGAGAACAAGCAAGCAAAGGTAAATACATATGGCAAAAGAAAGGAATCAAGGAGCAAATTAAGGAGAACCAACCAAGACATGACGGACGGCGAGAGGTCTCCTAGACAACCAAGACATGGTGGACGGCGAGAGGTTCCACTAGACGGTCAAGATATGGTGAGCAGTGAGGTCTCCAAGACGGCAAAGATTCTATGATCATCACTCATATGCCAAACCTCAAAGACCTAAGCTGGCCATTCTCTAATGGAAGAAACCATGCCCAACACAATACCTCTCCTAGATCATCTCATAATTCCCCAAGCCATTCTCGGTTTCATAACCAAAATCTATTCTCTTCTCCCAACCAATTCCTTAATCAAACCCAACCTATTGCTCCCACTCCCTATATCTTTGCAAATCATGGGATATTATAATGCCCTAAACCGGTACTTTGGAAAGAGAGCAATGAACAAAGCTAGGGGACCAAAGACATTCTAATCCTTTGGACCCAAAAGAATAAAGGGTACCATAAATATATTTTGTTGTTTTGTAGGAACCTAGGAAAGGAATATGGTACTTGGACGGTGGATGCAGCGGACACATGACTTACAACAAGGAGTGGCTACAACAATATGCCCCCAAAAATGGTCCAAATGTAACTTTTGGTGACAATTCTCAAGCGAAAGTCAAAGGATCGGAAACCTTGTTACTAAAGATATTATTTTCACTAATGTATCTTATGTAGAAGGTCTCAAGCACAATTTGATTAGCCTTAGTCAGGATTTGTGATAAGGGATATCATGTTGAATGTTCCAAGAACCCTTTGCATTGTCAAGGATGTCAACAACAAATCAATCCTCACTGGAATAAGAAAAGGCAATCTCTCTTGTCTAAACCTTGAAATTGTGGATTCCTCGGATGCCCATTGCCTTCTCTCCTTCGATCAATCGACATGTCTTGGTTATGGCACAAAAGATTAGCTCACCTAAACCTAAAAAGCATCTCAAAACTAGCCAACTCCAACCTAGTAAAGGCCTACCCAAAATACCCTTCAAAAAGGACAAGTTATGCAAAGCTTGTCAATGTGGAAAACAAAAGAAAACCTCCTTCCTTTGCCAAAACCGGACTAGATACCTCTAAACCTCTTCAACTTCTTCACATGGACCTTTTTGGACCTATCGAACTAGATCTCTTGGTGGAAAGAGATACTCTCTTGTTGTAGTTGATGACTACACTAGATTTACTTGGATCATCCTCCTTGAATCCAAAAGGATACTTTGGAACAACTTGTCAAATTGTTCAATAAAATTCAAAACCAAAAGAGTTTATCCATCATCAAAATTAGATCGGATCATGGTAAGGAATTTGAGAACAACTTTGGTGTTGAAGAATACGTGATCAAAAGGGATTGAGCATAACTTTTACTGCTCCTAGAACTCCTCGGCAAAATGGAGTTGCGAAAGAAAGAATAGAACAATTTGTGAGGCGGCAAGATCTATCTTTGTCGAACACAACCTTCCCAAATATTTTTGGGGTGAAGCGATAACCACTTCTTTGTCTATGTTCAAAACAAAACCCTCATCAACAAGTTTCACTCCAAGACTCCTTATGAACTTTGGAATGGAAGAACACCAACCATTTCATACTTCCATGGCTTTGGAAGTAGATGTTTCATACACAACAATGGGAAAAATAATCTTGACAAATTTGATTCAAAGAGTGATGAAGGAATTTTCCTTGGATACTCCAATACAAGCAAAGCCTATAGAGTTTACAACAAAAGAAGACTTGTTGTAGAGGAATCAATTCATGTAGACTTTGATGAAAATAATGACCAAAGTCACCTTGAACTATGTGATTTTGATGAAGGCTGTGGGCAACTCGGATAACCTTCACGAGGTTTCTCTGTTCATGACCCCTCTTGTCTCATCCCTGAAGAAGATTCACCTTCCCTTCCCTATATAGTGCCCGAGAGACACAAATAAACAATCAACTTTGCACTGACCATGAATCCTCTCTCAGCGGCAATGGTGCATCGCTGACCATGATGCATCAATTAACCTTCCTTCATCCAAAAATCAAAATCCCCTTGAAGAAGACCCTATCCAATTTGATAACAACTCCTCTCAATCAAATCCTCAACTGAAACAATTACCCACATTATCCCTCCAAACAAAAACATCTATATAGATGCCTATACACAAAATGGACATACCACCTAACATGCCTGTTCTTGACTCTCTTTTGAGTGCCTTCATCTCCCAAATTGAACCCAAAAAGATAAATGAAGCTCTCCAAGACCCGGGCTTGGATAGAAGCAATGGAGGAAGAGCTAGAGCAATTTGAAAGAAACAAAGTTTGGAAGCTTGTTCCTAAGCGAAAGAACCAAAGCTGTCATAGGAACAAGATGGGTGTTTAGGAATAAAATGAATGAAGAGGGTGTTGTAATAAGAAACAAAGCTAGGCTGGTTGCTCAAGGATACGAGACAAGAAGAAGGCATTGATTATGATGAGACTTTTGCACCGGTTGCAAGACTTGAAGCTATAAGGCTATTTCTTGCCTATGCCTCATTTAAGAAAATGAAAGTGTTTCAAATGGATGTTAAGAGTGCCTTTCTAAATGGAATCCTAAATGAAAAAGTGTTTGTTTCTCAACCTCCTGGATTTGAGCATCCCAAATTTCACGATCATGTATATAAATTGGACAAAGCACTATATGGACTTAAACAAGCACCAAGAGCTTGGTATGACACCTATCCAGATATCTCCTTGGTAAAGGATTTACCAAGGAGCCATATTGATAACACTTTGTTTATCAAAAAATATGGAGATGATCAGTTGCTCATCCAAGTCTATGTTGATGACATCATTTTTGGATCATCAAATGAAGACTTGTGCTTGAATTTGGGAATATTATGAAGGACCGGTTTGAAATGAGCATGATTGGTGAGCTTACATTCTTTTTGGGCCTTCAAGTCAAGCAAATGGAGGAAGGAATATTCATCAACCAAGCTAAATATACAAGGGACATGATCAAAAAGTTTGACATGCAATCTTCTTCACTGCTAAAACTCCATTGTCAACCACAACCAAACTTCATGCTGATCACGATGGCGAAAGTGTAAATCCAACACTTTACGGGAGCTACATTGGATCCCTTCTCTATGTAACGGCTTCAAGACGACATTATGTTTGAGTGTCTGTCTTTGTGCTAGATTTCGAGGCAAATCCCAAGGAGTCTCATCTCTCTGCTTGTCAAGAGAATTACGAGATATCTCAAAGGAACCCACGATTATGGATTGTGGTATCCTCTTTTGAATCCCCATTTTCTTTAATTGGATTCACTGACTACGATTATGCGGGTGTAACCTAGATAGAAAATCCACAAGTGGTGGATGCCAATTCATTGGATCTAGAATCATTTCATGGTCAAGTAAAAGCAAACCTCGGTAGCCACCTCAGCAGTGAAATTTGAATATATTCTTCTTTGGTTTGTGTTGTTCACAAATACTTTACCTCAAAAGTCAATTACAAGATTTTGGAATTGATGTCCAACATCCCAATCTTTTGTGACAACTCAAGTACCATTGCCATGACGAAAACCCTGTCCAACACTCAAAGACAAAGCATATTGAGGTCGGACATCACTTCATCGGAGACCATGTTGAAAAAGGAAACATTAGTCTTGCTAAAGTGTGTCTTGAAAATAATGTCTCGACATCCTAACAAAGGCTATGGATGAGAAAAGATTTGAGATGTTGAGAGCAATGCTAGGCATGATTAATCTACCAAAATAAATCAAAGGGAAAAACTCTTATTCATTGGAACCAAACATGTTCTATGGCTGCTGTCAACAACATTGTCTGACAGCTAACCTATTTCTCAATACAAAAGCTTCTTACCTATCAAACCAAACTTCATTCCTACATTACAGAAATTCAAACACCATAAAAACAACCATAAACCCATAGTACCAAAAGCTTCATCAACCCTCCTTCTCATCTCAACAAACACCTCTGAAAAGCCTTGACAGCTAAGAATTTGTCAATCCTGTTTATCCCATGGGCGATCTTGGAAGCAATCATCCCCATATCCTCTATCACTATGAATAATGTACGGAGCTTGGTATGCACTCTCTTTGATATCTCCATATCTCTCCAACCAAACAGGGTGCCTTTCCATGAATGGATCAATTGCGAGAGGTTGAGAAGCTGCAAGAAGGACAGACCCTCCTTGGCCACCATTCTTCAAGCTTGCATTATAGGGAGGATACTCACTAAGTGGTGAGATAAAGCTGAAGGTACTGAAGAGTTTGCACTTACTGTGCAATGATAAGCTTGATCGGGCGAGGACCTTCATCTTCCTCACCATTTAGAGCAGTTGGACTCAAACACTTGAGAAATTGAGAAAACAACTTCATATAGACTTTGGAAGGAGAACTTTGCACTCCTGCAAAGTTATCTCCGATTCCTTCAAGAACCTTTTGGCTAAGAGTTAGAGAATCCTGGTGACGGTGTGAATTCCTTGACGGCTATGAAATCGGAGTTGACCAATTTTGTGTCAACCTTAATCCTTTCATCATCCTTTGTCAAGCTTCACTAGCTCTCCCAAGGTATAAACCCTTTCAACTTTGTCCTTAAGCTGGCCTACTTGACTCTCCTTCTCTCTCCTTTCTTGACGGCTTAACCTTAGGCATCGGACCCTTGGTTCCCCCTTCAACTATCTTAGCCTTACCCTTACCTTTTGCTCTCTCTCTTAACCTATTCTCCTCACCTTCCAAAAGTGCTAATCTCTCCTCCTCCCAAAACTTTCTTCTTATCTCTCTCTCCTTCATCTCCTCCTCCTTATTGGGATCATCTTTGAGTATTTGATCCACCTCTGCTCCAAACCTATATCGAGTTTGGAGCCTATATAACAGAAACTCCCTCTCAAACCTTGCCTCTCTTGTTTCATCTACCCTTGGACTTTGAAAAACAAGTCTCTTTGCGATCTTAGCCATTTTGCTAGGGTGAACTTTGAAACAAGTCTTCCCATTTCTCTATGAATGAAATGAATTTGGTAAATTTCTTCATACGAATCATTTCCTTATATAGCCAAATTCGGTTTCGGTCAAATTAGAGGCAATGATCATTCAAAATAGACTTGGTGGTAATTAAGTCGACGGCTATGAATTTGGTTCTTGCCAAATCGAGGATGTTTTGGAACTTGCCACTAACATATATCTATTAATGACTCTGTTTATTCACTCTGAAATTTCGCCTTTGTGTACGGAAATAACTCCCATGTTTTATGGGAAGTTATTGTACAAGTAATGAGTGGAGACAAATATCCTTTGTTCATGAGCAGTCTCCCTCTTAAATGCAAAATTTTAACCGTTGCGGTAACCCGCGTATTAGCCGTTGAACTCCACCAATCCCCATATCAAAACTATCATTTAACCTTGCGATTTAATCCCTCGGTTAAACAATCACTATTCTCCCTTCCAAATTCATTCTTTAATTCCCTCTGTTCTTTTTCTCATAAACCCTAAATCTCTCTGTTCTAAAGTTCAAACATGTCTTACCACGAAGCCCATGGATACTACATCAAACACGAGTTCTATGAGCACAATGTTGGAGCTCTCATCAAAGAACTCTTGGAATCCAATCATCTTTGCAATATGATGGAAGCTCAACCTCCTATCTATGAGAAGGCTGTGCAGAGAAATTTTTATGAAAGGAGAAAGACTATCATGCAGGGCAATCAAAACCATCATTGAAGGTGCTGAAATCAATGTGACCCCAGATTGTGTCCAAGGTTTACAACATTCCCATCAAAAGCAATGGTATTTCAAATCTCTGGAATAGAAAGGACAACAACCTGGAACCCTTCTACAAAAGGTTCTTTGACAAACCAAGTTTGCAATTATCTATTGGTTCGGGACAAACCAATCAAAAAGAAGGACCTTGATTTGTTCAAATCAACCTAATGGATGTTGTGATCAAAGGGTTTGATGGAAAGCAGTCATCATTTGATCAAATAAGTCCCAATGAATGGAAGCAAGCCCTAAGTTTGATAACGAAAGAAGTTAAGCGGAGTGTTGCCTTACTTCACAACTTTCAATTAGCCATATCTCCCTCTCCTTGGAAATACAAGAAACAAAATCCAAGGATGAACAATTTCAGATTCATGAGTGGAATTCTCCATCATATTATTCCAAGGTTGAATCCTCCCTTAAGGATGAGTGGCTTGAGTCTGCGGCTTTAGTATCAACCGAAGCTTCAATTTGAGCACCTTCAAGGCGAAGGGCAAGAAGAAATTAGAGCTTGGGGACGGCTCACGAGAATTTTGATGAAGCCTCTCAAAGATTGAAAGAAAAGCGAGAAGGATATGAAGATATGGCGGGGATTGGTGAACATGGTGAATGATAAAAGATCGAGAAAGCATGACAAAGGTGTTGTCATAAAAGAAAGAGCTCAAGAGACTTCCCAAGCCAAAATCAAAAGAAGAAAAAGCCTAGCCAAGATGAAGAAAACGGAAAGGGAAAGAAGCTTAGTAAAGGAAAGCAAATTCAAGAGGAGATAGGCTGTTGAGCAAGAAAGTACTCAAGAAAGCTGACAAAGGAAAGATGGTAGGCGAGGAACATGCGACGGTGAAGAGACTCGGTCGAGATCCTATCTACAAGGATATTGATGAGTATGATGGTGAAGAAGAAGAAATCCACGATCTTGTGTTTCTTTGGTGAAGCCCAAGGTGATGAGTTTGATGAAGATATGAGAAGAGAGCATTCTTTGAATCACTAATGGAAGTGAGGACGGCTAAGGTTGGACGATCATGCAGGGCGGCTATGGAAGCTTCATCACTGACGGCTAAGGTTGTCTCAAGTCTTGAAACCCCATCCAAGGTAATCTCTAAGCCTTCTCCTACTCTCGGTACTTTCTCTAGGAAGAGAAAAACAGATATAAATGCTCCCCTATCCAAAAAGTTGAAACCAACCACTCCTCGGCCCTCATCATCCAAAGACCAATCTAGTTCACCTCATGACTACTGTGGCTCAAGGCATCCTAAATCTTAATCCCTCTAACATTAGTCCAAATGAGCCAAGTGTTGAAAAAGATAGGGGGAATAGCTCTAGCTACGAAAAGGATGAGCCTCTGTTAAGGGGAATAAAAGCCCTATGTCTCCCATTCGACGGCTATCCCTCTCTCAAGTCAAGAATCTCCCTCGACGGTCCCTCGAGATCCTTCCCCCATCCACGAAAACATTTTAAAGGCTTACGAAGGACTTTCCTTAGAGGATCCCATGCATGTCCCTGCTGTTATCTATTACTTAAGACAAGTGCTAACGAGAGGAAGAAACCCAAAAAGCCTTGAAACTTATCAAACACGAGAGATTTGGCCAAGAAAGTAACCATTCTGAACACTGAAACCATTTACGCACCTGAACCCATTCTGAACTGAACCTATTCACGCTCCTGAACCCATTCTGGCGAACCTCAACCCATTCTTGATCCACGAACCTCAATCGGCCAAGAATCTCAATTTAAACCTAGTGAGGCGAGTCAAAACCAAGAAAGCTGTTGATCCCTCCTTTGAATACGAAATCCTTCCTACTTATGAACCTTGGATTTTAGATTGTGACATTGACTTTTCCTTCCCCTCTATCATGGCTGCCCACCAAAGATTGAAGGATATTTCCCATTTCCACTGAAATTGCCAATCCTCACCTAGTCTCCAATCCTTGGTACATTAAGCAAAAATTCCATTATGATTCATGCAAGGAATAGATGTGGCCTCATAGTGTTTGCCCATGAGGAATGGAAAAAGTACGAGAATAGCTCTTCCCAACTCCTTCTTTCACAAAGCCCCCTTACTACCCAACTTCATGGATATCTCTACCATAATAGATTGGGAAATGTTGTTCTCAGCTCCTCTCTTCAAATATCAATGAATGCATTTATATGCCTTCATCCACAGTGTATGCCACTGTGCATTGAGCTTGCCAAAGAAATGTATTGGAGGATTTGCCTCAATAAATCCATTATCATGGAAATTTGTCATTACAAGACCAAGCGCAGACTATGTTTCCCCCTTCATCTTCGGTACCCTCTTCTTTCATTCCCTAAACACAAGATCTCTCCAATCCAACCTTCCTCCAAACTTCAATCCTTCAACTTTTGTGCCCCCATATCATGTGACCATTACGAGACATGCAAAGATTTACAAGGTCAATGATAACCAAGATGAGACACATTTTGGAAGCCTCAGCGTGTCAAAATGCGAGAGGAAGGCCTCCAAAAGAAAGGCCATTGAATACGATGAAGAAGAGCTGTGAACTGGGAAAAAGAGCCTGCAGTGCTTTGCTCCAAATGTTATTGTGTCAAGTGATGATGAAGATAGTGCTCTGTGATGAAACGGCATCAACTCTCAACCTCTCTTGTTCTCCTTGTCTCAATGATCCACCTCAAACTCAACAACCCATCACTCTTCAATCAAACCCCTTCTTTTCTAACCTATTTGCGGGAACAAGGGGTCAGCTCAAAACCAAAGAAGGCTCCCTTATGGGGTACTATGAGATTGAGAAATGATGAAGAGCCCTTGTCGAAAATTTGTTCTCAAGGAAAGGCAAAACCAATCCTTCACCTATGATGATGAGATGAAATTTGGGAATGGAACAATGAGATGTACTACTGAGAGGTGTTGAGGACAAGATGAAGAGAGTGCTACTTGCGAAAGAGAGGAGATCCTTGCGGCAAGAAGAGAAAGAGATGAATTTTCTTAAGAAAATGTTATGTCTTTTTGGATAAGTCCTCTTTTAAATCCCTACCTTTAATTCACCTTTTAAAAACATTGTTTATTTTGGATAATATGTTTTGTTTTAAAGACTCGATTGATTGAATCAAGAAGATTGTTCTCATCTTCA
Source organism: Adenophora triphylla var. japonica (assembly GCA_022495995.1). Taxonomy (NCBI): domain Eukaryota; kingdom Viridiplantae; phylum Streptophyta; class Magnoliopsida; order Asterales; family Campanulaceae; genus Adenophora; species Adenophora triphylla. Next base: position 325,034 of record JAFEMH010000880.1, on the reverse strand, counting down.
TTGGTATATTCATTCTTGAGTATCTTGCGGTTATATCTTTATTAGATATATTACTTTGCCAAAAAGGGGAAATTGTTAGGACCTAACTATGTAAGCCACATAGTTACCATAGGTTTTGACAAAGAAATATATCATATGTTATCGACGGCCAAGATAACATATGACCTTGGGCAAACTAAGACCTTGGACGGCTAAGCCATCAACTTCAATCTGCAATTCTATATATATCAAGCTGGACTGACTATGATTCAATCATCTCACAAAGATATCACTCAAAACCACTCATATACATTAATGTATCTAATTACATGTGTAGTATGATACTTTACATATTGCCTAAACCTTCTAGATCAAGAACTTAGCTCGACGGCTAAGGTTCTCTCACAGCAAAGACTTCATCCCTCAGCGGCTATGATCTTCAACATCAACGGCAATGAAGAAATCTGTGATGACCAAGATGTGCCTTGCCCAATCTCTCCATACGAGATGTTGCCGGCTCATCTTCATAATAATCACATGCACAGTTGCGAGATTCCGGCTAATGCTTTCTCCAGTCAACAAAGGCACTAAATGCAACTCCAACATGCATTCACTCCCTTGTCTCCTTGTCTCCTCCAACGGCTATTTCCTAGCTTATAAAAGGAACTCTCCAAGGCGAAGACTCACCCCAATCTTCACACACACCCAACTTCTACAAACCTTGCATCCAAACCTTCTCGACCTGCAACCAACAATCAAAACAATATTAAGACACTTGTGGCGATCTCGGGTGTATAAGGCGGTTTGTAAGAACCCCTTAAGGCCCGACTTTAAGTGGGTAGTGAGAATAGCTCAGATTAGAGCTTGATCCCTAATAGACTGTACTTATTAGGAAGAGGAAGTTCAAGGAACTTGCCTATTCAATCCTTTGTAAATCTTAACGGGAACTAGATTTAAGTGGATTGATCTCACTTGTCAAGGTTGACAGTGAGGGTGGACGTAGGAGGAGTGAACTCTGAACCACCTTAAAATTCCTTGTGTTCAATTGGTATTATCACACAACACACACACACATATACACACACATACACTATTCACTTGTCTTTACATTATTTCAAACACTTTTATTCATTGCACATTTAACTCCAATCTTTAAAACCGGTTAACCTCGACGGACTAAGATTTCACCTCGGTACATCCAAACCTTAACTGTCTAACCTTTAAATTGATTTAGAGTAAACAGGACCTTTCAGTACCCACAAAATCGATCTCATTAACAACACAAACCCTATAGAACAGTTCTCACACAATCCCTTCAGCATTATCTTTTTCATTCTTGAATCTGTAGAAACAAAATAATGGCCATTCGCATGCCTCGGATCCTTCCTGCTAAAAAGATACTTAGAAGGCCGTCATTTAACGCAAACCACACATCACCCACAGCTATAGATGTGCCAAAAGGCTATTTTGCAGTATATGTGGGGGAGCAGGAAAAGAAACGATTTGTGATTCCAGTATCATTCTTGAGTCAACCTTTATTCCAGGAATTGCTAAGCCAAGCAGAGGAAGAATTTGGATTTGATCACCCAATGGGTGGTTTGACAATTCCTTGCAGAGAGGATATATTCATTGATGTCACATCTTGCTTGAGCAGATTATGAGTCCAAAAACCTAGGATGTCTTAGATGTACAAATTTTGTAATTAAATTAGAAAGGAAGTTGTAAAGTGAAGTTTTTTGCAGATTTTTCTTACCTCGTGTTAACTTTAAAGTAAATGGAGAAGAGTTTCTTCTCTTAGTTTAAATCTTTATCCTCACAGATTCTGTGCTACTTATTGCGTAAAGGTTTATTTTATTCGTTTTGACTACTCTTTGGATTATTTTTTTTACTGCAGTAGACATCCAAGATTTGAGGCCTTCTAACTTAGTGTTCCATTTATGTGTACAAAAAGTAAACAGAACAAAATTATACTTCTGTTTTCATTTTTAGTTTTTAGTTTGACTTAAACATGTATGTTCGCAGCAAACTTAAAACATTGACTTAAATCACCTTCTGTTTTACCAAAAATTTCAGTTACACTTATTGTGTACTCCCTCCGTCCCTAAATGAATGTTAAAATTTCATTTATGGGGCAATCCGGAAATGTTTACTTTTTATACAAATAATTGGCAAAGATTTATAAATATTCTTGTTTTCCACTTTCCAAGTATTTAGTTTTGCTAGTATAAAGTGACTAGTGTAATTTTTTGGTAAAAATACATTTAGGGACAAGGTTATTTCCAGAAAGGACATTCATTTAGGACAGAGGGGGTATGAGTTAGTGAATATGTCAGATGTATCTTGATTCTAGGAAGACGTGAGAGGAACATGATTATGTTGAATGTCAATTCCTCTCTTATTCCAATCTTAACTTAAGAGCTAGGAAGTTGTTAGAGGAACAGGATTGTGACAGACTTCAGAATGCAACTGACACTCACGAAACCCTTATCTTTGTGATGAATTGGTGTAGATATGTGATGCTCAGACTATTTGGTTTACCCCTCCGTACCGATGTCGGACACTCGTATTTTAGTCTTGTTGACAAAGGTCTGGCAGGGTAAACTAAAGAATCCGAGCATCATACTGTCGATACAATATATATTTTCATTAAATTCCCTTAGTTTTGACTATAGCTTAAAGCAATGGCTAACATAGAAATGGCAACAAATCCTGTAACTGTAAGCATTCTATTTGACAGAGTTCAACCTTTTTTCATCTTCACCTATGTGACTGCGAATACCGTTTAGTTCACCTAATTTCTCCCTCTCTTTATGAATTAAAGTTCAATTTCTTACGAGGCTTAATATCATCTTCCTGCTTTTTATGTTCATGTTTTGTGCTTTCTTTGTCAGAACCATGGGAAGTTGATGAGGGGTAGAAACACACTTCCCTTGCTTGAGCAAGATGTTACGCTTAGAGGATTTCTTCTCCTTCAACATCAGTACGATCTTTTCATTATTACTGTTAAAATCTCCTGCCTACAGATGATCTTACATTGACCCAAGAGTTTATTGCTTTAAGAGCTGAGAATTGATTGGTTGGCAAGAAATTCTTAAAGACATCTAAGCAGGCATCATCTTCACTAAATTAGCTTATCTTACATGATATCATATTATATGTATAGACATGTCCCAAACATGTGTTTAAGTTAAGGAGTCAGCCACGATTGAGGGCCTCCTTAACTTTCATTTCAGGAATTGCTATACCAAGCCGAGGAAGAATTTGGATTTGATCACCCAGTGGGTGGTTTGACAATTCCTTGCCAAGAGGATATATTCATTGATCTCACTTCTTGCTTGAGCAGATTATGATTTAAAAGATTAGGATGGCTTAGCCAAACAAATTTTGTAAATAAATTAGAAAGGAAGTTGAAAGCAGTTGTTTTTCGCAGCTTTTTCTGACCTTCTGTAAAGTTTGAAGCAAGTAGAAACTGTTCCTTCTCTTAGTTGAAATCTTTATCCTCACAGATTCTGTGCTACTTATTGCGACTTCAAGTTAATTTTTATGCATTTAGACCACTTTTTGCATATTTTTGTTACTACAGATGACATTCAAGATTTGTGTTCTTCTTACCAAGTGTTTCATTTTTTGTGTACAAATGAGTAAACATAACAAACTAATACTCCCTCCGTCCCAAATTGAATGTTCATTGGGATTTAAGGGTCGTTTTGAAAAGATTGATTTTTAATAGAAAAAAAAATAATTAACATTCTTGCTATTTGTTGGGCCCTACGTTTTCAGTCAACTTGTTTTCAACTTGTTTTCAACTTGCATATAACATCATGGTACTAACAACTTGAGTTGTCCTACTACATCTTGATCATCTTGCAGGTTGTATTATTGTTACGTTAATTCCTACTTTTCAGGGAACGTATCAATAGAATAGAAGACTGATTCAACGACATCTCTTCACCAAGGTATCCAAGCAACGGACCACTTCCTTCTCCCTCAACGAAGTGGCGTAAATATCTCAACAAAGCTCAACCGGTTTCCGAGATTGTAGGCTTAGATTTATCTTTGTAATTAGCCGTTATAAAGAGGTACAAAGGGGATAGAACACTGTTAATTCACACACGATCACTCTAGCCTAAGCTCCCTTGAATACGCTCATAGTTCTGTAATCATCTACATATTTAGTAAACTTTTGGTCAAGGCAGGTTCCTAAACCTCCCGGGGTTTTATGCCGGCGAACAAGTTGTTCAAGGGCTTTACCTAGTCAACAAATACCTTGTGTTCATTTCTATTCAACCCGATAATCATTGTACCTTGATTTTTATCACTTTAGTCATTTTTCTTGTCATTGGTAACGATTGTTGAAATTTGACCAAAACAATTTGGCGCCGTCTGTGGGAAACTTTGATTATTTGCATAGAAATGACTAATCCATCGTCCGGCAGTCAAGGTGAGAGAAGTTGTTCGGTCGAAACCTAACTGTTTATTTATATCCGCAAGCGCACGGGCTATTGTAATATAGCGGGTGCAAGTACGAGTCGATCCCACAGAGACAGGGTTTACTTTGGGATGATATTTGTCTTTATATAAATATATGGATAAAATGATTGGGAGAGATAAGAATTTGTAATAGAAAATACTAAGAAAATACAGAAACTACTCTAACATATAATGTTAGTATTCTCGGGATTGAAAACAAATAAATATGCTTTAAATAAAGGCTTTTATCAAAATAACAAGGATGGTACATTAGGCTTACACTACTTCTGGTTAGGACAGTAGCGTTGTATTCTTTACTAATTATGTCCTAACTGTTTGAAATTTCCGTTTATGGTGCTCCCGCCCTGTCACAAACGGGCATTCCGGCTTATCTCTAGCTGACCACAATTAGAAAGAATCCATTAAGATCGAAAGTCAACGTACTTTCCATTCAAAGAACACCCCTAGGCCGTTGAAATACTCTCGTGATCAATGAAACATAGTTCCTTCATATGGTTCCATCAATCGAAATTCTCCGCTAGGTACTTCTCTCAATTGACTAGGGTTCCACAAATATAAACGTATTCATATTTGCAAGCAATTCAAGAATAATATGAAGAAATTGTTTTAAGATGAAAGTGCCAAGTCAAGGATGATACGCTAAGTTGTGCTAACTAGCACATGTATTTTAAGACTCACCGGCCTTTCTCTCGAGGGTTCGACTTAGTGTAATCCCGTTCGTCACGCGGGAAATCCGACTTACCTCTCGAGGGTACCGAATAAATCAAAAATACCATTTAAGTCTATCATCTCACGTATTTTCCACTAAAGGATCATCCCTGGGTCTTTAAATCACTTTGTGTAATTTATCGACCTAGTTCAATTCTTAGAGTTCCGCTAATCAATGTTTTTTACTTGATCAACTGAGGTTATACAATTAAAGACGTCTCCCTAATTGCAAGCATTAAGATTTACAAGAAGAGAATTGAAATGACATGTAGAAGAAGCAATGGATATAAGTAAATGAGTTTCCAACTCCGAGAAATGGAGGATTACTCAAACCATTGAAGTAATAAAAGGAAGTAAGTAAAGAAATAAAGATAAGGAAAGAAATACTTATTCATAATAAGAGAGACAATGGCTGGAAATAATCTTCATTCACAATCTTCAAGAGTACACAAGATTTGTCACGAATCCTTGATAAACTTTGAACATCGTGTATAAATTGCTAAAGTAATTTTGCTATATAATCTAAGTATGATATGATCCTTTCTAAATGTGTATTATAAACATTTTCGGATTTTCTGGATCCTCTAAATTGAGTACAAAGGCTTCTTTATATAGACATCTATGCTAAAGGTTGGGACTCTTCAAAGTGGTGCCTCCAAAAGGTGCCTTTTTGGAGCAGTGCAGCGTGTGCACGGCCGGAGTCAAGGGAACGCACGGCCGTGCACCCTTGGCGCCGAGATTTGAATTTGAGTTTTGACACTTTGCACGGCCGCTCCGCTCTAGGCTGCACAGCCGCTCCGACTGAATTTTGGCCTTTATGATTATTTCGATGTTGCCCCTCCATGGCTTTGACACTTGATTATTTCCAAGGCTCCAATTTGATCATAATTTGACTCTAAAACCTGTCTAAGAGTATAAAATCTACCAAAAGCATAAAATCGAAGATATATGATAAAAGAAGCTAAAATAACCTAAATGCAAACTAAATGATACTAAAAACTAAGGAAATGATTAATAAATAATGGGATAAATGACTATATAATAGTCACTTATCAAACTCCCCCACACTTAAACCTTGCTTGTCCTCAAGCAAGTCTAGGATAAAAAAAAGATGGAGAGGGAAAAAATTGCAAATGATAAAAACATACAGTTGGATCCCTTAAAAAATAAATAAATGTTGCAAGCCTTATTGTCATAAAGATTTTGTCTTTCTCAAACTTTTTATAACCTTAGATTATTTAGAAAGAGATTTAGAAAAATTTTTAAGAGAGCAATCTTGAAAAACAATAAATCATTATAACATAAATGAGATTCGATGAAGCAAAGCATAATATAGAAAAGAAGAACTTTTGGATCACAAGCTTGGCATATAAAGATACTTTTACTTTTCAAGAGTGTTTTTGTGAAAAATATTATTGCTTGAAAGTGTACAAAATAATGATCATTTTATTCACAAGTTAGAAGTATTCAAGGATTTGACATATACTTTTGAATCACAAGGATGGAGATGGATGATGATAGTGGAAAAATCTCATCAAAGTTTCAACAATTTTATCTTATTTTTGCACGTGTTATATTTTTGCAAAAGACCTTAGTTATTTTTTATCCTTTCAAGTAAGAGACATTGTGGCTGGGAACCCCATGTTCCTAATACTTTGATCAAGAATACTTTTGGATATTACATCCGTTTGACAAGGAAGCATCGTCGCAGCGAACGCCGTGCCCCGAGTTACTTAGGAAGTAATATGTTTCTTTTTGCTTTTAAGATTTGGTGACTAAGTCACTCTTTTAGCAATAAGATAAAAATGCCTAAACTTGATTCGATTAGTGGAAATGGAAAGATGGAATTTTCATGAGGGGTTGTGATTCAAAAAGATGCAAAACACCTATGAATATTCCTAAAAAGGGAATAAAAATAAAAAATTTAGAATGTACACTTTTGAAGAAACAATTCATAAGTCTTCACAAACTTTTAAAACAACCAAAAGCTCAAGATGATTGGAAAATTTCAAAAATTCTAAGTATGCTTTCCTTTACAAAATCCTATATAATGCTATATTGATTTATGAAGCCTTAATTACTTCCTAGAAAGTATCCCCAAGTTCTTTCCTAATGATTCAAAGATTATATAAAAATAAGAGAAGGGAAGGAAATATATTATATAAGGCAATAAGGAAACATAAAAATGAGCAATCATAGGGATTTTTTTTTTCAAAGAAGAATAGTATGTAATAAAAATAAAATAAAAAAAATAGATACGAGGAATCCTCCCCCACACTTGAAATTAACATTGTCCTCAATGTTTCAAGGACAATATGAAAAACAAGTCAAAGATGGGGGTGGAGGAAAAGAAAGATGAACTTACAAAAAATGGTGCTTTTTAGAGAGGGTTGATACGAAATATGGTCGACTTCATATTCGTATGCGTTACAAAGTGCACGGCTTGCATCTCTTGTTCATCATTTTTTTTTTCAAATATCTACAAAATAGAGTTAGTACATAATAATAATAAATAATAAAAATATAAATATAAATAATAAAGATAAATATCAAAAAGTAAACCGTTGTCCCCGGCAACGACGCCAAAAACTTGTTCGGTCGAAACCTAACGGTTTATTTATATCCGCAAGCGCACGGGCTATTGTAATATAGCGGGTGCAAGTACGAGTCGATCCCACAGAGACAGGGTTTACTTTGGGATGATATTTGTCTTTATATAAATATATGGATAAAATGATTGGGAGAGATAAGAATTTGTAATAGAAAATACTAAGAAAATACAGAAACTACTCTAACATATAATGTTAGTATTCTCGGGATTGAAAACAAATAAATATGCTTTAAATAAAGGCATTTATCAAAATAACAAGGATGGTACATTAGGCTTACACTACTTCTGGTTAGGACAGTAGCGTTGTATTCTTTACCAATTATGTCCTAACTGTTTGAAATTTCCGTTTATGGTGCTCCCGCCCTGTCACAAACGGGCATTCCGACTTATCTCTAGCTGACCACAATTAGAAAGAATCCATTAAGATCGAAAGTCAACGTACTTTCCATTCAAAGAACACCCCTAGGCCGTTGAACTACTCTCGTGATCAATGAAACCTAGTTCCTTCATATGGTTCCGTCAATCGAAATTCTCCTCTAGGTACTTCTCTCAATTGACTAGGGTTCCACAAATATAAACGTATTCATATTTGCAAGCAATTCAAGAATAATATGAAGAAATTGTTTTAAGATGAAAGTGCCAAGTCAAGGATGATACGCTAAGTTGTGCTAACTAGCACATGTATTTTAAGACTCACCGGCCTTTCTCTCGAGGGTTCGGCTTAGTGTAATCCCGTTCGTCACGCGGGAAATCCGACTTACCTCTCGAGGGTACCGAATAAATCAAAAATACCATTTAAGTCTATCATCTCATGTATTTTCCACTAAAGGATCATCCCTGGGTCTTTAAATCACTTTGTGTAATTTATCGACCTAGTTCAATTCTTAGAGTTCCGCTAATCAATGTTTTTTACTTGATCAACTGAGGTTATACAATTAAAGACGTCTCCCTAATTGCAAGCATTAAGATTTACAAGAAGAGAATTGAAATGACATGTAGAAGAAGCAATGGATATAAGTAAATGAGTTTCCAACTCCGAGAAATGGAAGATTACTCAAACCATTGAAGTAATAAAAGGAAGTAAGTAAAGAAATAAAGATAAGGAAAGAAATACTTATTCATAATAAGGGAGACAATGGCTGGAAATAATCTTCATTCACAATCTTCAAGAGTACACAAGATTTGTCACGAATCCTTGATAAACTTTGAACATCGTGTATAAATTGCTAAAGTAATTTTGCTATATAATCTAAGTATGATATGATCCTTTCTAAATGTGTATTATGAACATTTTCGGATTTTCTGGATCCTCTAAACTGAGTACAAAGGCTTCTTTATATAGACATCTATGCTAAAGGTTGGGACTCTTCAAAGTGGTGCCTCCAAAAGGTGCCTTTTTGGAACAGGTACAGCGGCGCACGGCCGAGTCAAAGGAAGCTGCACGGCCGTGCACCCATGGCGCCCATTTGAATTTGAGTTTTGACACTTTACACGGCCGCTCCGATCTAGGCTGCACGGCCGCTCCGACTGAATTTTGGCCTTTATGCTTATTTCGATGTTGCCCCTCCATGGCTTTGACACTTGATTATTTCCAAGGCTCCAATTTGATCATAATTTGACTCTAAAACCTGTCTAAGAGTATAAAATCTACCAAAAGCATAAAATCGAAGATATATGATAAAAGAAGCTAAAATAACCTAAATGCAAACTAAATGATACTAAAAACTAAGGAAATGATTAATAAATAATGGGATAAATGACTATATAATAGTCACTTATCAGAAGTCAGCCACTTCCTAGCTCCGGCACCCAAGGCAATCCATCTTTGAATTCAGAAGCTGTCAATTTGGAGATAATATCCAACATGGTTACTATGTTGAAGAAAGTGAATGACCGTTTGGATGCTCAGGAGCATACAAACACCATGATATTCAATGCTATTGATGCCATGCGTAAAGGGAAGCAAGCTGAAACTCAAGTGTCTACTCCATTCTCACCTTTGTATCCTAGATCTCTGTTTGGTGCAGGTACAGGACCTAGTCATTTTGGAGATATCCCTATGTCCGGCACCTTGCCAGCAGAAAGCACGATCGTGACGTCGATTCCAATCACGCAACCAAGATTCAGCCATACAGCTAGCCAACCTGTGCTGTCATCTTGCCACACCTATGCCACACCCCCGATGGGGCAAACAGGGAGTTTCTTTAATGCTTTTGATACTCCTGAACCTCAGTTTAATAATACTCCTCTTTTTGCAGAGAACCAACTTGTTAAGGAAATGCAGACCATAAAAGAGTTGCTTCGAAGTGTACCTGGAGTCAACTTGCCGTATCACCAAGTTTCTCCAACTTGCTATAACGAATCTCGTTTTGTTCCAGCAATAGCTAATGTGGAGATCCCAAAGAAGTTTTCAGTCCCTCATATGAAGAAGTATGATGGGAGCACCGATCCAGCAGAGCATGTGTTGCTATATCAAGAATCGATGGATATTATAAGTATCCCCCCTGTCTTTAAAGAAGCATGTTTTTGCAGGGGTTTTGGCTCAACTTTGTCAGGACCAGCCTTAAAGTGGCTAACAGGACTTCCTCTGAATTCTATTTCTTCTTATGCTCAACTTGTCAATATGTTTACTAATCAATTTTCGTGCAACAGGGCATTTGACAAGTTGACTAGTGACCTTTATAGAATTGTGCAACAGCCTAACGAAAGTCTTAAAGAATATTTGCACAGGTTTAACAAGGAGGCAGTGACTATACCCAACTTGGATATGTCCACAGCTACGGAAGCATTCCGTATAGGCTTGAAGAAGAGCTCTCTATTTTATAATGAGTTGGTGATGACTCCTGAGAAACGACTTGAAGAAATCAGAACCAGAGCCTTACGTTTCATCAGATTGGAGAAGGACGGCTGGCAATGGGGAAGTCAGCTGGGAGGACCCTACTCCTCTATTTGAGCCCTCTGACAGAAAATCGGATTCCCATCATTATAAGTCTAACAGGGACAAACCCTCTGTTAAATCTGAACCTTCTAAAGTTCATTTTGTAGATGATGATCAAGATGAAGATGATAATGACTATCCTAAAATTTCTGATTACTGCTTTTCTGTGGACATTGCAGGAGTCCTTTGTGCCATGGAAAATCTTGGAAACAAAACGAGATGGCCTAAGAAGAGTGACAAGCCCACAACTTGGAAGGACAAGTCCAAGTGGTGCGCGTTTCATGAGGATTTTGGGCATACCACTGAGAATTGTTTTGCCTTGAGGAAGGAGATTGCTCATCTATTATCCAAGGGTCTTCTTAAGGATTTGTTGGGTAAGACGAGGGTCAGAAGTGAGTCCAAAGAGCCTGATTCAGGGGAGTGGTCCAGACCCGAAAAATTTGCACCTCCCCCAGCCACCAAGGTAGTAAATGTTATTTCAGGTGGATCCCATATTTGTGGCACAACTTATTCTACAGCCAAGCGTCATGCCAAGAGTTCTAAGGAGGATCAGTCAGAACTGCCCTCAAGGTGTCGTGACTTCACCGATGGTCAAGTTATCTCCTTTGAGGATGAGGATAAAGACAACACGTTGGACCCCCATCATGATGGTCTAGTTGTCCAGGTGCAGATTGCTAATTGTATGGTCAAGAGAATTCTGATTGATGGCGGCAGCTCAGTCAACATAATCTTCACTCATGCTCTGGAAGATATGGGCATTCCTTTGTCCGAAGTTGTGAAGAATTCATCCGTGCTGGTAGGGTTCAGTGGTGAAGTAAAGCAAACAGTCGGAGAAATCAAGTTGCCTATCTATTTGGAAGGTATGAATTCTATGGAAAGGTTCTGTGTGATTGAATGCTCTTCCTCGTACAATGTCATTTTGGGAAGACCTTGGATCCACAACATGAAGGCCGTGCCGTCAACCTATCACCAGTGCGTCAAGTTTCCAACACCTTGGGGTGTGGCCAAGTTGAAGGGAAATCAGCAGGCTTCTAAAGAGTGCTACAAGGTTAATATGAAAGCAAGCTCAGTCCCTCGTCAAGCATAGCAATTAAAGAAAAAGGCCAGGATGATCTTGAAGCGCGGTGGAGCATGAGACGAAAAGTGTTTCTGTTGATGAGTCAAACCCTGAGGCCCAAGTACAAGTTGGTACAGATCTTCCATCTTAAATTGAGGAGGAGCTGATTGAGTTCTTGAAGAGTCAGAAATGTTGTTTTGCATGGAAGCATGAGGATATGACATGAATAAGCAAGGACGTCATTACTCACAAGTTGAACATTGATCCAACCATCCGTCCTGTCCACCAGAAAAGAAGAAAATTTGCCCAGGAGCGGAACCAGATTATAAAGGATGAAGTCAAGAGGCTTTTGAAGTCCAAGATGATCAGGGAAGTTCAATATCCAAGGTGGTTAGCTAATGTTGTGGTGGTAGAGAAACGGAACGGCAAGTGGCGAGTATGCGTGGACTTCAAAGACTTGAACAAGGCCTGCCCGAAAGATCCATTCCCTCTTCCTCATATTGATTCTCTAGTTGATGAGACAGCTGGCCACGATATCTTGACAATCATGGATGCGTCCTCAGGTTTTCAGCAAATTCAAATGGAGCCCTCAGATCAAGAGGATACGACATTCATGACTCCGGAAGGTATATATTGTTATATTGCTATGCCATTTGGTCTTAAAAATGCAGGGGCAACTTATCAGAGGCTGGTGAACAAGATGTTTAAGGATCAACTTGGCAAGACAATGGAAGTCTACATAGATGATATGGTAGTAAAGTCCAAGCATATTGAAGATCACGTGGAGCATCTTGCTGAGGCGTTCAACATCTTGAAAGCCTTCAACATGAAACTTAATCCAGCAAAATGCAATTTTGGTGTTAGGGCAGGAAAACTCTTGGGCTACATGGTAACCAAGAGAGGAATTGAAGCTAGTCCCGAAAAGATCAAAGCCATTCTCAACTTGGAATCTCCCAAGAATATCAAAGACGTCCAAAGGTTAACAGGTAGAGTAGTTGCCCTAAATAGATTTATATCTAAATCATCTGATAAGTGCAGGTTATTCTATGAAGTGCTAAGAAAGAATAAACTCTTCCAATGGACTGACCAACATGAGGCAGCTTTTAAACAACTTAAAGAATACTTGATGATGTCACCCCTACTTGCCAAACCAGAACGAGGTGAGCACCTTTATTTATATCTAGCTGTATCCGAGAATGCAGTTAGTGCAGTGTTGGTGAAAGAGATCCAAGGTAAATAGCATCCCGTTTATTATATAAGTAAGTCTTTACTAGATACTGAAACGAGGTACTCTCATCTTGAAAAGTTAATTTTAGCCTTAACTACTGCTGCTACCAAACCGCGACATTATTTTTAAACTCATTCTATAACTGTTAGAACAAACTATCCTGTGAGAAACGTGTTAAGAACCCCAGAGATGTCAGGAAGATTGGCCAAGTGGTCGGTCAAGTTGAGCACGTATGACATTTCATACGAGCCTAGAACAGCCATCAAATCTCAGGCTCTAGCCAATTTTGTAGCAGACTTTAGTCCAAGTTTGCAGCCCGAGGTGGAACTGGAAGTACAACAGCTTGAAGGTAAAATGCTTCCTAGATTTTGGACACTGTTTACAGATGGAGCTTCGAATTCCAAAGGAACTGGCTTGGGAATAGTTCTAAAATCCCCTCAAGGTGATATCATACCTCAAGCTGTATCATGTGAATTCAATGCAACAAATAATGAAGCTGAGTATGAAGCTTTAATCATGGGTTTAACTACAGCTTTAAGTTTAAATATTACTCATATAAATGTATATGTTGATTCTCAATTGCTCGCTAACCATTTCAATGGCAGTTATATGGTGAAGCAGTCCAAGATGACTCTATATCTCCAACATGTTAAAGCTTTGGCCTCAAAATTCATGTCATTCTCTTTGGAACAGGTCCCTAGAGAAGAGAATACGGAAGCGGACGCATTGGCCAACTTGGGTTCAACTTGCAAGTCTATGTTGCATACCAATATTCCCATTATTTATGTTAAGTAACCGTCAATAGACCAAGTTGAGGAAACTCAAAAAGTTACTCAATCTAATGGGGCACAAGATACAAGTTCATCTTGGACCCAACCTATAATCGAGTTCCTTCAACTTGGAACTATTCCACCTGATATTAAGAATGCTAGATCTTTTAAGATGCGTACTTCCACCTTTGTTTTAATAGATAATGTCTTGTTTAAGAAATCTTTTGCAGGACACTATTTGAGATGCATTGACAATAGCCAAGTTGAGCTCGTGTTAAGTGAAATCCATGAAGGAGTATGTGGGAATCATTCTGGTGGGAAAGCATTGGCATCAAAGGCTCTCAAGACTGGTTATTATTGGCCAACCATGCGTCAAGATGCCATGAGCTATGTGCAGAAATGTGATGCCTGCCAGAGACACAGCAACATCTTGCATCAACCTGCTGAACCTCTACACTCTATCGTCACATCTTGGCCTTTCATGCAGTGGGGCATGGATATTGTGGGCAAGTTGCCTAAGGCCCCTGGAGGTAAAGTGTTAATGTTAGCAATGACTGATTATTTCTCAAAGTGGATTGAGGCAGAGGCCTATGTGCAAGTGAGAGACAAGGAGGTAATTTCATTTTTAAAGAAAAATATTATTAGCAGGTTTGGCGTACCATCAGAGATCATATGTGATAATGGATCCCAATTCAAAAGTAATAAGACTAGAGATTTTTGTGCTCGTTGGGGCATCAAGTTGATCATGTCTACACCTGTCCACCCTCAAGCCAATGGTCAAGCTGAATCAAGCAACAAGTTGATTATCAACAACTTGAAGAAACGCCTAGATCAAAAGAAAGGAAAGTGGGCTGAAGAGTTACCACTTGTACTTTGGGCAGACAGGACCACTACAAAAGGGGCCACAGGTAGAACTCCATATTCCTTGGTATTTGGAGCGGAAGCTGTAATCCCGGTCGAGGTGACAATCCCAACAGCAAGGTATGGTTTATTAACTCAAGATGAAAATAATCTCTTGCTAACCCAAGATTTAGATACAATTGATGAGATCAGGGATTTAGCCAAGATAAGGATGGCAGCCTATCAACAACGGATTGCTAGATCTTACAACAAGAATGTCAGAATAAGAAGATTTCAGGTTGGTGATTTAGTTTTAAGAAAAGTATTTCAAAATAGAAGAGAATTAAATGCAGGTAAATTAGCTCCCAAGTGGGAGGGACCATATCTCATCGATGCTGAAGCTGGCAAAGGGGCATATTGGCTGCCAACCCCAAGTGGAGATAGGGTCCCTAGGAGTTGGAATGCCATTCATTTGAAGCTTTATTTTATGTAAGTCAAGTTGTTTACAACTAGACTTCTCAGGTATGATTTAATTTATGCCAAGTTCATTTGTGTATTTCAATTTTCAATTTTGTTAGAAATCCTTACTAACTTAAGCATCGGAGGGGTGTTAGCTACGCTAACACCCAATCCTAACATGAATTTGTTTAGAAAGGTATGAAACTTGAGCAAGCGGAGTAGGCTCAACATGTTAACACGCCAGTACGGCTCCAACATGTTGAGACCTAAATTGGAGCAGGTCAAACATGTTAACACGCTAGTACGGCTCCGACATGTTTGAACCTAAGAAAGAAAAGTTCAACATGTTAACACGCCAGTACGGCTCCAACATGTTGAAACTTTAGCTGGAGAGGGATGGAACATGTTGACACGCCAGGACGACTGATACTTGTTCTGTCTCTTCAAACGGTTTACCTCTGATCAAAGGTACATTTTACTTATGGTTAAAAGATTTACATCTTTTCTAAAGAATTAAGGTTTTGACACCTTCGCCTGGGCGCACGATTTCACACTTATTCAAGTTGTGACTATTGGTTGTAACATTGACATGTTACCTACTGTTTATAACATCAACATGTTATCTAATGAACAAGAAAGTATTTCTGAAAAGCCTAAAATACTTCTATAAACTTTGAAATGTTCCCAAAAGATTTTGCAACTGAAGGACAAGTTGGGTAAGCCAACCAATCCCTTAAAAACCTAAGAAAGCTTGGAGTACTAGACCAACCTAGTACCCCCAAATAAATTGTCTGGACTCTTATGAGCCCTTACATAACCAAATAAAGCAAAAAAGAAATTGTTTTTGTTTCTCCTCCTTCCAAACTACTTAAAAACTTTCAAGTTGTTTAAACATTTTGGCCTGCTGCCGCCGGTGGTACACTTGACTCCTTCCCTTGATCATTTTCTTCCACTTGAGCTACCACTACGGTACTCAAAGCTTTATTAGCATCATTAACCAATTTGTCAAGAGCTTCAAGGGCCGGTGAGTTCACCTCCTCCCCATCCGCTGGTTCACCAATGAAATCTTCCAGAGTTCTTTTTTCTTCTTCCACATCCCAACTTGGAGCTAGCCCATTTTTGTACTCCTCCATAAGCTGAATCCTGGCTTCCAACAGTGCTTTGGTGGTATTAAACTTGAAGTCTCCCTTTGCTGTATCAAGCTCCTTCAAATGAGCTTCATTCTCCTTCACTTTCTCAGCACAAACAACTACCAGCTCCTCTCTTAAAGTCTCAATGACTTTCTTCAAATTCTCCACCTCACCAGCATGTGTTTTTGCTTCTTTCTTCAGTCTCTCTACTTCCCCAGCACTTGTGTTGGCTAATTTATTTGCCTCCTCAGCTTCATAGTTGAATCTAGCAGCCTTGATTTTCAACAGATTAACTTGGTTCATAATAGGACTCATAATCTCCGAGACCTGTGTAAAAGAAATGTTACTATTTTACAAAATCTTTGGTATAAGGTTGAAATTTTTTTTGTTTTTACCTTATCGACAAAATCTGTCATCACAGCACCAAACTTCTTTCTTGATTTCTCCATATCCAAAACATCATTTGTATCTATAGCTTCAGCCTCTCCCAATTTCCTTTTCTTTTCTTCCTCCTTCTTCTTAGATACATTCACCTCAGAGCTGGATACCATAGATTTGGGAGTGGGGGGCTTGCTATCTCTCTTCGCAGTCCTCTTTGCCTTAGCTTCAGCAAGTAGGTCTGCAACACTCACGGTGGTCTTGGAACGAGTAGCTACAATAAAGGGTGTAAAATTAGAACAACTTGAAGGGTTAGAACATATTGAAGATAGGCAAAATCTTAAGATGATAATCGAACCTGTGGACATCTTGTTAGAGCCTGGCAGAGATTCTTCAGGTTTACCTTCTTCTTCCTCCACACCTTCAACCCTCTCCGCAGAAAATAGAACAGGGAATGCTTTGAAAGACCTAATTGATGGATCCAACTCAAAAATTTTCTTCACATTCTCCTTTGTCTCATCTTTTTCTGGAAAAAGCACGCTCAATTTGGCAACTTCTACAAAGAAAATTCAAGTTGGTTAAGATCAGGTGTGCAAAGATTTTAAGAAATGTGTGGAATCAAAGGAAAAATTCCCCTACCTTGGGACCTCCACTTCGAAATCACCCCAGCCTCTTGTCCTAGGCTATTTTTCTTAGCAAAAAAGAACTTGTTCCTCCAACCTCTATCAGCAGGGTCATTGTTCGAATTCAAAATAGGGTCACCACCAGTCTTAACCCTAAAACCAAACCTCCCAAGGCCAAAACCCCTTATATCAGTAGTATAGGCAAACTCTTCTAAACCAACATTCAACCCAGTTTCCTCATTCAATCTAACTAGGGTTTGTAAGCACCTCCAGCCTTGAGGCATAATTTGGGCATAGTTGAGTTTTGCGGAAGTAAAAAACCTAGTGATTAAGTCAGGAAAGGGGAATTTCAGGCCAATAACAAAAGGATATTCGGGGAAGCACACCCATTCCGGGGAATAGCACTCAGAGGTCAAGTCGGGGTGGGTAAAGAAAATAGTTTCGTAAGGCATTGCATGGTTTTTCTTAATGATTTCCAAATTGGCCTCAGAAAGCGAGCATTTTTCCTTTTCAGGATCTTTCAACATGTTTTGGCTTACAAAACCCTCCGGAAGACCTTCGTCACTTTCGATTATGCTAACCCTCTTTTTTCCCATTTTACAAATTTGAGAAAATTACCAACTAGAAATTGAGAAGGGATGAGGAACTCACCGGAAATTTCTACTTGATTTTTCTCTCAGACATTCTTCCTTGATTATTCCTCTAGAAACCACCGTGAAAGCTACTTTTTTGATTTTGTGAAAGGGAGAGTTGGGGAAGGATTGTATTTATTTAAGGAAGAGATTGAAAACGGTTTTAACTCTTAAACCATCATGACCCTCGCCTTGAAAACATCCAAAACCGTCCCATCAAAACTTTTTCATTTAAAACCGCCGTATACCTTTTTACCATTTTTGGCAAACTTTTTAAATTTTTTGTCTCTTTATATTCTTTATTTCTAAATTCAAAAAGTTTGGGGGCAATTGTTGGGCCCTACGTTTTCAGTCAACTTGTTTTCAACTTGCATATAACATCATGGTACTAACAACTTGAGTTGTCATACTACATATTGATCATCTTGCAGGTTGTATTATTGTTACGTTAATTCCTACTTTTCAGGGAACGTATCAATAGAATAGAAGACTGATTCAACGACATCTCTTCACCAAGGTATCCAAGCAACGGACCACTTCCTTCTCCCTCAACGAAGTGGCGTAAATATCTCAACAAAGCTCAACGTGTTTCCGAGATTGTAGGCTTAGATTTATCTTTGTAATTAGCCGTTATAAAGAGGTATAAAGGGGATAGAACACTGTTAATTCACACACGATCACTCTATCCTAAGCTCCCTTGAATACGCTCATAGTTCTGTAATCATCTACATATTTAGTAAACTTTTGGTCAAGGCAGGTTCCTAAACCTCCCGGGATTTTATGCCGGCGAACAAGTTGTTCAAGGGCTTTCCCTAGTCAACAAATATCTTGTGTTCATTTCTATTCAACCCGATAATCATTGTACCTTGATTCTTATCACTTTAGTCATTTTTCTTGTCATTGGTAACGATTGTTGAAATTTGACCAAAACAATATTCACTTTCAAAATTTTAGTTTTGCAAAATTAATGAACTATGATTATTATTTTTTGAAAAAAAAATGATTTAGGGACAAAGTTATTTGAAAATAAAGTTTCAAAAGGTCATTCATTTAAGACAAAAAGGGACATTCAATTTGCGACGGAGGGAGTACATCTATTACGGATGAGTTGCCTTTTTAGTTTTTCGTTTGTCTCGAACAAGTAAGTTTGCAGTTTACTTGATTTTTAAGGCTAATCATTGACTTAAATCATCTGCCATTATTCCAAAAATGTTCTACGACACTTGTTTTGCATGAGTTAGTGAATATGTCAGGCATGTCTTTATTCCAAGAAGACGTGAGAGGAACATGTTATGTTGAATGTGACCCCTCTTATTCCACTCTTAATTATAGAGCTAGGAAATCGTGAGAAGAACAGGATTAGTGTGAATGACTTCAGTATGCAACTGATGTTAGAACATGGATTAATAATATGTGTTATTTAATTCCATATGTTATAATCATTTAATAATTTTAAAGTATAGACAAAATGTGTAGAATTCCATTAGGTGTAAGTACCATTAAATGATGGGCATAATGGTAACTTCACACCATCATCTTTATGAAAGGGTGTAGTCCCTAAATGAAGTGCCCCTTCTCTATCTATATAAAGGCTATCCCTCAGCCATTTAGAGACACTTAACATCATTTACAATTCAGTCAAAACATTCTTCATTCATCTAAGAAGAACAAGTGTGGGCACTATCATTTAGAAGTACTATCTTCCTACTCTCTTCTTTCATTCAAGAACAAGATCAAGAACACAATCATGGATTCTTCAGGTAAACGCTTCCGTCTTCATCTTCCTCTTATTCTTAATCTAGTTGTGAGTCGGTTCATGGTTTGATAGATCATTATGTTCCAACAATTGGTATCAGAGCCTACTCATATACTAGATTGAGTTTGAAATTCTTATAAAGCCTTATGCTTTAATTCTTGTATGATTTCATTTAGTTTTTGTTCTTGATCATGATACTCATCTTGTCTAAGAGTATTATATTCATAAAACTTCATTCTATTTCTGTTTTTGGTTAACTCAAAGGCTTTCAATTCTTAATGTAAGATTATCCCATTTTGAACATAGCCACCATCCTTGGATGCATTGTGAGTTTGTTCATATGCATAGCCACGCATTTAAAAATGTGATGTGAGTATGTGGATCTACTTGCTTTGGTTGAATATTGATTCACCATTAAGTTAAGAATTGATAGTCTAATTGGGTGTTATGGCTCGTTGTCCTGGCAAAGGGCCCGGCGCCCTCCGAGGGCGCGGGCCTAGCCGTTGTGTAGACTGGTATCAGGCATCAAAGGTACGCCCCCCGTGGTATGGTATGACTCTCTCTATTTGGTTCAAAACTGTTCATAAAAGGGTGTTAAAAATGGTGACTTTTCGTCAAATTTAGGCACTGGGCACATGGGCGGTCGCCCATCTTGACCTGGGCAGTCGCCCATGTGTACAGCGACTTCAAAATTTATGGAATTGAAGCTTGGGCGGTCGCCCACCTTGACTTGCGCGGCCGCCCATGTGTGCAGAAGCTTCAATGTTTATAAAACTGCAATTTTTTGGTCATTCGTACCCTTTTGGTCATTTGTGATAATTTGTTAGTAAATTATAATATCTGGACACCAGTCGCGCTTCGGCGGTTCTTAGAGTTATCGAACTTTAAGAATGGACGGGTAGAACAAAAGGATACTATCTTTTAATGATAAATTTCACTTATTTATTTACCCTTTAAATTTTCAGAAATAACCCTAAGGCCTTTTGTTTCTGATTAATTATATCCTTAACATTTTGGACATAATTAACATGCTTGTTTCCCAAAGGAGACCTTGTTGATTAAATTCAAACTTGTTAAAAGATAAATATAAATATTGATATGTGATAACATGCTTGTTTTCCAAAGGAGACCTTGTTGTTGACTAAGTATTTACATTCATGGGGTAATAATTGAACTAAACTTTTGGTCATTTTAAATGCTGTGAACCATCCCAAAGGAAGGCGTGTGTTTAAAGTGAATTGTTTAAATTCTTTATTGCCGGGTAACAAGTACCTTAAACTTTAGGACATTTTTTATACTTGAACCGGCCCAAAGGAAGGCAAGTATTTAAAATGTATTGTTTGAATTATTTGTTCACCCTAAGATAAATCAAATTGTGAGTCAATTCGCAATCCAAAGATTAGTCTTGATGTCATGTTGATTATCTTTATTTGGATGAAATTCATTTGATATAATTAATCATTATGTAGTTTCTTATATATGTTTTGTTTCATTCTTGTTCTTCTCCTTCAGATTTGATTAATGCTTCATCCGTAACTACTACTATAAATGATGTACCTTTGCTTACTGGGACTAAACTTAAAACTTGGAAAAATAATATAACGATGATCTTAGGCAATATGGACATCGATCACGCATTAGGGGAATCAAGTCCCGCTGCTCTCACTAAAGGAAATACCGTTATAGAACGGAAAAATGTTGAGCAATGGGAACGGTCCAACCGCGTGAGTCTAATGATCATGGAAAATGCTGTTTCAGAGACATTTTTGGACAATGTCTCTGAAATCGAAAATGCTGAGTTTTTTCTTGAATTCTTGTGGAAACTTGTTTCCATTCGGTATAAGGGTGACGAAAATCTTCGGGAGTACATTATCGAATTATTTCATCTTTCGATCAAACTAAAAGCACTTAAGTTAGAGATTTCGAAAGATTTGCTCGTGCACTTAGTTTTGATCTATCTTCCTCCTCAATTTGGTCCTTTTGAAGTGACCTATAAATGTCAAAAGAAAAAGTGAAATATTAATGGATTACTTTCACATATGAAATTAGAGGAAGATAGGATGAAATATCTCAAATTAGAAAGTACTCACTCAACATTTACTTCTTCCCGTGGAATTAAGAGAAGAGGGAAGGAAATTGCGGTTGCAAGTAAGAAGCATAAGGGATCATTTAAAGATCATAAAGTCAAGAAATGCTTCTTTTGCAAGGACCTTACTCGCATGAAGAACGACTACCATAAGTATCGCAAATGGCGAATTCAGGATGGTATGTCATTTGGTCTTGTTTGTACTAAGGCAAATTTGGTTTCAATTCCTTAATATACATAGTGGTTGTATTTGGTGCAATAACTCACATTAGTTCATGTATGCAGGGTTGCCTGAATTTTTGAATTCCCAGTAAAGATGAGAAATACATCTATATGTAAGCTGGAAATCCGGTTGAAGTTATAGGCATAAGGAATTTTAGATTATTGATAAGTACTGGCTATTATTTTGTATTAAATAATATATTCATTGTACCATCCTTTTGATGGAATTTAATATCTATCACAATTTTGACAAGGAAGGTTACTCTTGTTCTTTGGTAATAATAAATGTGATCTTTATTTTAAATTTCAAACTTGTCGGTACTAGTACTTTGTCATATATCGATAATCTTAATTTACTTGACACAGTCAAGAAAATGAATGAGTCCCATAATAATGAAACCAAAACTAAAGGCACTAAGCAAAATTTATCAAGTGAAAATTAGTGTATTCTATGGCATAGGCGTTTGGGTCATATCTCCAAAGGGAGAATTGATAAAGCTTATGTCAGAGGGAATCCTAAAAACAACTTGATACTCCGGATAAAACTTTTGCATTAAGTGTTTTAAAGAATAAATTTACAAACATTAAAGGAAATAGAATTTTGAGAGTATCAAACGTCTTGGAACTAATTCATATGGACATTTGTGGACCATTCATTAACCCTTCATGGAATGGTCAACAATATTTCATTACGTTCATGGATGATTACTCTCGTTATGGATACATTATTTTCTTCATGTAAAGTTTCAATCATTGGTCGTTTTCAAGTCTTTTAAGGCATAAGAAAGACTATTAAGAACGTTAAAACCGATCATGGTAGTGAAAACTACGGACGGTATAACGTATTGGGTGAATAACGTCCGGGTCCTTTATATTCGCTATTTTGAAGAGTGTAGGATTGTCCCTCACTACACCATGCCGGGTAAACCTAGCATAGTATATTGGAGAGACATAAATCCTTAAGGATATGGTAAGAAGTATGTTTTCTTGTACTTCTTTACCTCACTCATTATGTGCGAAGCATTAAAAACCGCAGCTTATATTCTCAATAGAGCACCTTCAAAAGCTACCGACAAAACCCCTTATGAGTTATGGACGAATAAGAAACCGTCCTTAAATCATCTTCATGTATGGGGGTGTCCAGCAGATTCTAGACCTTATAGGCCTAATGAGGGCAAACTGGACCTTAATACTGTTAGTAGCTATTTTGTAGGGTATGCTGAGAGATCTAGGGGATATAAATTTTATGACCCGAAAACTAGAACATTTTTCGAGACTGGCAATGTTAGGTTCCTTGAGGATGTTGAATTTAGTGGGAGAAATAGTAATAATTTTGAATTTGAAGAGTTAGAGGAACCACTCTTTATTCCTCAAACTTTAGTTCCTGTTGAAAATCAAGTAATTGTACCTGAAATTCAACAAAGAACATACAATTCAAAATAATATAAAGACTCCCGTAAATAACGGACAACATGAAAATATTGGACATAATGAAATTCAACAACCTCAAAATGAGGATGAAACGGTGCCCTTAAGGAGATCTACTAGAGAAAGAAGAAGTGTTATTCTGGATATTTATGATATATATCTTACGGAGAATGAGGACACCTTAGGTTTAGTGGGAGATGATCTAATCACTTTCCATGAAACCATTAATAGTCCTAATTCTCATAAGTGGATCAATGCCATTAATGAG
The DNA here is from genome assembly GCA_022495995.1 of Adenophora triphylla var. japonica. Classification (NCBI taxonomy): domain Eukaryota; kingdom Viridiplantae; phylum Streptophyta; class Magnoliopsida; order Asterales; family Campanulaceae; genus Adenophora; species Adenophora triphylla. The sequence continues at coordinate 301,430 of JAFEMH010000880.1, read as the reverse complement.
GAGTTAAAATCAATGAAAGACAATAACATTTGGGATCAAGTCCCATTACCTGAAGGTGTAAAACCTATTGGTTATAAATTGATATTTAAAACCAAAAGGGATTAGTAAGGTAATATGGAAAGATATAAGGCACGTCTTGTTACTAATGGATTTACTCAAAATGAAGACATTGATTATAAAGAAACATTTTTTCCGGTATCTTCTAAAAACTTCTTTTATGATCATTATGGCATTAGTGACACATTATGATCTTGAGCTTCATAAAATGGATGTTAAGACAGCTTTTCTCAATGGCGACATTGAGAAAACTATCTATATAAAGGAAACCAGAAATGGTGACCGATTCAGATCAAACTAATCAATTAGTTTGTAAACTTAATAAATCCATTTATGGTCTCAAGCAAGCTTCTCGTCAATGGTATTTAAAAATTTAATCAAGTTATTCTTTCCTTGGGTCTTGAAACGAATCTTGATAAAAATTGTGTATACCATAAGTTCAGTGGGAGTAGATTTATATTTTGATCTTATATGTGGATGACATTTTACTTGCTAGTAATGATAAGGAACTTCTTAAGAAAACTAAGAAATTTCTCTCAAACAAATTTGAGATGAAAGATCTTGGTAAGGCATCTTTTGTATTAGGAATCCAAATTCATCGTGATCATTCACGAGGTATTTTGGGATTATCACAAAAGAGCTATATAGAGAAGTTATTACAAAAGTTTAGCATAGAAAATTGTAAACCACATGACACCCCTGTCTCTAAGGGAGATAAATTCAGTTTAAAGTAATGTCCTAAAATTAATTTTTAATCCAATTATATGGAAAATATCCCTTATGCACCGGCAGTAGGAAGCTTAATGTATGCGCAAGTCTGTACTGCATGCACCTTGTATTTATTATTGGGATGCTTGGTCAATACCAAAGCAATTCGGAGAGAAAAACATTAAGTCGCATCCAAAAGAATGATGAAGTACCTATAAAACATTAAACTACATGCTTATGTATATAAAATCGGATCATTTTGAGATCATTAAGTATTCCGATTATGTTTTAGTGGATGCAAAGATGTCGAAAGACATCATATGATTATGTCTCTTGTTGAAGAGAAATAAGTATAAAATGAACAAATAGATATACAACTTATAGGATCAAACTCCATGTTATTGGATCCATTTTGTAAAGCGTAATCTCTTTTGATGTTTCACGAGCATACAGCTCATATGGGTGAAACAAATTTTGATAATGCTTAAATCAGTGGGAGTTTGTGTTGTTTTCTATTTCTTTGTGTTGTTTTATATTGATCTCATTTGGTTAAGTAGGACTAGTTGGAGAATATATATATGCGTTCTTCATATATATTCATTAATATTCCATGCTACATATCTATACTTAATCTATGTCATTTAGTTGGATATATATATGTGATTAATGTGGGTTTAGTTGCGAATCAATTACAACGACTGCCCCTTTAGTCCCTATACTTATAAGACTAATGGACAGGATTGTATTGGATGACAATAAACGTGCACATAAGGGTTGTCGTTCATATTATAAATGATTAAAGGAATTTATTTAGTAAAAGATACATATTAATATTAATCCAAGTGGGAGATTGTTAGAACATGGATTAATAATATGTGTTATTTAATTCCATATGTTATAATCATTTAATAATGTTAAAGTATAGACAAAATGTGTAGAATTCCATTAGGTGTAAGTACCATTAAATGATGGGCATAATGGTAACTTCACACCATCATCTTTATGAAAGGGTGTAGTCCCTAAATGAAGTGCCCCTTCTCTATCTATATAAAGGCTATCCATCAGCCATTTAGAGACACTTAACATCATTTACAATTCAGTCAAAACATTCTTCATTCATCTAAGATGAACAAGTGTGGGCACTATCATTTAGAAGTACTATCTCCCTACTCTCTTCTTTCATTCAAGAACAAGATCAAGAACACAATCATGGATTCTTCAGGTACACGCTTCCGTCTTCATCTTCCTCTCATTCTTAATCTAGTTGTGAGTCGGTTCATGGTTTGATGGATCATTATGTTCCAACAACTGCACTCATGAAACTCCTATCTCTGTGATGAAATGGAGTCGATTGTTAGTTTATACAGTACATATTCTCATTAAATCCCCTTAGTTTTGACTATATCTAAAACAAAACCTAACTTAGAGATGGCAACAAATGCTGCAAGCATTCTACTAGTTGACAGAGTTCAACTTCTTTCATCTTCACCATGCTGTAAGCTATTTTTTTTTTTGAGGCTTATCAACTTCTCCTTCACCATCAATACGGCCCTTACATTATTACAGTTAAAATCTCCTGCCTACCCCTGTAGATCTACTGAGCTATCATCTTCATCAAATTAGCTTATCTTACATGTTATCATATTATATAAATAGACAAGTCACAAACATGTTTTTAAGCTAACGAGCCAGCCATGATCGAAGGGCCTCCTTAACTGGAGGTTTAAATTGGTAGGACACCTTTGTCCTAAATTATATGGTTGAGCTATCAAATATGATGATTTCTTGATGAGTAGTTGGCAGACAAAACCATGTTATGTTTCACATGTTATTGTATCTCATAGTTCTTTATCCAAATGCCTCTTCACCATTCATTCCTGAATTCTGATAATCATAGACTTGTCCGTTGCATCTATAAGTAACATCTTGCTTGAGCAGATTATAAGTCCAATGGGTGGTTTGTCAATTCCATGCAGGGAGGATATATTCATAGAAGTAACATCTTTCTTGAGCAGATTATAAGTCCAAAATCTTAGGATGTAGACTCACAAATTTTGTAATAAAACTAGAATGGAAGTCGTAACAATAGTTTTTTTTTGCAGTTTTTTCCGATCTCATGTAAATTTTGAAGCAAATGGAAAGTGCTCCTTCTTGTAGTTGAAACCTTTATCCTCACATATTTTATGCTATTTATTGAGATTTTACGATCATTTTTGTTCGATTGGAACCTCTTTTATATATGCCAGAGTACTTAATCTTTATTTCTGGTTTTTTAAATCAAGTAAGAAGAATTTAAACGAGCTGCTGTAAATCGTTCACACAGTTTCTGTGTATTATAAGGAGTATCAGTATACTACCAGGATAATTCTTTATGTGCATTTACTAGTACATTGTGTCTCTGTACTGCAGTGACATGTCTTGAAATCTGGAGTGTTAATATTGCTCTGTCTCAAGATGAGTGTCCTTTTTTTTGTTTATTGATTCAGGTAATGACAGTCACTTCAAATAGAGCAGGTAGTTAAAGAGCTAGAAAGACGCGAGGGGAACAAGATTAGTGTGACAGACTTCGGTATGAAACTGACACTTGTGAAATGGAGTCGATTGTTAGCTTGAGCAAAAGCTAACTCAAAGATGGCAACAATGTTGTAAGTATTTTAGTTGACAGTTGACAGAGTTCAACCTCTTTCTCCTTCTCTTTATGAAGTAAAATTCCAATTCCAAATTTTACGAGGCTTAATATCGTCTTCATTTTTTATGTTCAATGTCCTGTGTTTTGCAGGTCAGAACCATGGAAAGTTGATGAGGAAAGAAGCATACTTTTCTTACTTTGAGGAAGATTTCAAGGTTGCAGGATCCCTTTTTTTACATCAGTATGATCATTACATTTTCTTCAGTTAAAATCTCCTGCCTACCACTGTAGATCCACGGAGTTATTACACGCACGTCTACCAAATCTGAGAACGGTTGGCAAGAAATTCTTAATGACACATCCCAAACATGTTTTTAATTTAAGAAGCCAAGCATGATGAAAAGATCTGTTTAACTAGAGGCTCAATTTGGTAGGACACCACTGTCTTGAATTGTACGGCTGAGCTGTCAAATATCATGATTTCTTGATGATTAGTTGGCAGACAAAACCATGTTATATTTCACAAGTTATTGTCTCTCATAATCATTTGTCCAATCTTCACCGCTCGTTTCTGATTTTTTTAGAATCATAGACTTATCAGAGGCATCTATAAGTACACACGAAACCGATCTCATTTAACACAAATCCTCACAAACTCTAAAGAACAGTTCTCACTCAAAGTCCTTCAACATAATCTTTTTTCATACTTGAATCTGTAGAATACATACTTTCAAAATAATGGCCATTCGCATGCCTCACTTCCTTCCTGCTAAGAAGATACTTAGAAGGTCGTTATTTAACGCAAACCACACGACACCCACATCTATAGATGTGCCAAGAGGCTATTTTGCTGTATATGTGGGAGAGGAAGAAAAGAAACGATTCGTGATTCCAGTATCCTTCTTGTGCCAACCTTTGTTCCAGGAATTGTTAAGTCAAGCTGAGGAAGAATTTGGATTTGATCACCCAATGGGTGGTTTGACAATTCCTTGCAAAGAGGATATATTCATTGATGTCATTTCTTGCTTGAGCAGGTTATGATTCAAAAGATTAGGATGTCTTAGCATCACAATTTTGTATAGCAATTAGAAAGGAAGTTGTAATTAGTCGGTTTTTACAGCTTTTCTGACCTCTTTTAAATTTTGAAGCAAATGGAAAATAGATCCTTCTCTTAGTTGAGATATTAGCCCTCGTATATTCTGTGCTACTTGTACTGATTTTATGATTCTTTTAATTAATTTGGACTACTTTTAGCATATTTCTGTTACCGCAACAGACATTCGGGATCAGGGTCCTTCTTGCTTAGCGTTTCTTATTCACATACAAGTGAGCAAACACAAGAAAACAGTTCTCTTCCAGGCGCAGAAAAAAAAAAACTTTGAAATCATTTTCAGATGAGTATTGTATTCTGGGTTTTTCATTTGTGAAAATTGAAAGCCTTGGCTTGTTTATTTATAATTGATCACTATTTATAATTACAATGGTAGAATCCTAACTATGCAAGAATTGTAAGATCCTATCTATACATGGAAAATATTGTTTCCTAAAGTATGTAAATCACAATATAAACCAAATACAATAAGGAGAAGCTATTTAGGAAACTACAGCAACATTCCTAAATAGAGCAGGGACTGATCGTGGGCCGAGGCGGGCGCCTGGCCAGCAGTGCCAAGGGTCGTGGGAAGCTGCCTTTGAGGCGGCCGCATGAAACCAGTTGAGGCGTGCGCCTCGGCTGCCGAAGGATCACTCTTGGTGTTGTTTGTTTTGTTGAACTTAGATGTAGGCTTCTTTAAGACTTAACAGAAAAAACTAACGGAGAAAGTAACGGAGATTGAAAACAAATGAAATCAAGTCGAGTCTTGTATTAAATACAATCTCCGTAAGAAGTTATTGCCCCGCACAGGTGCTTACGGTTTCAATGGCAATCTTCTAGTAAGATGAAACGACTTTTAAGTATATGATAGGAGCACTCCAAATCAAATACTCTAGCAAACAACACAATGTTTGAAACTTTGGACTTTGAAGGATTTGATGCAACAATATGCCAATGATTTGGATATGTTTATCTATCTAATTACTAGAGGGTAGGAAGGCTCAAATGACTGTATATATGAATTGATATTCGGAGGGAAAGTATATAAAGAGAGTTAAAAGGTTTTGTGGCTTTTCACTTGAAAAGGTGCAACTATTCGAAACAGCAGCAAGGGCACGACTCGTGCCCCTTGGCACGAGTCGTGCTCACGACTCGTTTTCAAGCTTCCACTCGTTCTGATCAGTTTTGAGCCAAACGTCCATTAAGGTCCATTCGTGCTCACGACTCGTGCTCAGAGTCCCACTCGTTCTGATCACCAGAATGCACAATATCATCAGTCAAAAACACAGTTTAAATCCAATTTGATCCAAACGATCAAATTGACCCTTTTAACCAACTCTCGTTAAGTTACAAAGCTTTGTCATTAATTTCTCATTCACCAGGAAATGGTTTTGAGACAATAAATGAGTTTCATAATCTACACTAAATATAGAATACATTTTGTAACTTGCTTCGTTAACTATTTAACGAATTTCGCTAGGAAGTTAGGTCAACGTTAAGTCACACTTAACTTTCGTTACCCATTTCCAACAATCCCCCACATGAATGACAATTAATGCATGAATGCAATTTCGTCCAAAGTTCCGGCGAACTATTATTACATCGGGATAGATAGCTTGTGGCCTTGAATCTTCCCTAGTGAAATATTATCGGATATACTAGCCATTTGGTAGCGAATCGCTTTGAACCAGTGACTGTCGGATGTATACCAAGACAATAATACTCACATAATAACATCTCTAACAATTGTTGTTCTCACGTTTTGTCCATTTCGGCCCTGGACCGTATCTCATTTATAAGTGTTACATTTAGAGGCGGCCTAATTACCTCTTGCTTATATAGGTGATTCTCACTATAAGGAGTATCATGCACTACTCCACCCGTAGGTATAGAAATCATTAAAAGTTTTCTCAACTTATCCTTACCACTGCTGCATGTGCTTGTACTTGGATGTTCTGGGAATGAGTATTCAACATCTCCAGGTTAATAAACCGAGTTGTTGTTTCCAAGTAACTCTACTAGAACTTATAACTTGGTTGTCTCATTGAACCAAGGGCCTGGGATCTCCATTTCTCAAGGTTGAGTGTCCGCTATAAGTTCTTTTGTTGTGGGTTTTAAACCCATTTCCCTTAACAGTTTATACAGTTGATCTCGATTTATACCTTTGGTAAACGGATCCACTAAGTTATCACATGACTTTACATAATCAATAGTGATAACGCCATTCTTGATCAACTGTCTAATGGTATTGTGTCTACGGCGAATATGTCTAGACTTACCATTGTACATACTATTATGTGCCCTTCCAATTGCTGATTGACTATCACAATGTATTAGTACAGCAGGCACAGGTTTGCTCCAACAAGGAATATTCTCCAGGAAGTTCTTAAGACATTCTGCTTCTTCCCCAGCTTTATCTAAAGCGATAAACTCAGACTCCATCGTGGATCTGGCTATACATGTCTGTTTGGAGGATTTCCATGACACGGCTCCTCCACCTATTGTGAATACATATCCACTCGTGGATTTAGAGTCTTTCGTGTCTGATATCCAATTAGCATCACGGTATCCTTCTAATACTGCTGGATATTTCTTATAAAGTATCCCATGGTTTAATGTATACTTTAAATATCTTAGTACTCTCATTAGTGCTTTCCAATGATCAGTACTAGGATTACTTGAGAACCTACTTAGTTTACTCACTGAATATGCAATGTCTGGACATGTACAATTCGTTAAGTATATTAGACTACCAATTATTCTTGCATATTCCAGTTGAGAAACTGGTTCCCCTTTGTTCTTGGCTAAATGTAGAGCCAAGTCTACCGGTGTCTTAGCCAGAGGGTCATCAAAGATATTGAATTTCCGAAGAACATTCTCTAGGTAATGGGATTGTGAAAGAACTAATCCTTCAGATGTTCTAGAGATCTTTATCCCTAATATTACATCAGCTAATCCCATGTCTTTCATGTCAAAGTTCTTCTTTAACATGCCTTTGGTATTCATGATCAAATCATGACTACTTCCCATTATGAGCATATCGTCTACATAAAGACAAACGATAACGAATGATTCAAATGTTCCTTTAATGTAGACACATTTGTCACATTCGTTAATCTTGAATCCATTCGATAACATGGTTCTATCGAACTTCTCATGCCATTGTTTAGGTGCTTGTTTCAGTCCATACAAGGACTTTACGAGTTTACACACCTTTCTTTCTTTACCAGGAACTGCGAACCCTTCGGGTTGTTCCATGTAAATTTCTTCATCAAGTTCTCCATTTAGGAAAGCAGTCTTCACATCCATTTGGTGTATCTCAAGATTTATGCACTGCTGCAATAGCTATGAGAACCCGGATAGATGTGATCCTTGTGACAGGGGAGTATGTATCGAAGAAATCATATCCCTCTTTCTGTCTAAAGCCTTTGGCAACTAGCCTAGCTTTGTACTTATCGACTGATCCATCCGCTTTATACTTCCTTTTAAGGATCCATTTGCAACCTAATGGTTTGCAACCTGGAGGGAGATCAACTAATTCCCAAGTATTGTTGAGCATTATGGATTCTATTTCACTGTTAATAGCCTCTTTCCAGAACGAACTATCCGGACCGGATAAAGCTTCTTTAACAGTTGATGGTTCGTTTTCTAACATGTAAGATAGAAAATCAGGACCAAAATACTTTTTCACTCTTGCCCTTTTGCTACGTCTCGGTTCTTCATCTTCTATTTGAGAAGGACCGGTTGTAGATTCATGTGTTCTCTTATTAGAACCTATATCTTTCCTGTCCTTAGCAGGAAAGATGTTTTTCAAAGAATACCGCATTCCTTGATTCTATAGTAGTTCCTACATGCATATCTGGAATGTCTGATTTGTGCACTATGAAACGATAGGCACTACTATTATTGGCATATCCAATAAAAACACAGTCAATGGTCTTTGGATCAATCTTGACTTGTTTCGGCTTAGGTACTTCAACCTTGGCCAAACACCCCCACACTTTAAGGTATTTAAAACATTGTCTACGATTATGCCATAATTCGTAGGGCGTTTTATCAATACCTTTCTTGGGTATTTTATTAAGAACATAATTAGAAGTGAGTATGGCTTCCCCCCACAAGTTGTCGGGTAAGCCTGAACTTATCAAAAGCGCGTTCATCATCTCCTTGAGAGTACGGTTTTTGCGTTCAGCAACTCCGTTAGATTGAGGGGTATATGGAGCTGTCGTTTGATGAATTATGTCGGATTCCCAACATAGTCCTTCAAACGGTGCTTCATATTCTCCACCTCTATCGCTTCTAATTTTCTTAATCTTCAAGTTAAGTTGATTTTCAACTTCTTTCTTATAAGTCTCAAAAGCCACTAAGGCTTCATCCTTACTTCTTAAGAGATAGACATAACAAAATTTTGTGCAATCATCTATAAATGTAATGAAGTACCTTTTACCTCCTCGAGTTTGCACAAGTTTTAAATCACATATATCGATGTGAATTAATTCAAGAGGAGTCGTGTTTCTTTCTATTGCATTAAATGGCGACTTCGTCATTTTTGCCTCAACGCAAACTTTGCACCTATTAGTCGAGTTGAATTTAGTCATATGGATTAAATCTTGTCTCGCTAATTTCTTAATGGTGTCGAGGTTTACATGTCCTAATCCATCATGCCATAAATTAGAACTTTCCGACAAGTAAACATAAGAAACAGAATTTTTATTCATCGCACCTTGGCGGATCACGTTCATTACATTCATCTTGAAAAGGCCCTCCTCGAGGTAACCCTTTCCAAGAAATAAACCATTCTTGGTTAGTACAAATTTGTCGGATTCAAATACTAGTCTAAAACCGGCCTTACTAAGCAAAGCGCCGGACACCAAATTTTTACGGATGTCTGGGACATGCAGCACATCCAACAAGGTTACTTCTTTTCCGGAAGTCATCTTCAATATCACGTTTCCAATGCCTTGAACATCGGAGGTCGCAGAATTTCCCATGTAGAGCTTTCTTCCGGAGATGGGAGTATAGGAGGAGAAACTCTCCTTATTACCACAAATGTGGCGGGTAGCACCGGTATCTATCCACCAAGCTTTTGGATTCTCCTCCAAGTTTGCAACGTTGGCCTCAAAGATCATCGCTGCAAAGTCTAGGTCCATGTGGTCAACATTATTCGCCTCTTTCTTAGGGAGACGACAGTCTTTTGCTAAGTGGCCCGGTTTGCCACAATTATAGCAAGACCCCTTGAACTTCTTAGAGCCCTTCTTCTTTCCTTTCTTAGCATTCCCGGCATTTTCGGAATGCTTTCTCTTTGTGCCACTTGTGCTAGCCTCGGCGAGATTGACCTTAGCCTCCATCTTGCCCTTAGCAACCTTGGCCTCATTGATTCTATTGTTCTCTTCAATTTGAAGTCGAACAACAATGTCTTCCAAGGACATCTCCTTGCGTTTATGCTTGAGATAGTTCTTGAAATCCTTCCACGAAGGCGGCAACTTTTCAATGATAGAGGCCACCTTGAATGGATCATTCATGATCATCCCCTCGGCATCAAGCCCATGTAGAATGAGTTGGAATTCATCCACTTGAGTTGTTACCGATTTGGAATCGACCATCATGAAGTCAAGATACTTACCGACGACAAATTTCGTTGACCCGGCGTCTTCGATCTTGTACTTCCTTTCCAAGGTGTTCCACAACGCCTTGGCTATCTCGACGTTACTATACAAATTGTATAGTGCATCGTCAAGTCCATTTAAGATGTAATTCTTACACAAAAAATTACCGTGAGCCCAAGCCTCCTTGGCCATTTGCCTTTGGGGGTCGGGATCACCATTTTCCACCGCCGGTGGATCTTCCTTTAAGAAGCAGTGCAAGCTTAGGGTGGTCAAGTAGAATAGCATCTTCTGTTGCCATCTCTTGAAATCCACACCAGTGAACTTCGGGGGTTTCTCACCATGACCCGGGTGATGCGGTGTAGGAGCGGGTGCAACATTGTTGAACGTAGCGTCACCTTGAGAAGGAGGCGTTACATTCCCTTGACTGGATGCGGTGGTGTCTTTCTCATTTGTCATCTCTTGAAGGTCTTAAGAAGCGTCAAATAACTTCTTACGATTGTTGGACTTAGATGTAGGCTTCTTTAAGACTTAACAGAAAAAACTAACGGAGAAAGTAACGGAGATTGAAAACAAATGAAATCAAGTCGAGTCTTGTATTAAATACAATCTCCGTAAGAAGTTATTGTCCCGCACAGGTGCTTACGGTTTCAATGGCAATCTTCTAGTAAGATGAAACGACGTTTAAGTATATGATAGGAGCACTCCAAATCAAATACTCTAGCAAACAACACAATGTTTGAAACTTTGGACTTTGAAGGATTTGATGCAACAATATGCCAATGATTTGGATATGTTTATCTATCTAATTACTAGAGGGTAGGAAGGCTCAAATGACTGTATATATGAATTGAAATTCGGAGGGGAATTAAGTATATAAAGAGAGTTAAAAGGTTTTGTGGCTTTTCACTTGAAAAGGTGCAACTATTCGAAACAGCAGCAAGGGGGCACGAGTCGTGCTCACGACTCGTTTTCCAGCTTCCACTCGTTCTGATCAGTTTTGAGCCAAACGTCCATTAAGGTCCATTCGTGCTCACGACTCGTGCTCAGAGTCCCACTCGTTCTGATCACCAGAATGCACAATATCATCAGCCAAAAACACAGTTTAAATCCAATTTGATCCAAACGATCAAATTGACCCTTTTAACCAACTCTCGTTAAGTTACAAAGCTTTGTCATTAATTTCTCATTCACCCGAAAATGGTTTTGAGACAATAAATGAGTTTCATAATCTACACTAAATGTAGAATACATTTTGTAACTTGCTTCATTAACTATTTAACGAATCCGCTAGGAAGTTAGGTCAACGTTAAGTCACACTTAACTTTCGTTACCCATTTCCAACATGTTTGAGGCATGCGCTTGGCTAAGTGTGGGGCGGGCGCCTCAAATGCAGAGGCTGTAGCTTTGTTCTTGTTCCCTTTAGTGACCTCCGTAGTGTCTTCCTTAATACGCCCCCGCAAGATGGACGATCCTTGGAGAAGGCCAATCTTGGAGATAAGATGTTGGAAGCGTATACGCGGAAGTGCTTTCGTTAGAACATCAACTAGTTGATCCGAACCGGAAATGTGTTGAACGCGAAGAGAACCGGACTGAATTTGCTCACGAACAAAGTGAAATGAGAGGGCCACGTGTTTCATGTGAGAATGGAATACCGGGTTCGCAGAGTAGGTGGTGGCACCAAGATTATCACAGTAAATCACAGGTGTAGAGGGTGATGGAAACCCAAGCACAGTAAGTAGGTTCCCAACCCATGTAAGTTCAGCTGCGATGTCGGCGATAGCCCAGAATTCGGCTTCAGTGGTGGATCTAGCAAGGGCACGTTGTTTTTGTGAAGACCAAGTGACCGGGTTTTTGCCCAAATAGACAAGCAAGCCAGAAGTGGATACAAAATCATCTTTGTCTCCAGCCCAATCCGCATCACAGAATGCATGAAGAGAAGGAGGAGACATCACAAAAATCTGAAGACTAAGGTGCATGGTGCCATGAAGATAGCCTAGAAGGCGGTTCAAGGCAACCTAGTGAGAGGATTGGGGGTTTTGCATGAATTGCGCAAGCTTGTTGACCGAGAAGGCAATGTCGGGACGAGTGAATGATAAGTATTGAAGTCCACCAACAATAGCACGATAGGACGTAGGGTCAACAGCTGGAGTGATAGTGGATCGTGTGAGGGGAGGTGATGTTACCATGGGCGTGGGAAGAGGCTTGCAGTCAATCATGTTGTGACTAGTGAGAAGATCATGGATGTATTTGGTTTGGGAGAGGAGGAGTCCGTTATGGTTAGGAACAACTTCAACACCCAAGAAGTAGGACAAGGGGCCAAGTTCCTTGAGGGAGAACCGATTGGATAGGTTGGAGATGAATGACTGAAGGTGAGAGGGGGAGGGGCCGGTGACAATGATATCATCAACATAGACAAGTAGATAAATTGGGAATTGAGATTTGTTGAAGATAAATAGAGAGGGATCGGCTAAGGAGGGTTGGAAGCCATATGTGGTGAGGTAGGTTTTGAGTTCTTGAAACCATGCCCGGGGAGCTTGTTTGAGGCCATAGATTGCTTTTGATAAGTGACAAACGAAGGATGGGTTGGTGGAGTCCTCAAATTCGGGGGGTTGTGTCATAAAAACGGTTTCAGAGAGAGTGCTTTGAAGGAATGCATTGTTGACATCAAGTTGGCGAAGGGGCCAATGGTTGGTTGTGGCAAGGGAGAGAAGTAGCCGGACTGTGGCTGGTTTGACAACGGGGCTAAAGGTTTCGGTGTAGTCGATACCGGGTTGTTGGTGAAAACCTTTGGCTACAAGTCGGGCTTTGTATTTCTGAATGGTGTGGTCGGGGTTGTATTTGATGCGAAAGACCCACTTGCAGCCGACAATGTTATGGGTTGATGTAAGTGGAACCAAGGACCAAGTGTTGTTGCGGGTTAGGGCTTGAAACTCGTCAATCATGGCGTTACGCCAATGGGGAATGGATAGGGCTTATTTGGTGGTGGTGGGTAGGCTAGTGGGAGAGGTGAGGAGGGAGAGGTGAGGAGGGAGAGGTTGGGTTTGGTTATGCCATGGGATAGTCTAGTGGTGATAGTGCGGGTGGGAGGTGGAGGGGATGGAGGGTTGGGAGAGGGTGGTGGAGTATCAGGCTGAGGTGGGGTTGGAGTTTCGTTAAGGGTGGGAGTGGGAGTAGGATGAGTTGGTGTGGGAGGGGCGGAGGGAGGAGGAGGGGGTGGTTGTTGGATAGAGGAGGTGGTATTTTGAATAGGGAGGAGCAAAGTGTGCCATTCAGAGGGAGGAGGGGCGGAAGCAGAGGGTGATGTGGTGGTGAGGGAGTTATATGGGAATGTGGTTTCGACAAAGCGGACATGGCGGGAGGTGTAGACACGAAGAGATGTGGGATCAAGGCAGTAATACGCACTTTGTGTGGGTGAATAGCCAACGAAGATACAAGGGATGGATTTTAGGTCTAGTTTGTGGGTGGTGTATGGGCGAAGCCATGGGTAGCAAAGGCAACCAAAACTACGGAGCTTGGTGTAGTTTGGAGGGGAGCGAAAAAGGCGGAAGTAGGGGGAATCATTGTTTAGGGTGGGGGTGGGTAATCGGTTTATGAGGTAGGTGGCAATGGTGAGAGCATGAGGCCAAAGGGTGAGGGGTAGGTTGGCATGGGAGAGAAGAGTGAGGCCGGTTTCAACAATGTGGCGGTGACGACGTTCGGCGTACCCGTTGTGTTCAGGAGTGTGAGGGGGTGTAGTGAGGTGAGTGATGCCGTTTTAACCAAGAGTGGGTGTGAGTTTGTGATATCCACCCCCGTTATCGGAGTAGACTTGAATGATGGGACGTTTGAAGTATTTTTCGACTAGAGCTTTGAAGCGGAGGAAGGTGTTGTAGGTTTCAGATTTGTGTTTGAGGGGGTAAAACCAAATGTATATTTAGTGAAGTGGTCGACAAAGATGACATAGTATTTAAAGTTGTCAATTGAGTGAATTGGAGAAGTCCATGCATCCGAGAATATGAGATCAAGGGGAGCATGGGAGACAAGAGTGGAAGATGCGAATGGCAGCTTGTGACTTTTATTAATAAAGCAAGAATTACAAGGAGGTAAACTAGAGGAAATAGATAAACTGAATTTGCTACGTAGTAAACTAAGAACGGGGGAAGAGGGATGTCTTAATCTATGATGCCATAGCTGCGATGAGAGAGAGCTTGAATGAGCTTGAATGGGCGGAGGGTGCCAAATGTAGACGCCGTCCTCAAGGTTTCCATGGATGAGTGTTTGACTCGTGGCTTTGTCCTTGATAAGAAAAGAAGAGTGTGAGAATTCAATGATGGCATTATTGTCACGACAAAATTGAGACACGAAAAGAATATTACGAGTAATAAGAGGGACATGTAATACACTATTGAATTTAAGAAGAGAGGAGGATGTGGGGAGAGAGAAGGAACCTATGTGAGAGATCGGAAGAGTAGAACCATCGCCGATGATAACGTCGTTATTGCCATTGTAGGGTGTGTGTAGGGCTAGGTTGGAGAGGTCATTGGTAATATGATTGGTGGCACCGCTATCTATGAGCCAAGAGGGATGGGGGAGGGGTTGTTGTAGGCAGCAGTGTGGGCTTGGGGATGTTGTTGAGTAGGGAATTGGTTTTGGTTTGGGCGAGGGGGAATGTTTATGGTGGGGTGTTCACGTTTGAATCTGCGACATTGGGAGATTACATGGCCAATGTTGTGACAATATTGGCACTTACCTTTGAATGGAAGGCGAGAGGGTGTATGGGGGGAAGGGGATGGCGAGGAGTGGGAGGGGCGGTAGGTGTTAGTGCGGCTTGAGGATGGGTGGGCTTAGGCTGCGAAGGCAGTGGTGGGAAGGGGGTTTTTGGGGGTGGATTGTTTAATGGTGAGTTCATGTCGGATGAGCTTTTCATGGAGGGCTTCAAAGTAGATGGGATTATCACGGGCTCGGGTAGAGTCTATAACGGGTTTGAATGTTTCATAGTCTAGACCTTTGAGGATGGTGTAGGTTATGTCTTCGGAATCCATGGGTTTGCCTAGGATGGCAAGTTTGTCGGTGTAGGATTTGACGGCATTCATGTATTCCGAGATGGAGAGTTAGTTTTTGGTGAGATTGGCAAGGTTGTCCTTTATTTGAAGAATGTGGCCACGGGAGGGGTTAGCATATGTAGTTTTAAGGGTGGTCCAAGCTTCATGGGAGGTGGTGGCTTGGTGGACAAGGGGAGCTACGGTAGGGTCTAAGGTACCTATGAGAGCCCCAAGGATGAGGCGATCTTGTTGAGACCATGTAATGGATGCCGGATTGGGTATAGATGTAGTGGTGGCGGTTTTGGCCGGTTTATCGTCGGTTTCCGCGACGGCAGGATTGGCGGTGGTAATGCTGTCCTCGGGTTTGGGATGGGTGCCATCGACAAACTTTAGAAGGTCGAGGCCAAAGAGAATAGAGGTGATTTGGGAAGCCCATGTAAGATAGGTTAGAGGAGTAAGGGAACGGCAGTAGGATAGATTGACAAGGAGGAGGGGTTGATCGGGTTGAGCGGGGTTGGGGATGGTGGAGGAGGGGCTGCCGGCCATGGGGAAGAAGAGGTTGGGGCTGCCAAAACAGAGAAGGGGGGGTTTAAACTATGGATCTTTCTTGCTCTGATACCATGTGAAAATTGAAAGCCTTGGCTTGTTTATTTACAATTGATCACTATTTATAATTACAATGGTAGAATCCTAACTATGCAAGGATTGTAAGATCCTATCTATACATGGAAAATATTGTTTCCTAAAGTATGTAAATCACAATATAAACCAAATACAATAAGGAGAAGCTATTTAGGAAACTACAGCAACATTCCTAAACAGAGGTGGATCGATCGTGGCCGAGGCGGGCGCCCGGGCTGTGCCGAGGCGGCACTCGGCCAGCAAAGGCTGCCAAGGGCCGTGGGAAGCTGCCTTTGAGGCGGCCGCATGAAACCAGTTGAGGCGTGCGCCTCGGCTGCCGAAGGATCACTCTTGGTGTTGTTTGTTTGAGGCGGGCGCTTGGCTAAGTGTGGGGCGGGCGCCTCAAATGCAGAAGCTGTAGCTTCGTTCTAGTTCCCTTTAGTGACCTCCGTAGTGTCTTCCTTAATATCATTTGTCTTGAACAAGTCACTTTTACGGCTCAACTTGATGTTTGAGGCTAAATTTCGACTTCAACAAACATCCGTCATTTTACCAAAAGCGAGTAAGCCACGCCTGCTTTTGGTATAAGTGAATATGTCAGGCATATTAGGAATATAATATAATATTATTATATTATATTCAAAGTATATATTGTTATATATTAGATTAGGAAACAAAATCCTTGTATTAGATTAGGAAACATAATCTTTGTATTAGATTACCTTCTCCTTCTAGGAATTATAAACCTTCTCCTTCTAGGAGATTACCTTCTCATTGTAATCATATAAATATGTACCTCTAGCTTCATAATCAATTGAGTCTTTCAATACAATTCTTCTCTTCCATGTATTGATTGACTTCATCTGACTCATCATTTATTCTAATATGGTATCAGAGCATTAAGATCCATAGAAGAACTTCTCCGCCACCTTGCTTCCGCCACCAACTACCAAAACCCCTACCACCCTTGGCTCAAAAACCCCTTTGACCTTTTTGTAATTCAACCCCCTTGGCTCAAAAACCCTTTTGATCGAAACCCTAAATTTTTTTTTGTTATATAATCCCCTCGGCTCAAACACCCTTTGACCGACACGTGAGGGGTGAAACCCCTACTTGTACAAGGTGACTCCACGTGCTCGTCTCACACGTGAGGGGTAAAACCCCTACTTGTACAAGGTGACTCCACGTGCATAACCCCTTCTTCAAAACCCCCCTCGGCAAAAACCGAAAACCCCTCTCCATAACCCCACCGTCTCCGACGTAGTCATGCACCAACCTATCACCATCTCGGACGCGAGGAACAACACCACATACGACACCACACAAGTCCGGGAACACATCTTCAACTCGTCATCAAACCCGGTTCATCTCATCACTCTCCAAGATTGGTCTTATCCAAGGAACGTCCATCTTGCGGGGGCATATTAGGAATATAATATAATATTATTATATTATATTCAAAGTATATATTGTTATATATTAGATTAGGAAACAAAATCCTTGTATTAGATTAGGAAACATAATCTTTGTATTAGATTACCTTCTCTTTCTAGGAATTAGAAACCTTCTCCTTCTAGGAGATTACCTTCTTATTGTAATCCTATAAATATGTACCTCTAGCTTTATAATCAATTGAGTCATTCAATACAATTCTTCTCTTCCATGTTTTGATTGACTTCATCTGACTCATCATTTATTCTAATAAGGCATACCTTTGAGTCTAGGCCCTCTATCTGATTCCATCCTTCGTTCCAGGACTATCAGCTTAGGTGAATTTTAAATTTCAGGAATTATTTTAAGCAATTGAATCTTTTAATGTTTGATGTTTCTTAACCACAATTTACTTTCTGTGATTTCTTCTTCTTGTACTTCTAATCAATTTCTCAAGCTGGTTTTTCTTGTTCTGTTCAAAATGGGTATCATTGGATTCCATCATACATCGTAGCTGTTCTTTTAGAGAACAAAACCCGTTGATTGTAATCTTTTGATTTTTTTCTGTTTCTGTATGGTTATTGTACATCCTGTCAATATTGAATAATATCACCTGTCTCCGTATCTAGCAAGTTGTTGCAGATAGTAATCTGCTGGAGTCTCTCTTTATGTTTTTAGAAATGTTAGGTTAGGATGAGAAGTTGCTAGACAGACTTCATAGTCCATTCATATGGTTGTGTCTTTCTTTAGAAATGTTAAGTCGGTATGAGAAGTTGCTAGACAGACTTCACCACTCTATGTATATAGAAAGTATGTACCCATGGCATATCCGTTTCATCTATACTCCCTCCGTCCCACTACAAACTACACACTTTCCTCGTAGGGCGTCCCACTACAAACTTCACACTTCCTAAAATGGAAATATTTTATTATTTTTATATTAATGAGACCCACATGTCATACTCACAACAACAATTCAATTATTATTCTCTACCCCACTTTCTCTCTCTCTCCTACCTCACTTTTCAGTTTTCATACTCACAACACCTACTCCACTAACACGCTTCCTTAATTCTCGTGCAAATAGTACGTGTGTAGATTGTAGTGGGACGAAGGGAGTATATACTACATATATGTGGGGCTAAGAACCAAGACATCACACAACTGACATATTTCTTGAATCAAAATAGTCTTGAAGTTGGATAGTGATTTTATGATCAATAGTAGCTGTGTTACTTGTTCAGAAGGAGTTATGTTACATTATTGGGGAATTAGGTCTATTGTCCCATTATTAATGTTCACGTTCATATTCAAGTTCACACATTACCGTATGTTATTATGTGCTAGTTGTCCAAATATTATCTTCCCATTGTTTTTTCTGTTTTGCAGGTCAAAGCAGATGATCTCGCATTTGATCAGTAGTTTGTATTTTTAAGAGCTGAGAACGGTTGATTGGCAGTTTGCCTTGAAATTCTTAAAGACATCTAAACAGGTACCAGCTCCACCTGGTTAGCTTATCTTGAATGATGTCATATTGTATATTTGTATGTAAAGATACGTCTCAAACATATTTCTGGTAGGACAAAACCATGATCAACAGGCCAATATAACTGGTGGCTCAAATTGGTAGGACACCGTTGTTCTGAATTGTATCGTTCAGCCGTCAAATTAATATGATTAGTTGTTGATGATAGTTGGCAGACAAAACCATGTTATATTTCACATGTTATTGTATCTCACAGTCCTTTATCAACACTCATTTCTGAGTTTTGAGACTCGTATACTTGTCATAGGCATCTATAAGTACCCGTAAAACTAATCTCATTAACAACACAAATCCACACAAACTCTAAAGAACAGATCTCACCACTCATTCCTGAGTTTTGAGACTCGTATATTTGTCAAAGGCATCTATAAGTACCCGTGAAACTAATCTCATTAACAACACAAATCAACACTCAAATTGGTAATTATCTTGATTTTCAGAAGTTTTCTGTTTGCAAAGTGGTACCTTAAATCAAGAAATATGGGTAGCTATTCGTATGCTTCACATTTTTAATCCTAAACATGTTCTCCAAGATGTCCCAAAAGGTTGTCTTGCGGTTTACAAAGGAGAGCAGGGAAAGAATCGGTTTGTCATTCCTGAATCATGTTGGACAAAATCTTAAATAATGAGCACAATATGAAATGATTCCAATAAAATTGTAATACAATTTACAATACAAAATAGTAAATGAAAAGATAAAATCGTATGTAAGTCATCTTGATTAACTTGTGTCCGAGCCGTGTTATACACTTTCCTTAACACTAATTCGTCCCTCTGTCTAACAGTGCTCGCTGCTTCCACGGGCGTCAGTTTCCCAGTATAGAACGGATGAACCGGGTGCAACTCCGCACTTTAGCCTTCCGACGAATTGAATGTATGTTTAAATTAAATCACCAACTACGACTTCAAATAAGGAGACCGAAAGAAAATTTTAGACGAGAGAATCCACGCTCTAAAGTTACAAAATGTGACTCTCATATCATCTTTCTATCTTCTCTATCTTCTCTATCTTCTAACTTCTTCTTTCTTGCCAGGAAAAAGAGACAACACAAATATAAACATGTAGGAAAGTAAGGATTAATTGACATTAATCTTTAATAATTAGCCTCTCACATTATTACGTTGGTGGTTACACACTCTCTACCTTTATAAGAGAACTAGTAGGTAACCCGTGCTTCGCACGGAAAGCTAATTTGCTAATATCATGATTTATTTTTTATAATATAAGTATATTATAAATGAATCAAAACATTAACATTTATAAAGTTAGAAAAATTGTGTTCAATTTTAATAACTTTGTTGCACATAAGTTTAATAGGAATTGCATTGTGACTAACAATGTAGCAATTTTTGCTATTTTATTTTTGATGTTCATACTTTATGTCATTTATTTTTTATGTCATAATTTATGTCAGTATGCAACATTTTTTTATGGACGTTAACAAAGTGAATGAAAAAACTAACGACATATTTCCTTTCAAATTACAACATTTTAAATACAATGTAGGGGGTTCCAACCCTTAACCTTCCCGAGAAAAGTACGTCTTTAAGCTAAATGCTCATTGGCATTATTAACGACCTACTTTGATATATATATAGTAACTATTATGATTAACTAATATTATTAATAGTAATAGTTAACATATATTGTAACTATAATACTATTACTTAACCTATATAGTATATTAATACTATTTATAATAATAGTTAGCATATACTCCCTCCGTCCCATAGAGCTTAGGAAGATTCCATTTTGCGCGGGAATTAAGGAATATTATTATAGTATTAGGAGAGAGAATGAGTGGAAGAAGTGTTGTGAGTGTGAAAAATTAAATAGGAGAGAGAATGAGTGGAGGGAATAGTAAATTATAATGTGTTGTGAGTATTAAAATAATGTAGGAGAGAGAATGAGTGAAGGAAATAATAAATTTCTTAAGAGTTATAGGACGCCCAAAATAGAAAGTTTTCTTAAGACTTATGGGACAGAGGGAGTATAGTAACTATTATAGTTAACTAATATTATTAATAGTAATAGTTAACATATATAGTAACTATTATAGTTAACTAATACTATTAATAGTAATAGTTAACTTATATAGTAACTATTATAGTTAACTAATACTATTAATAGTAATAGTTAACATACATAGTAACTATTGTAGTTAACTAATACTATTAATAGTAATAGTTAACTTATATAGTAACTATTGTAGTTAACTAATACAATTAATAGTAATAGTTAACATATATAGTAACTATTATAGTTAACTAATACAATTAATAGTAATAGTTAACTTATAAAGTAACAAACTATTATAATTAACTAATACTATTAATAGTAATAGTTAACCTATATAATAACTATTATTATTAACTAATAGTATTAGCTAATAAGGAGAATATCAAAAGTCATATAGATTTTGGGATAGTGATGACGTGGCTTCTCCAAAATCAAGAGTTTGCCTAAACTTGTTCACGTGGCGAAGCCATAACCCTCCTCACCAACTTTAATATATATATATATATATATAGATATAGATTTCCTCCAATAATAAGGGTTAATACAATAATTAACCCACTTTATTCTTGTAACAACCAACCCAAATTTAAAGTCACCAAATTCCTTTATGGAATTAAAATACGAGGCTAAAGATACACAAACCTAAAGGTTACACCTTGGATTTCATTTCAGCAGGATAAAAACGATTTCTCATTCAAATTTATGACCAATTTTTCCAACAATCCCCCACATGAATGGAAATTGACTCGAGAAAGGTTGGTGATAAAGTTCGGCAAACGGAAAGTTGCATACGATAGTTAGGGGTTTGTCCTTTGAACCTTCGCCCGTACAAGCATATTTACTATACTCGCAAGTCGGTAGACGCGATTTCCTTGAAACGTTATGCTTTTTGTGTAGCCGATTATATACTTGACACAAGTATCATCCTAACATAGTTCAATTCTTATAGCTATGTTCATTCGTGGCCCTGAACATAATGCCTGGTTCTGTGAGAGGGTCTGAGAATTGAGCCTCGCGCAATTCTCCTCAAATCGGCCCCTACTTCCCTCTCTCACATAGGTGATTATTAAAAGTAACCCGTATTACCCCGCTCGGCAAATTCGAAGTGCAAGAATCATTAAAATCTATAAGCTTAACCTTTCCTTTCGGGATGTCACTTTAGGAATGGACTTGAGGTTGACCCCCACAATGACACTACAAGTCTTTTAACAATTAGGTTGTCCCTTTGAAAACCTAGATCCTGGGATCTCCAGTCAACTAGGTTGGTTTTCCTATGTGTTTAACTTCTAATAGGCTAATGTCTCATTCCTTTCAAAATTTACAATTAACACTCGATCTAACCAATTGGTTAACGGATCCGATTATTATTTGACTTCATATAGTCAGTTTAGTTGAGAGTAATTGTTTAATGGTAGTATGTATTAGACATATATGTCTAGACTACCATAACACACATTGATATATGTCTTTTTAATTTAAATTGACTTTAGCAATATATCATCTTGTTAACACATGCTTTATCCATTTGATAAGTGTTAACCAAAATTCATTTCAATTCTAGTTATTCCATATTGATCATTTCAAAATTTATCAAGAATATCCACCTAATGATTTGTTTAACAACGAGTTCATTAGTTCTCCTTGAATTTGAATCAACGGATCAAATTTACTAGAATTTTTTCTTGGCTTAACATATCGTTTTGGATTTAATTAACAAAGTAACGTAGTCACTTTTGTTTAAATCCACACAATCAAACTTTTGATTTCCTTATATTTGTACTAATCTCAAGTCATGCAATGACTTTACAAACTTACACACTTTCTTCTAGTATCCATTTCTTGAACCGTTTCAACACTTTAATCATCCAAAATATCATTTCTTCATTTTCATGAATTTGACATCAATACTTGATTTTCATTGACTTTGTTTTCCTTTGATTTTTATATATATTCAAAGTTATTGAATCATACATAACAAACCAATTAATATATACATATGTTATAAACATATATAACTTTTTGAAACATAATTCACCATTTAGTAATCAAATTCAATTTCTTTGATAATTGGACTTGCTATTTTGTGAAATACCCCCACATTTACAAGTGTACGTATGCCTACATTTCCATACTTCATATGTACATTTCATTATTTTCTTGGGGTAACATTTCCAAAGGTAATTATTTTTTTAAAGTAGACTCACTCCCACATTTTCGGGTAGTCCTGAAATTAGCAAAAATATCAATATTAATTATTGAACATACCCCGTATGAAAATTTTAGTTTTGGAAATGGGACGGGAAATATGTAAAAGTGAAAGAAAGGAGTCGCCACGCCGTTTTATGGAAAACATTGAAAAACCTTTTAAAATCAGAGAGAGGGTTCGGGGGTCAGGTTACATGTTGGGAAGAACCGAGAGTTCACCCAACACGCCTCGCAAACGAGTCTTTCAATGAAAACATCCAATATCATTCAAATGTGTGTGCAAATGTGTAAGACGAGAATGTGTGTTAATGTGCTTTGCTTTTCATTACAAAATGAGAGAAATACAATTTGTGAGCCACTTGGTGCGGGGGGCCACATCCCGATTACAATTGGGATAGATTACAACTGAAAGGGACTTGCTGCAGATGGGCTAGGTGTGTCGCACGACACAGGACCTAGCATGGTCAAGTGTGTCGCGGGACACACCGTGCCAATCTGCAGAGGCCTTATAAAACTTGATTACAGAGATTGAAATGAATAATTGCAACGAAATAAAATCAGATTACAGATCATGAAGATCACAGAGATAGAGATAAACATCCAAGAGAGTGTGGATATGATTAATCCACACTCTACTTGGTGTTCAAGCAAATTGAGATAAGAAACATGATTATAAACATGCAAATCAAAGCATACTAAATTAAGTCTAAGGTTATAACATGTCAAATCTAATCGGGTTCTAAACTAAATAACATATTAAGCATGGCAATAGCAATTGTTAATGAAAGATAGAGAGAGAGAAGGAGAATTATGATGCGTTACCCTTGTAGACCTCAATCTCTATACCAAGTTGGGTATAGAGATCTTCAATTCAACTTCAGAAAGAGGAGTAGAACTCAGAAGGAATGTTGAATCTTCAATATGTGTGAAAGTGTGTGAAGGAGAGATTGAATTGTGTGTGAGAAAGTGAATTGAGAGAGAATTGGTGTGTGTTTGTGTGTGTATGAGGAGAGAGGAGAGTCTGGTGTAATTTGGGCTGAGTCACAGTAGGGAGGCCAGAGAGGGATCCTGAAATGAGAGGAACAACCTCTGATTTATAGCTGCTGGAAATTGCTAAGTCCGTCGCATGACAGGACGAGCCATGACCGCTTGTTTTTCTAGAAACATGCAAGGTGGCAGACTGGAAGGCTCTTTCCAGCGAGGTCCTGTCCAAATTCATTATTCCTGGCAGGTCCTTCCTTGCTTAGAAAGTCTCAAAAAGTTCCTGAATTGCCCCTAAACTTTATGAAAGTTTGGAGAATTTCCAGGAAACTTTAAT
Organism: Adenophora triphylla var. japonica; assembly: GCA_022495995.1. Classification (NCBI taxonomy): domain Eukaryota; kingdom Viridiplantae; phylum Streptophyta; class Magnoliopsida; order Asterales; family Campanulaceae; genus Adenophora; species Adenophora triphylla. Next base: position 277,175 of record JAFEMH010000880.1, on the reverse strand, counting down.
TGGAAGGCAGGAGCTAGATTTGGGTACTTACAGAAGCCCCTCGGCAACGGTACTTGCGAAACAAGTGGGGTTGTCGTTAAAAGTGAGAATCCAATCTGGCGGACTGCCGAGATGGATTGGGATTGGGTGACCAAGGAGGTCGAGTGGATGAACCTTTGGAAGGCTACCTACGTATCCCTAAGAGGGAATCAAGCCGGATCGTAGTTCGAGGAAGTGAGGACGTGTGGTACCTCAAACCGAAGAAAGACCAAAGTGGTCAAATGGCTGGACCTTTGGAGAAAGGATTCCTACATATCCCTAAGAGGGAATCAAGCCGGATCGTAGTTCGAGGAAGTGAGGACGTGTGGTGCCTCAAACCGAAGAAAGACCAAAGTGGTCAAATGGATGGACCTTTGGAGAAAGGATTCCTACGTATCCCTAAGAGGGAATCAAGCCGGATCGTAGTTCGAGGAAGTGAGGACGTGTGGTGTCTCAAACCAAAGAAAGACCAAAGTGGTCTGGATGACTATTGAGGGGAAGTCGCCCGGAATTTGACTATTGAGGAGAAGTCGCCCGAGATTTGACTATTGAGGGGAAGTCTCCCGAAATTTGACTATTGAGAGGAAGTCGCCCGAGATTTGACTATGCGGTAGCCAACTGAGATTTTGACTATGTGGTAGTCAATCGAGATTTTTACTATGCGGTAGTCAACCGAGATTTTGACTATGCGGTAGTCAACCGAGATTTTGACTATGCGGTAGTCAATCGAGATTTTGACTCTGCGGTATTCAATCGAGATTTTGACTATGCGATAGTCAACCGAGATTTTGAGTGAAATATACTCAAAGAGAATGATGATCTATAGCTGACTGAGATATATTTTAATACCTACGCTGTGCTTACCTGTAGCTGCCGGAAGGACTGAGACTATGACTGATGATGATGAAGTGCTGTTGGCTTGCCGTGCAAGGGACGGTTTTTGTTGATGATTTTTCGTGCAAAGCGGACTTTGTTGATGATTTTCCGTGCAAGACGGGCTTTTGATGATGATTTGATGTGCAGAACGGACTTTGTTGATGATTTGTCGTGCATAATGGGCTTTTAATGATGATTTGCCGGGCTTTATCGATGATTTGTCGTGCAAAACGGGCTTTTGATGATGATTTACCGTGCAAAACGGGCTTTGCAGATAATTTGCCATGCAAAACGGGCTTTTGTTGATGATTTGCCATGCAGAACGGGCTTTTGATGATGATTTGCCATGCAGAACGAGCTTTTGATGATGATTTGCTGTGCAGAACGGGCTTTTGATGACGATTTGCCATGCAGAACGGGCTTTGTTGTCGCTGAGGCTGATGAGTTTGATAATCATTGCTTGGAGACTGAGGCAACTAAGGCTCTTTCAGACAATGCTGATAAGTCTGAAGAAGATGAGACATGATGAAGATGATAAAGGCAGAATATGCCACCTGCAGGATTTGAATTTTTTGTCCATATTTTGATTTGAGGAGCAGTCTCCATGATCAGATCATGATCATTTGATTATTGTACCCTATGGGGGGAAAACACAACACTCTAGGCACTTTGCATTAATTTGAACTCAATTATTGTTAATTTTATGCATTGTTAATCTTGTTTGCACGAGTCCATCTCAATTAAGAATGAAGATGAAGTGAGGATTTTGTAGATAGTGATTGTATGTATGTAGCATATGATGGATTGTATATGAGATGAATGTATGTATATATGATGATGTATGGGTTGTGAACCCTCTCCCACGTATTTGAGAAGTGTATGGGTGATGGATGATATGGTGCAGCCTAGGCAAGTCGGGGCGTGCCCTGGGAGTAAAGATTGCAGCAGGTGATTGCTGGCTGATAAGACAAGGTGTGTCACGCGCCCGAAACGGAAAGTAGCAGAGTGAATGCAGAGAATGTCCTGGCAAAAATACTGATACGGGAGAGTCCGAGCGAACATCTTAGCAAAGCCCCAGCTTGAAGAGATCCAATGCAGCCCTATTGCAGACAGAATCATCATGTGGCCAAGGAGGCACCCATCTTTCAAACTTTAGTCAATCAGTCATTGGAACAGACTCGGAAATATATACATGCAGAGGCATATCTTTCGAAAAGTGGGAATGAATCCCGATTTTGTGTTATTTGGTGACCTCATTTGATGGAGGCACAAAATTCGCTGTGGGTTTGACTCTTTTGAGAGAGTATAAGCGTAGAAAGGTGTGGAGAAGTGTATGGAAGCCCCTGCTGACAGAAAAACAGTGTTTGGCTCTATTTTCCTATGATGTAGAAAAAGAAGACTTGTTGAGACATTTGAAAACTTATTTTATTCATGATCATCACAAGACTGCTTAAAATCCTTTATTGATATTCGAGTTATTCAACCACTAATCTTGATATGAACAAACATTTTGATTAATCATGAGGAGAAAACCAACTGATGTCAAGAATCAAATTTGGAGAGATGGAAAGAGGATTTGTGTATAGGAGAGGTCATTGATGAGACCGAATTTTTTGGGATTTGAAAGTGTTTTATGACCGAACCATTTCTGGTTGCCTACGTTCCCCTCATTGTGAGGAGCTCAGGTTGCCGTAGTTCGGGCTTATCCCGATTGATAAGACATGAGCCTTGGAATTGAGAATGAATGTGAAATTTTGAGATTTTGAGAACCTTTAAGGAATTTGAGGATTTTTTGAGAATCGAAGAATTGAAAAACATGTCTCCTTGGAGTGTCACCGAAAGACACGAATGCGAAGCTCTAGTGAGGCATCCACGGAAAGTGTTTGTGGAGAAGAAATGAAATATGCTCACATGAAATGTCAAATGAATTGGATTTGCACAACTTCTGATTGATGGTCTTGAACCATGGTGGATTAGGTTCCAATTTAAGCAAGCAATGAAGTATTAATCTGATTTAGATTTTGATGAGATTGAGAAAGAAACTGCTATCCAGTAGGAACTATAGCTTGGTTTCAGGGTTTCGATCGGCCATCGGGTGGTTTGGGACATTGTTTGCATCATGACCTCTTAAGATGAGAGGTCCGCTGGACTTTTTGCTGACTAAATCTCTAAAGATGAGAGGTTGGCTTTCAAGGATGTGTTTAGGATTTCTATGGAGAGGAGATTGTGATTGCATCTTCAATGTCTCTAAGAATGAGAGTCCAGATTTGGCTTTGGGAGCACCCTTTAAAAGTGAGAGGATGGCTTGAGATTGATCAAGGTAACGGGAATATCCTCTAAAAGCGAGAGGATGGTTGGAATTGTTTTGAAGGTGTTGGTGAAGGAAAATCCATGTTGTCTCTTTATTATTCAAGAGACTCCCTTTGAGTAGACATCTAGATCCTTATTTGCTTTGAGGGAATCACCAGGGACGAGGATTTTTTTATTATTATTTATTGAGAGAGAACTTTTGCTAGCCCCTAGTGTGGATTGTTGCATTCCTCCCTTCTTGAGCTTGGAGGCGACCAAACTTCTTGTGAGTCATGGGAGCCACTCGAGGATAGGCTTTTCCTTCTAGAGGTGGCTAAATGGGGTTTCAAAACATGCCGATCTTGAAATGAAAGAGTATTGTTTGGTGAGGGTAAGGTAATGGCTTTCCTATGGTGAAAGGCTTCAACTGCAATCCCTACCGGATGATCTAAACGAAATTAAGTCTTCATTGTTTGCTTAAACTTAATTGTGAAAGATTAATGGAAATTCTTTGAGCAGACGAAATGTTGTGTATGATGAAAGAGCTGTGAGCATATGAAATGCGAAATGGGGAATTGATGAGCCCCAACATGAAAAGGATATCAGTTGATTTTCTCACCCCGATTAATTTAAATATTAATCATTTCACTGAATTAGTGGTTGAGCAGCACAAGTGATCATATAGAATAAAATCATTTCATATAAGTGTAATGAGGGTGTGCAAGTGATGTCTCAAGTCTAGCAAGAAAAGAAACAAACACTTTTATTACTAAAAGGACAATAACCCAGACACAACAGACTCGATACCCAAAAGGGACATTCGTTAATGAAATGAAAGACAATCTGGATCCTACGAAGACTGATTGACTGTATCAACTTTGGACGGGGGGGAGGGGGGGCTTGCATTCTGCTGATATCATGGAAGAGGATTGGTGACAACATTGGGGCGAGAAGCCTTCTCAATTTTCCCCTCATCGACAAGCCTTTGAATGAGCATCTTCAGAGGGGTGCAGTCATTGGTGGTATAGCCAGGATATTGATGGTAGCGGCGGTACTTGCTCATATCCAGGTTGGGATTGGGATGAGCAGGGCTGTAATTATCAAGGGGCTTGATCATCTCAGTCTTAATCAAACCATTAAATGCCTCTTCAGTAGTCATTCCCAAGTCATCATACTTCCTTGGCTGGCGGGGTTGAAACCTCCCACTATTCGGCTTATTATTGCCTCCTCCCTGAAGGTTGTTACACTGTTATATTTGACAATTTCTTTTCCCTTCGAGGCCATGGGAGTTGGATTTGTCGAAAATGAGATTGGGTTTGCTAATCTATAGCGATAACCATCACCACCACTGTTGGCATTAGCACTTGGAGTAAGATTAAAGAGTCGATTCTCACTACAAGCCCCTATGCCTACCATCTCCCTTAAATTGGGGTACCAACCATTTCCAATAGCTTCACGAAGAACCGACTTCACACACGAGAGAAATATGTCCTTTTGATCCTGTAACGGGATTGGCTCAGACAACTCATTCAGCTTAGCATTCCACCTTTTGTAGAACTCAGTGATTGATTCATCATGTTTCTGAATTGTACCCACCAAATCATCCCTAGTTGTACGCCACTCAAGGTTTCCACAGTACTTTTCAAGAAATGCTTCAGTAATTTGATTCCAGGTAGAACGATTCTCCTGTTTGAGGGCGAGAAACCAAGTCAAGGCAGTACCTTTGAGAGTAAGATGAAAATGCAAAGCGATAAATTCGGGAGTACAATCCATCGCTCCCATAGTCATCACATAAGTGTCTACATGGGTCTTTGGACATGTCGTCCCATCAAACTCCATCTTCGACATTTTAAATTTGTGGGGAAGAGCTTTCACCTGTCCCGGATCAACCACTCTAAGTCCACTTGATCCCACAGTCAGTTTATCAATTTGCTGTTGCATCACTTTCATTTGTTCAAGCAAAATGGTTACTTCTGGAGTGACATTAGAAAGCTGAGGGATAGTGGGAGACACAGTCGAGGAAGGCACAAAGCTGGTCGACTGGAAGAGAGAATTCTCAAAAGCATGCGTTGTTGGCAAAGCAATTGATGGCAAACCAAAAGTACTTGGAACATTCAAGCTACTATCAAACAAGCCGATTGAACTTGGTATCGAAGCATACATATACTCAAACTGATTCGCACCGCATAGCGGACGAGACTGAGCATTCTAGACTGAAGGATTTTGAAACGGAGCACTGACTGCTAGGTACGAAGCTGACCCCGGATACTGATTTGATCCCAATGGGCGCTGCACGGGCGATGAGCCAAAACCAAAAGATGAACCTATCATATGCTGAGAAAATCCATCTTGAAACTGGGACTGATTGAACTGAGGCTGTAGAAAACCTTCTCGAGTGAACTGATTACCGGAAAAGTGATACTGACCTTGGTACTGGGAACTAGGAGGCCAAAAGCCTTAAAGACCTTGGTGACACTGCGACTGATAGTTGTTCGAAAACCGCAGTCTAAACTAATTTGGAGGTGGCATGGAAGCATTTGGCATTGGTGAAGATGTCAAGTCATAGAAGTTTGGCCGTAGTCCACCAAAACCAACTTGAGAGTTCAGCTGTAGTCCCTGACTCCGAGTGTGATTGAACTGTGCACCCTGAACCTGAGTCTGGATGGGCTGAGATATTGGAGAAGGAGTCCTGCCTTGTGAATTCACATTCATCTCATTCATGCCTAAATCGTTATCATTAGCATCGGTGATCTCCTCATAAGAACCATCTGTACGACGAATGACGGCAATCCCTCGGACACGCATTGCTTCCACAAACCTAGCATGCACTTCCTCTTCTTGAGCCTTAGCAGCTTGGGCGAGCAATTGAGCCTCACGCCCACGAACCAAGGCGGCCTCAAGAGTAACCCTCAATTCTTCCACAGACAAATCATTCATACCCGGCTGACCCAAAGCAGGGGAACCTCCAGACCGGCTAGCCAACCCATTCTCTGCACCAGACATCTCGAATTCTGAATCAGATAAAGACCACTCGGACGCTTGAACTGCCTCCATCTCGGGAATACGTACCAAACGAGCGCCACCAACAGGAGCATGCACCCAACTTGCCATAGCTGTAGAGGTGAAGAGGTGTATAAGGTGTAGGAGAGAGAAGAATAGGAAAGGAGATGGACTCGTGCAAGCATCTTATTAGTGTTCAAGTAGAAAGCGGTGTCTTTTAAGTCCTAGGAGCAGTTGGGAAAGGACGAGCCTTTATTCTTGCAATCTAAACCTCGAGGGGAACCTAGGGACACATCATTCAAAATATACCAAATGTATTGATTAAAAATCAATATAGGCAATAATACCTAAATAAACCTGAGCATTTATGGGATGGACGAACAGTCCAAATTTTTGGAGAAATTTGGGCAGCATGACGGGTATTTCTGAAGAATTTTAAGAAAAAATCCGGCATGACCTCTTATCGGTGCACGTTGACAAAGCTGCATGATCTCTCATTAGAACATGTCGTGAGAGCGACATGTCCATACGTGAAACCATGTTGCATTGGCAACATGCCCACACGTGCTAGGTTTTGGGATAGGTATGAAAGTCTATGATTAATTTTGAAACAATTCATTTTAGTATATTTTTGAAAATGATGTGTCAAAAAACCAACCGTTGGGTAAGCTTGAAAAAGTGTGGGGCCACCTATGATGCGCTAGGGGGAAAGGATTGATATTAGGCGCTCAAGCGTAGGCGACATACATCACCGTCCGCGATGCCGTCAGTAGCACCAAATGGGCTCTAGATCTAGTGATGTAGTGTGCGGGTGACTATATTCCCTTATTTCCGAAAAATGACTTTTTTATGTCTTTTATTTTTGTTTGGAAAAGGGTGAGAAATGGAAAATGAAACACACACCAAACCCCACAGAGTACCACAATCAGATTATCATAATTTGATCATGGGGACTGCCTCAAAATCACAATCTGCACCAAAGACCAAAACCTGCAAAGTGCCAAAGATGTCGCATGGTACAAAACAGATTTCCAGAATCTCAAGCAAAATAAGCCCCAGCCTCCAAGCAAGATAATCACTCAAAACAAAGCCTCAATACAATAGAACAGAAAGCATACATAAACATGAAAACCTCAAAACACATAAAATGCATATATCACATAATGTCACAAACATTGCACACAAAAATGAACAAATTGGATGTCAACATGAACGAAAGCTTGACCCTCTAGTTGTTTTGAAAAAAATAAGTTCAATCCCCAGCAGAGTCGCCACTGAACATACCCCGTATGAAAATCTTAGTTTTGGAAATGGGACGGAAAATATGTAAAAGTGAAAGAAAGGAGTACCCACGTCGTTTTATGGAAAACATTGAAAAACGTTTTAAAATCAGAGAGAGGGTTCGGGGGTTAGGTTACATGTTGGAAAGAACCGAGAGTTCACCCAACACACCTCGCGAACGAGTGAAAACATCCAATATCATTCAAATGTGTGTGCATATGTGTAAGACGAGAATGTGTGTTTATGTGATTTTCTTTTCATTACAAAAATGAGAGAAATACAATTTGTGAGCCACTTTGTGCGGGGGTCCACATCCCGATTACAATTGGGATAGATTACAACTGAAAGGGACCTGTTGCAGATGGGCTAGGTGTGTCGCATGACATAGGACCTAGCATGGTCAAGTGTGTCGCGGGACACACCGTGCCAATCTGCAGAGGCCTTATAAAACTTGATTACAGAGATTGAAATGAATAATTGCAACAAAATAAAATCAGATTATAGATCACTAAGATCACAGAGATAGAGATAAACATCCAAGAGAGTGTGGATATGATTAATCCACACTCTACTTGGTGTTCAAGCAAATTAAGATAAGAAACATGATTATAAACATGCAAATCAAAGCATACTAAATGCAATCTGAGGTTATAACATTTTAAATCTAATCAGGTTCTAAACCAAATAACATATTAAGCATGGCAATAGCAATTGATAATGGAAGATAGAGAGAGAAAAGGAGAATTATGATGCGTTACCCTTGTAGACCTCAATCTCTATACCAAGTTGGGTATAGAGATCTTCAATTCAGCTTCAGAAAGAGGAGTAGAACTCAGAAGGAACGTTGAATCTTCAATACTCCCTCCATACCACGATAATCTGTAAAAAGACACCTTTTGGGCATCCCACAATAATCTGCAAAGTCCTAAAATAGAAATGGGACCCACTTGTCTCTACTCACAACCATTACCCACTTACTCCACTTTCTCTCTCCTACCCAACCATCTATACTCACAACACATCTCCTTTATCACTTTTCTCCTTAATTCTTGTGCCATCCCAATTTTTTTTTCTTTTCTTTAAAGAAGGCGATCAACACATTTCACCGCTCCCCCCTTGATGCACTTCACAGAGGCGCCTAGCTATGCTAGGGAGGGCAATGTCATTCCCTCTAACCACTGGTGGGGGAATCGAACCCATGACCTCCAGGTTGGAAGCCATGAACTCTAACCATCAGGCTAAGACCCCGCGTGCTTGTGCCATCCCAATTTGTGCATATAATCATGGGACGGAGGGAGTATGTGTGAAGGAGAGATTGAATTGTGTGTGAGAAAGTGAATTGAGAGAGAATTGGTGTGTGTTTGTGTGTGTATGAGGAGAGAGGAGAGTCTGGCGTAATTTGGGTAGAGTCACAGTAGGGAGGCCAGAGAGGGATCTTGAAATGAGAGGAGCAGCCTCTGATTTATAGCTGCTGGAAATGGCTAAGTCCGTCGCACGACAGGACGAGCCATAACCGCTTGTTTTCTAGAAACATGCAAGGTGATAGACTGGAAGGCTCTTTCCAGCGAGGTCCTGTCCAAATTCATTATTCCTGGCAGGTCCTTCCTTGCTTGGAAAGTCTCGAAAAGTTCCCGAATTGCCCCTAAACTTTAGGAAAGTTTGGGGAATTGCTAGGAAACTTTAATTGGAAGGCGGAAGCCAGATTTGGGTACTTACAATTATCAAAATTATTTGATTATGGTGTACATTGTGGATACTTTGTTTCCTTTTTCATGTACAACAAACCCTTTGGGTTGTTCTATGTAAATTTCATCTTCTAAATTTACATTTATAAAGGCTATTTTACGTCCATTTGATTTATTTCAAACTTTACTATGCAACAATTGCAACTTATTCATATTATTCTCGTGACAGAATAATAAATATAAAAGTAATCTATTTCTTCTTTTTACTTGTAACCCTTAATACAAGTATAGCTTTTTACCCATTGATTGTTCCCTCGACATTCATTTTTTCCTTTTTGAAAATTTCACTTATAGTTTAGTGGTTTACCACCCGAAGTTACTTCCACTAGTTCCCAAGTGTGATTTTCTAATATGGAATCAATCTCAATTTTAATAACCATTTTCACAAAGTTTATTTTGAAGCGGTCAATGAATTTATAACCTTGTAATTCACTTTCTATCCTTTAGGTTAGAAAATTTGGGTCATAGAATTTTCATATCTCACCTCATTTGCTATGTCGAGGTCCTACCTCTTCTTCATCATTTCGTCATGATAAGTTTTTTTTTTATTGAATCATGGATCCGCTTAAATAAGTTTGCCTCATCTTTTAATTTATACATAAACATATTCTTAAAAAAAAAAAAAGTGTTGCATTTCATGATTCCATTATAGTATTTTTATATATACATTGAATCTTGAATTTATAAACAAGAATTCTATAAGCACTACAATTGTAAGCATACCCAACACATATATAATCAATAGTATATAGTCTAACTTATATATAAACTACACTTAGTTGTGTTTTATTAATATCTCTTTATTAAGATGATTTCCAACTTTTCATTTAAACAGATAAGATTCAACATTTTGCTTTTTAGCAAGCAAAGGTAAAGGTAAAAACTTATATTTTACCACCATGTGTGAATTATATTCAAACCTCAAGCATCAATATACATTGGTTATAACTTTGACCACATATTTCATAAGTCTTGTTTGTATCTATTTTGATCATATAACGAGATTCAATCTCATTATTGATCACTTGAACACCCTTCTGTTTCATTCATTCAAACATCATGAATAACATTCTTAATTATATCACAATTGTCTCTCAAGACACAAGGTATATGCTTGACTTTTTCAATCAAGTATGACTTGTCAAACCAGATTGACTAACTTTGTATTCGCCTTAAGCATTTCGGTATACTCTACCGCATTTGATTTCACCACAAGAAGTGTTAGACAACTTCTTCTCTAAAGTTTTATTCTTTTTTCCAATACAAAGATGAATAGCACACACCTCAACATTCATTTCTATTCATTTATGTTTGAGGTGATTCTTGAAATACTTTCAAGTCGGAAGCAATTTCTCAATTATTGTCGTTACTTGAGAATTTCACTCAACATCATCCTATCGACATGGTTTTCATGAACGACTATTTTCAATTCTTTCATTTTACTTTTTATGGTTTATGGAGTCCACTATTTTAAAATCAAGGAAGTGGCCTACGATGAATTTCATTTCACCCGCATTCTCGATTTTACATTTATAGTCCAAATATTCCCACAATTCTTTTGTCATTTTCTTGGTACTATATATGTTATATAACGAAACCGATAATTTGTTAAGTATATAGTTCCGACAAAGGAAATTCAAATGCTTCAACAACAATCACGACTTGAACATTCGTCTCATTTTCACCAAAATTTGTAGAATACTCCTTAAGAAATCTTACTAAGTTTAAGGTGGTCAACTCGAACATCTTTTGCTGCCATCACTTAAAGTCGAGGCCAACAAAATTTTCTAACTTTCACTATGGTGATCTGGAATACCTGATTTTTTTCTCAAATAATTCATTTTTAAAATTTTATTTCCCAAAATAACTCACTGTTTTCCATGTAATTAGGGATTGTCGATTTATGATTAATTGCTATAATTAATTTTTGAGAACTCGCTACACCGTGTAGCGAGTTTGACCAGTCATAGTCAAACTCTCTACACTGTGTAACGAGTTTCAAAAAACCCATTAACCTTTTCCAACTTACAGTCTGTTCGACTGAAGAAAAAACAATCAAAACCTAACTTAAGATCAGCTGCCGGTGGAAGAAGAAAGGGAGAAGGAGGATCATCAAATTCAAGCTTCTCAACACCAAATTTCGTTAATGTAAGTTTATTTCATGTTTTTTACTTCATTATTTTGTGTTGATTTTGCCTCGACCTCCATCCTACCCCAATCTACTCCACAACTTTTTCTTGTTTTTTCCTCTTCTAATTAGCTTGTAAGTTATCAATTGAAGTTTCATAAACACTAATTTAGTACAATAATTTGTGTTGTATTTAGATTAAGGATCATTTTGACATTCTTTTTGGGCATTTTCGTTAAGTTTTACAAATTCATGTTATTCATGTTATTCATGTGTGTTATTTCTATTCTTCAATCATTCATAAGATATACATCTATGTTTTTCAGAAAAATTACACTAAGTTCGGTTTCAATCCTCTGAAATCATGTTTTTTATTTCAAACCTTATAATTGGATTGTGATTCTCTTTGATATCACTTAGTGTTGTTATTGAACTCAATTTTTGGTATATTTGAACCCAATTTTTTATATATTTGAACACCATTGTGGTATATTTGAAAGTTTTGTGTGGGGGAGAAGGATATGTTGAGGGATAGAGGTTGGTATTATGATAAAGTTTTGGGGCAAAGTGGATGGAAAGGAAAGTTTGAGTTCTTGGAAACTAAACTATAGGAGAAGGACATTGTTTATTTTTGTTTAATTTGGACGGTGAGAATGCTGCAAATCTTTTCAAGAAAATAGCAACTTTTATTAATGAAGTTTAGTAGAATGATGGAAAGTGTTGTTTTTGTAACATGTGTTTGGAAACATATGCTATCTTGTTGTATTAGTATTAATTTGATATTGAAATAAACAGCTGGATAACTTCATTGATCTCGAGCCTATCGATAACTCTGTTCTGACAAAATCATGAGAACCATAGAGCTCGGTTTATTTGGGCCGATGTTGAGGCTGCTAGTCTGCTGTCATTTCGTTGTGGTGCCTCCTTGTAGGACTTATTAGCTCCTAGGATATTGTCCAGATTAGCCGAGTGCGGCTTTAGTGGAGTTCACTACATAGGGAGAGTTCAGTACGATTATGGGTTGCAGGAGTCTTTAATCGATAGATGGCGTCCGGAGACCCATTCATTCCACCTCCCGGTTGATGAGATGATGATCACCCTAGAGGATATCGGCATTATTTTTGGGTTGCCGATTGATGGGGATGTTGTAAGTACGCCAATCCAAATTCGCGACCTTTCCAGATGCATTTTAAATAATAAAATTGCATTTAGGGGCGTTTTGGTAAATTTCCGGTCCATCCCGAGACTTTCGGAAACATTTCATATGTTTCTCGCGAAGGAAGTACTTTTTTGTACTTTGCTCGAGTTAAAGGACCTAGAGGGAATAAAACTGTTTTGGACTTTTTGGGTATTACCTAGGAAGCTTCCAGAATCAGTTTTGGCGCCAAAAACGGTTATTGTCACCTTGTGTCACGCGACAACTTGAAGAATGGAAAGTGGTAACGTTACGTCGTGCGACACATAGTGACCATAGACAGCATCTATAAATAAGACCCTACCCCTCTCAGTTTTGGATCCCTTTTCGACCTTCCTAAAGTCACTCTGCCCAAATTACGCCAGAAACTCTCTCTCTCTCTCTCTCTCTCTCTCTCATACCAAAACCTCACAATTCCCCTCCAATTTCCATCACCTCTCATCTCTCTTCAACCCAATTCCATCTCTACTCCCCCATACACTTGAAGCCCCTTGATTCAGCTCTCAATCAGTGCTCAGATCTCCATCTTGAAGTTGAATTGAAGGCTCCTACACCTAACTTGGTGTAAGAGTTGAGGACTACAAGGGTAACACTCTCCCCCTCTCTCTCTCTCATCCATTTTGTTCTAATTACTCTCTCTCTCTCTCTCCACTTGATAATCAGGCCTCTTCTGCCTCAGATTATCAAGTGGCAACTGCAATCTCTCTGTTTAATAGCTTATACTTGAGTCCAATTGCTTGATATTGATGTGATCTATTTGGATTTGCAATTTGGGCATCAAGGGAGTGTGGATCTCCCATATCCACATCCCTTTGATTGATTCGTGTTTAATTCGTGTTGTTATTACTGTCTATGATATAATTGTTGTGTTATTGTTAGATCTGCATCTCACCGTGAGGTACTGCAGATGGTAAACATATGTCACGCGACATGTGGACATGAGGAGTCCTGTGTCACGCGACATGTTGTGACCATCTGCAGGGACCATATTTCAGTTATAGCTTGTTTTGTTCAGTTTTCTAGAATGTAGTTTTGTATTCATGTTGCTTAGTTCCTAGATCTGGCTTCTGTTCATTTTATCTAGTGATTTGGTGATCTGTTTGATTTGTGAGCCTCTGCAAGGTGAACATATGTCACGCGACATATCGGGACAAAGGAGTCATATGTCACGCGACATATGTGACCCTTTGCAGAGGACCTTTTGTTCTTGTAATCTGTCTCTAGTTGATGTAAAGGGATGTGGCCTCCCGGACAATTGGTCTACAAGTTGTAATGATCTCTTTTATTCAATAAAATGCATGTTTATCACACTTTGTTTCATTATCATTGTTTGCACATCTTTTGAATTATTTGGATGTCTAGATTAGAAAGACTCGTCTACGGACGAGGCGTGTTGGGTGAACTCTCGGTTCTTCCCAACACGTAACCTGGCCCCCGAACCCATTTTCTCTCTTAAAAAGGTTTTCAATGTTTCCTCTTAAAACGGCGTGGCGACTCCTTTCCTTTCTTCCATTTTATTTTTTCGGGCGAGCATACATTCAGTGGCGACTCCGCTGGGGAGCTGATGCCTTTTGAAAACCTGTTTTTCAAAACTAAGTGGGTCATGCTTTCGTTCGTTTAGACATCCAATGTGTTCATTCTATGTGCATCCTTGATAATCATGTGCGATACATGCATTTTAGGTGATCTTGCAATTTGTAGACCATTGTTTGTGGATTGTGTTTTATATGTTGTTGCCTTGCTGGTTGGTCTCATCCCTTGCCAACGAAAGGCAGGGGCTAATCTCAATTTTGCAGGGGGTTTGATTCAGTGACTTGCTTAGTCGTGCGACAGCTCTGTCTTTTGCTGTTCTGTGTCACGCGACAAGTTTAGTCACTGGACAGGTTCTGGTTCTGGTTTGAGGGCAGTCCCTTGAATCAATGAAGAGATCGCTCAGCTGACTGTTGTTCCCTTTCTTCTTTGAGAGTTGTGTGTGTGTTTTCCTTTTTCTTAATAAATAAAATAAATAATTGAAAAATTTTGTTTTTTTGAAATAAAAGAATATAGACATCCGCACACTACATCACATAGTTCTAGAACCCTCGGGTGCGACGGACGGCATCGCGGACGGTGATAATATTCGCCTACGCTTGAGCGCCTAATGTCAAACCTATCCCCCTAGCGCGTTTAGGTGGCACCACACTATAACCTTACCCACGGTTGGTTTTTGACATGATGTTTTAACTACACCAAAATGGTTTGTTTTTGAAATTTCCAAATAAGTTCTATTACCTCCCTCAAAACCCCGCACCCTGTGGGCATGTTGCCAATGCAACATGGTTTCACGTGAGGACATGTCACTTCCGTGGCGTGTCCTAAACGAGAGATCATGCCGCATTGTCACCATGCACCGACGAGAGGTCATGCCGGATTTTTCTTGGAAATTCACCAAGAATACCCGTTATGCTGCCCAAATTTCCCTAGAAATTGGGGCTACTCGTCCGTCTCACATCGTGTTAGGTTTTGGCTAGGTAACATTACTTATTATTAATTTCAAATACAAAACATTTAGTGTAATTTGAACGTTGCGTCCCTAGGTTTCCCCAAGGTATAGTTAGCATGAATAAAGGATTAACCTTTCCCAACCGTTCTTAGGATTTAAACCACCGATTTATACTTGAAGATAAATAAATTGTTTGCGCGAGTCCTTTCTCTCCGTTCCCTCTCCCGTATTCACTCTTCTTTCCCTACCTAATAAATTCGTGTCTACCCTCTGTAGCGGTGACAAGTTGGAATCGTGTTCTGGTATTCTGTGGTTTTTTTTGGAATCCTTGCTTCGAAGCTTCTACCTGTTCTTCAAACCGAGATGTCCGGTGCAAAAGATACGCCATCCGCTCAGTCTGGAATTCTCCCTACTTCGGGCCAGCTAGAATTGAATGATCTGTCGGTAGCAGAGTTGCGAGCTGCTCTTGAAGCCACAATGGTTCGCGAATGCAAGGCTCAGTTTCTAGCCCAAGTTGCCAAAGCCCGAGAGGAGGAGACTCACACTAGATTTGTGGAAGCAATGCGCATCCGGGGGGTTACTATAATTCGCCACAAAGATGGATCATACGAGGAGATCATTAAGGCCAGCAATGTTGATGAGAATGGAGATGCAATGAAAGGGGTGTTTAAAGATGAACAAGATAAAATTCTTTCCCCGATACCTCATGTGATTCAAACTCAGGTCAAAGACGAACAACCGACCTTTGAAGCTTTCAGTTTTCCTAATCAACTGGAGTCGAAGAGTCAGTACCAACCAGATTCCCAAGGGCCATGCCATTATGTTACTCGGAAAGGATCACTGATACTACATCCTGATCAAGCTCCCCTGCAAGGAAGTGCTTCACAGCCACCACTGAGCTCATTTGGTTTCAGTTTGTCATCCCCGCATGATCATCAGTCAGGACCGACCTCCTATGTGACCGTGAATCAGATGTCCTTTATTCCAGCTGTAAACTCTACCCAGCAAGGGATGGCCATACCCGAGTCCCCTCCAAAGAAAGTTCGAATGGAAAAGAATAAAGCATTCTGGGGTAATGTGGGAATGCCTATGAATAAATTTCTCAATGTTTTGGTGAGCGGAGGTCTGGTTCAGCCGCTAGCTAATTATATCCCTCTCCATCATACTGAGAACATAGATCCGAGCAAATATTGTCACTATCACCAATATCCAGGACATACCACCCATGCATGCTTTCAATTAAGAATAATCATTCAAGGACTTATTGACGAGGGGAAGCTCGATTTAGGCTCCCAAGAGGAAAGCAATGCTCAGAACCTCCGTCAGTTTCCCCAACGCAAGAAGCGAGAATTTGATGACCTGGGAATAACAACTGAGGAAGCTTTTAATGGTTTGATGCGAAGAGGAATGATAAAGCCGCTCGATAATTACCATCCCACCAAACCTAATCTGAATTTGGATCGCAGTAAGTACTGTTACTATCATCAGTACCCCGGCCATTCAACCAATGATTGTTCCGTTCTGAAAGTATTGATTCAAAGGATGGTTGATGAAGGTAGAATCGAAAAGGCTCCCCCCAAAGTGGCCAGTGATCCTCGTCAGCCACGAAATTTTGTTGATCTTGGCATGACTACAGAAGAAGCATTTAATGGCTTAGGTCGGAGTGATCAAGCCTCTCGAGAACTATGACCCTGTCAAGCCCAATCCAGATTTAGATCACAATAAGTATTGCCAATATCACCAGTATCCAGGC
The DNA here is from genome assembly GCA_022495995.1 of Adenophora triphylla var. japonica. NCBI lineage: Eukaryota > Viridiplantae > Streptophyta > Magnoliopsida > Asterales > Campanulaceae > Adenophora > Adenophora triphylla. The sequence continues at coordinate 260,408 of JAFEMH010000880.1, read as the reverse complement.
CATGACACCAATGATTGTACTCCCCTGAAAGTGCTCATTCAGAAGCTTGTCGATGAGGGTAAAGTTGAGAAAGCTCGCCCCAATGTTGTCCCCGATCTTCTTCAGTGATGTCAGCGGAAGCCCAGAGGCGGCGAAGTCAATCAGTCAGCTTCGTAGGTTCTAGAGTGTCTTTTATGTGGTCATGAGTCTGTCAAGTCCATGTTATGAGTCTTTTTATTGCAGTAATAAAAATCTTTGTTTCTATTCTTGCTAGACTTGAGACATTACTAGTACACCTGCGTTACACTCAATTGAAATGGTCTTATTCCAAATGATCACTTGTGCTGCTCACCGACTAATGCTTTGAAATGACTAATGTTTGAATTGATCGGAGCGAGAAAATCGACTGATATCCTTCCCAAAGTGGGGCTTACCAATTTCCCACCTCGATTCCCATATGCTCACATACTTTCCTTCGTCTTCGCTATCTCGTTGCTCGATGAATTTGCACGGATCTTCCTCGAAGTAAGCCTAAAGGAAACAATGAAGACTCAATCTCGTTCAGGCTATCCGGTGGAAACTGCGGTTGAAACCTTTCACCCTTAGGAAAACCATTACCTTACCCTCACTAAATAATATCCCTTCATTTCAAGATCGGCACGTTTTGAAACCCATTCAGCCATCACCAAAAAGAAGAGGGACTATCCTTGAGACTCCCATGAGTCAAAAGAAGATTGACCGTCTCCAAGTTCAAAGAACGACGAAAACTAATGATCCATCCTGGGGACTAGCTGAAATCCTCCTCTCAAAAGAAAAAAGAGAGAGACGAAAATACAAAAAAGAGAAGATACAAAATAAATAAAAAAAAAAAAAAGAAGAAAAGAAAGAGAGCATAGTCCCCAGCGATTCTCTCAAAAGCGAAGTCAAAGGATCCGGTCGTTACTCAAGAGGAGTCTCAGAGTGAATAAAAAGACAGCATGGATGTCCCCTCACCATTACCTCTAACCGATCCCAAACCGTCCTCTCGATTTTAGAATACATTACCATTACCATTACCCTTACCTTTGCCTTTAGCCAAAGCCAAAATATTGACCTCTCATTCTTAGAGGCATTAAAGATATAACCGCAGATTTCCCTCGCCATAAAAATCCCAAACACATCCCCAAAAGCCAACCTCTCATCTTTAGAGGTACAGTCAGCAAAAAGAGCCCAGCCGACCTCTCGTCTTAAGAGGTCATGATACCCTAAATCACCCAAAGACCGATCAAAACCCCGAGACCCAGTCGCAGTTCCTACCGGGTAGCAGTTTCATTCCAATATCGTCGAAATCTAAAACAGATTGTTGCTTAAAGAGGAGCCAAGTCCATCCCGGCTCAAAGGACCGTCAAGCGAAGATTGTGCAAATTCCATCCGTTCGTTCGATGTTTCATGTGAGAATATTTCATTTCTCCTCCGAAACACCAGCCGTGAATGTCCCACTGGGGCTTCGCATCTGTGTCTCCCATCGACACTCCAAGAGGACACGTTCTTTCGATTCTCAGAAATTCTCGAAGGCCCTCACATCCCCAAACTTCACCATTCATTCTTTTCATTCGGGATAAGCCCGAACTACGGCGACCTGAGCTCCTCCTATGGAGGAGAACGTAGGCAACCATAATTGGTTCGGTCGAAAGCACGAGCAAATCTCAGAAAACCCGGTCTCAGCAAGGGCCGTTCCGATACAATTTCCATCTGTCCGAGTTTGATTCTCGATATCAGTGGGTTTTCTCTTCATGATTAATTGGAATATTTACTCATGTCAGCTTTGGTGGTTTGACTAACCCGAACATCAATAAAGGGTTTTAAGCAGCTTTGTGATCATCATGAATAAGATAGGTTTTCAGGTGTCTCGACAAGTCTTCCCTTTCTACATCATAAGAAGATAGAGCCAAACACTGTCTCGGTCTGCAGGGGCTTCCATATACCTTTTCCCACCTTGCGATGTTTATACTCTCCCAAAAGAGTCAAACCAAAAGCGAGAGCGTCATACACAGATTCGGGATCTAATCCCACTTTCGAAAGATATGCCCCTGCACGTAAACACTTCTAACTCTTGTCCGCCGATTGATTGACTAAAGCTCCAAGAGTGATCTCCTCTTAGATTGCATGATATTTTGAAGGCAATGAAACAAAGTGTCAAACTGGGGCTTGGCTAAAGAAGAAGACTGATTGGTTTCATTTGTATGAGGATACCGGGGCTGGCTTTTGAATTTCAACTCCCGAGAATGATTAGATTACTTGAGGAGGTTATTCCATTTTAGGGCTATGGAGTCTCATACCTTAAACCAATGGACAAGTTTTGGAAATACTGAGAAAGTCTGATTTTGAAGCTCTGTCTGCATGAATTGTCTTGTCACGCGACACAGAGTGTCCCAGCTAACCTGGGTCGTGCGACATCTTGTGATCAATACCAGACATCAGTGACTTGCAATCTGGTCAATACCAGGGCACGCCCCGACTTGTCTCCAACAGCAAAGTCACCCTGCAAATAAACCTGGGGGAGGGATTCATTCAGTTCAAAAAACATACAGACCCTCATACACCTACCAAGCCATCCATATACAAACCAAGCCACTTATATTCACTTCATAATCATTCAAAACAAAGTCATCCATTGTCATCACCTCAAAAAAAAAATGGACTCGTGCAATCAACATAAAAAAACAACTAGCAACAGTGTTTTGAGTCTAGGGAAAGCAAGTAAGTTTTTTTTAAAAAAAAAAAAAGAGAAAGAAAGAGTGTTTGTTCATTTTCATCGCAAAAGAAAAGGTGCAACGGTCAGAAAAGCAAATGTCTTGACATAAAGGGCTACCCCGAGCCATCATCCTCTGATTCATAGCTACCTTCAGCACTGGAACTATCATCATCACCAGCAGCTTCATCACTTTTCTCCCCATCAGCATCTCCCTCCTCAGAATCTGCCTCAACAACAGGATCATGGAAAACAATGGGGTCATCTCGGAAAAGCGCATGAGCAGTGGGAATGACTGTGGTCTCAAGATCATGAGGGTCTCTAGAAGCATCACTATCAGAACTGGAAGGGCTAGGTGGACGACGACGAGCAGTCTTGGTCCTGGGTAAGTGTGTATCCTCAACAGATATATCAGTACGAGCCCTCTTCCTGCCAGGCACACTCAGGGTAGAATCACTATCATCAGAGTCCCGAGCCCGACGTCTCTCCCGCAAACGACGATTGCTCCTCATCAACTGATCAATCACGTCCATAGCCCCAGTGTAATGGCGAGCAAAGCTCCAGTAAACATCAGCAGAAACCTGGTACAGTCATGAAAGAAAATCGAAAATTAATTATCATGAAAGACAAGAGTTGTAAATAGGCCAAAGCAGTAAAGAAAGAGAGGACAGTTACTTACAGATTGGGTGCCCTCAGGAAGATGAAAATATGGATAAATTCTGCTAATGTCAAGAGGGGCTCGTCTCAAATGATCTCCATCCTGAAAATCAATGAACGAAGGAGGCAAGGGAGCATCCACTACATGCCCAGCAGGAAAACCCGCACCCTGAACATCCTGTCTCGGAGCCACCTGTGGAGATCTCAATCGCGTCGCCACGAAAAACCCGTAATCACCATCTTCTGTATAATTAAAAGCAGCCTCACCCTGGATCAAGGAAGCCACATCCTCCAACTTCCGAGGAAACCAAATATCAGTCGGAGGATCAACGGGAATTCTAACCACACTGCCAGGGCTGTGCTGCCGACAAACCCGCTCTCCCAAATACAGTGCATCTCCAGATAAACCCACCAACAACTTGCGGCACTCCGTCAGATGCAAGGCATGTTCAAGATCAATATCAGCATACCGGGTCCCCCAAGGAAAAAAGCTCAAACCCCCGGGAATTCCCCGCAAACAAACCAGAGTATCAAGATAAGAAGCTGTCTCACGTCCCCTAGTATCTGCAGACCGGACCTTTACCCGAGCTTCTTTCACCCAGCGTCGCATAGCGGGAAACATGGTGGCCGGATATGCATCCCCTACTCTCCAAGCATAGCAACCAATCACCTCATAAGCCCAAACCTGGAAAGGAGAAATCAGAACAAAATCAAGATGAATAAAGAAGGACAGGAAGAAAATCATGCAAAGGATAGACTCAGATCAGGAAGTACCTCAAATGCAAAATGACAACAGTTGAAGGACTTAGCCCTCCCCCTGCTAACGTCATCCAGAGCTAGGTACATCTCCGCCAACCCAGCTTCTCCCCAAGATAAATTCCCGACAGCATCCCAATCCCGCAACAGCTCCAGTAAAGAGATCAAAGCAGTAGACGTGGCATTAATGAACACCATATCAGATAAGCCAACCCAAACAAAAGCTCTAGCCAACCTCAAAGCTCTCAACCTACCCTCCTCCGTATCCTCCACCCCATCTGGATAATACTCACTCTGCTCCACCAGCTGAGCATGAAGCTCCCCAAGCTCATAACCGTTCCCTTTCTTGCCCCGGGGAAGGAAACCAATCAAGTCCATGAAATAAGCCTCCGTGGGAGGCTGGGGATCATCTTCGAGAACAGGCTCCTCCGGATATAAAGGCTCATCGGTAAAAGGAAGTCCCGTGATAGCGGCAAAGTCATAAGGGGTAACAGTCGCCTCTCCCCAGGAAAAGTGGAAGGAGTGGGTAGTCTCCCACCAAAACTCTCTAAATGCTTTCACCAGTCCTGCACTCCTCTGGGTTCCCCCTATACCCTTAGCCATCTCAAAGAATTGACCAAACTTGACAGTATACACCAAACCCTTGGGCGAGTGCCCCAGCTCCTGACTACCCGGGAAAAGACCCCACAGCTGGCCTACAACCTCTGTAGATCCTCTGGTGCGCAGCTCCTGCAGGTAAACACAGCACAGGTATGAATATCCCAACTTTTCAAAAGAAGCCTGTCAATAATTTCCTCTTAATTACAGTTCCATAATTTTCATAGAAATTTAAGGTCAAGGAGGTTAAACAAGTAGTCAGGATTTCTCATAAACCCCTAACCTTGAAGCAGGCCCAGAATTTCAATTTAAAAAATCAACCTTTCAAAAAAAAAAAAGTAAAAAAAAGAAAAAAGTAAAAAGTAAGGGTTTTCGAAAAATATCGTGTTTCTTTTCCCCGGTGAAGAAGTATGTTCCCTAAGTTCAGGATAGAAATCTCCTCGCGCCGCTTGAGGAACGAAGGGCCTCTGATTACGCAGCGCATTCTTTCTCCGCGCAGCCAACTGGGCTTGAGAAAGTCCTTTTTTCGTAGGTCGAGGTTTAGGAGGCATTATTGCGAAATCAAAGCTAGCCAATACCCTAATCCCTCTTGATTTCACCTGAATTTGGCTGTATGGATGATTTTCTCCCTCAAAACCGTCGGCCTCCCTCTAAAAATCTTTTTTCAAAATGAAGATTGTTCGTTGTTTTAAAGGACTGTTCCCCGGCCTTATGAAGTCGTGCGACAAAACGTGTCCTTTTGCTTTATGAAGTCGTGCGACAAAAATAGCCCCTAAAATAATTTTTTTCCCAAAAAGGACCCTGAGTTGTGGTAATTAACCCGCTAATCCTATAGTGTTTCGAGTGTCGCTTTTCCCCTGCAGGGTACAACAGTTAACTGAGCAGATCTACAAGACTGCCCCTCAAAGCAGAGCCGAGACGGAAAAGTCCGCGCCTACCTGAAACTCCTAGAGCACGTCAAAAAGCCATAAGCCCCACCGTCAGCCGTCAACAAGAATCGCTGCCCAGCAAGCAAAAGTCCTTGTCAGCAGCAGTAGTAGCATCAACCCCTCCGGCAGCTACACCTATCCCCAGCAGTAGTAGCATCAACCCCTCCGGCAGCTACACCTATCCCCAGCAGTAGTAGCATCAACCCCTCCGGCAGCTACACTCTCCATCAGGTTCAGACGCCTCAAAACAGTCTCGCCATCAGGTTCAGATGCCTCAAAACAGTCTCACCATCAGGTTCATACGCCTCAAAACAGTCTCACCATCAGGTTTAGATGCCTCAAAATAGTCTCGCCATCAGGTTCAGACGCCTTAAAATAGTCTCTCCATCAGGTTCAGACGCCTCAAAACAGTCTCGCCATCAGGTTCAGACGCCTCAAAATAGTCTCGCTATCAGGTCCAGACGCCTTAAAATAGTCTCGCCATCAGGTTTAGACACCTCAAAACAGTCTATCCATCAGGTTCAGACGCCTTAAAATAGTCTCGCCATCAGGATCAGACGCCTCAAAACAGTCTCTCCATCAGGTTCAGACGCCTCAAAACAGTCTAGCCATCAGGTCAGGTTCAGACGCCTCAAAACAGTCTCGCCATCAGGTTCAGACGCCTCAAAACAGTCTCGCCATCAGGTTCAGACGCCTCAAAACAGTCTCTCCATCAGGTTCAGACGCCTTAAAATAGTCTCGCCATCAGGTTCAGATGCCTCAAAACAGTCTCGCCATCAGGTTCAGACGCCTCAAAACAATCTCGCCATCAGGTCCAGACGCCTTAAAATTGTCTCGCCATCAGGTTCAGACGCCTCAAAACAATCTCGCCATCAGGTCAGGTTCAGACGCCTCAAAACAGTCTCGCCATCAGGTTCAGACGCCTCAAAATAGTCTCGTCATCAGGTTCAGACGCCTCAAAACAGTCTTCCACCAGGTTCAGAACCCTCAAGAAGTAACAGGTAAGCACAGCAAAGGTATGAAGATACATCTCTACCCCTTTCTTGCTTATAGTTATTCCGAACTACGATTTGGCTTGATTCCCTCCCCGGGATACGTAGGAATCCTTTCTCAAAAGGTCCAGCCATCCTTTCCCCCAGCTTACTTTCCTAGCCCTCCGCTTCATTTCCCAGCCGCTCATTGGGATTGGGTCTTATTTTATCGACAACCTCACTTCTTCCATAAGTGACGTTGCCGAGGGGCTCTGTAAGTACGCCAATCCAAATTTGTGACCTTTCCAGATGCATTTTAAATAATAAAATTGCATTTAGGGGCATTTTGGTAAATTCCCGGTCCATCCCGAGACTTCCGGAAACATTTCATATGTTTCTCGCGAAGGAAGTACTTTTTTGTACTTTGCTCGAGTTAAAGGACCTAGAGGGAATAAAACTGTTTTGGACTTTTTGGGTATTACCTAGGAAGCTTCCAGAATCAGTTTTGGTGCCAAAAACGGTTATTGTCACCTTGTGTCACGCGACAACTTGAAGCATGGAAAGTGGTAACGTTACGTCGTGCGACACATAGTGACCATAGACAGCAGCTATAAATAAGACCCTACCCCTCTCAGTTTTGGATCCCTTTTTGACCTTCCTAAATTCACTCTGCCCAAATTACGCCAGAAACTCTCTCTCTCTCTCTCTCATACCAAAACCTCACAATTCCCCTCCAATTTCCATCACCTCTCATCTCTCTTCAACCCAATTCCATCTCTACTCCCCCATACACTTGAAGCCCCTTGATTCAGCTCTCAATCAGTGCTCAGATCTCCATCTCGAAGTTGAATTGAAGGCTCCTACACCTAACTTGTTGTAAGAGTTGAGGACTATAAGGGTAACACTCTCCCCCTCTCTCTCTCATCCATTTTGTTCTAATTACTCTCTCTCTCCACTTGATAATCAGGCCTTTTCTGCCTCAGATTATCAAGTAGCAACTGCAATCTCTCTGTTTAATAGCTTATACTTGAGTCCAATTTCTTGATATTGGTGTGATCTATTTGGATTTGCAATTTGGGCATCAAGGGAGTGTGGATCTCCCATATCCACATCCCTTCGATTGATTCGTGTTTAATTCGTGTTGTTATTACTGTCTATGATATAATTGTTGTGTTATTGTTAGATATGCATCTCAATCTGTGAGGTACCTGCAGATGGTAAACATATGTCACGCGACACATGTGGACATGAGGAGTCCTGTGTCACGCGACATGTTGTGACCATCTGCAGGGACCATATTTCATTTATAGCTTGTTTTGTTCAGTTTTTCTAGAATTTATTTTTGTATTCATGTTACTTAGTTCCTAGATCTGGCTTCTGTTCATTTTATCTAGTGATGTGGTGATCTATTCGATTTGTGAGCCTCTGCAAGGTGAACATATGTCACGCGACATATCGGGACAAAGGAGTCATATGTCACGTGACATATGTGACCCTTTGCAGAGGACCTTTTGTTCTTGTAATCTGTCTCTAGTTGATGTAAAGGGTTATGGCCTCCCGGACAATTGGTCTACAAGTTGTAATGATCTCTTTTATTCAATAAAATGCATATTTATCACACTTCGTTTCATTATCATTGTTTGCACATCTTTTGAATTATTTGGATGTCTAGATTAGAAAGACTCGTCTACGGACGAGGCGTGTTGGGTGAACTCTCGGTTCTTCCCAACACGTAACCTGGCCCCCGAACCCATTTTCTCTCTTAAAAAGGTTTTCAATGTTTCCTCTTAAAACGGCGTGGCGACTCCTTTCCTTTCTTCCATTTTATTTTTTCGGGCGAGCGCACATTCAGATGCTATTACTGATGTTGGCATCCCAGCACATGTAGACTGGCGGGATATATGTCAGCAGCTTTTAGGGGCTGTCCCTAATCCCAGAGATATAGATGGGAGTAGTCTAAAGCTACGGTGGATTACGAGCCAATTTCCACACTTCCTGGACCTAGCTGATGACTCCCAGCAGGACCTTGTTGATATGTACAAAGAGGCATATATCATGCTCTCCTTGGGTTCTACGGTGATGTCTGATCGTACGAACAACAAGGTTAAGTTGTATTATCTCCCTATGGTTGGGGATGTTTCCAGGGTCTGCCACTACAGTTGGGGAAGTGCATCGCTCGCTTTTCTATATCGAGAGCTGTGTAGTGCGACTAACCCTGTGACGAAAGAGTGCAGAGGATTTCTCAACGTTCTACAGGTATGTTTATCTCATTTTAATGTTCATTATGTTGTTGTTTTTAAGTTTGATTTCAGATTATCGGCATTATTTATAGTATTTTATATATATTTAATTAATATAGATTTGGGCTTGGGAGCGGTTGCTATGTGTGCAACCGCAAATTCGTAGGCAAAACAGAGATCCAGACTACGTGTTCATGCCCCTCGGATGCAGGAATACATATATCATATGTTATTTTCTCGTCGTTATTGTATTTTTTTTAATATTTTTTAACTTTTTCTTATAATTATTCTGTTTTTGAAATTTCAGGTGGACCCATTCATCATTGTATCTGAAGTAGGTTATTCCACATAACCTGTGAGGCTATCGTGATCAGCTGGCCAAGTTAATCGATTATCAGGTTGTGTGGCAGCCTTATGTAGATAGATACACTCCGGCCTACTTCACTCAGGGTCAGGACGTATGGTTGGCGCGGGTCCCTCTTGTATGCTTTGAGAGGATCGAGTGGCATTTCCCGGATCACGTTATGCGGCAGTTTGGCCTGCTGGAGGGGGTCCCAGAATCGTGCAACACTCGTCCGGACTTGCACATATGTGATAGGCGTGGAAACAATGTCGTGATTTGGAGCGACCGCCATCGACAATATATTGCACTCTAGGAACAGCGACGACAATTTCTGGTTTCCGGGGTCTCAGGCATTCACGATATGCATTACACCGATCCATATATGATGTGGTATCGGAGCATAACGTGTATGTTTATGCAGAACCTCACTCATATAGAGGAGGCTGGATACCGGTCGGTTGCCCCTTGCCTAGAGTTTGTGGTAAGTATTTACATTTTTCAAGTTATTATTTCTAGTTTTTTTAAACAAAACTTCAATTTATTAACTTATGTCTCGTACTTATATTTTTTTTGTATATAAAAACATGTGCAGAACCTTCAGCGTTTGAATGTCGACAATGAGGCGGAGGAGCATGCCAGATAAGCTTCAATGCGGGATATTATTAGACACACGCTCACGGGAGTTAGGAGAAACAACGCCTTGAGGCTACTGTAGCACCTGCCCCACCAGTAGATCGCGCACAAGGGGTATAACCTCGACAATGTCGGGTTAGACGTCGTGCACAGCCACAACCACAACCAAAAATGAAATTGCACGACGAGATAGGGCCCGAGCCCGAGCCTCAAGCCCAGACCTAGACCCAGGATGATGGACAATTTGAATGGCCTTCACACTGGCAGACTCAGAGTCAATTTTATGGTAGTGGGAGTGGTTGGGGAGATGGTGGGGAGATGGGAGTGGGTGGGGGAGTGGGAGTGGGTGGAGTGCCCAGCCAGACCCTCCCCCTAGATCCACTATGGGTTTCAGACTATATTCGTGGAGTGGAAGTGGCTTTAGGCTTCCTTCTTCTACATCACAAGCAGGGCTCCGACCCTTCTTCGATTCGAGTTCGACTTCTTTTGGCGGGAGTCACTTTGAGGCCATGACACCCTTCTCTAATCCGGCTGCGACTTCGTCTAGTGGGGTATGACTTACCCCTGCTTAACGGGCGGATGTGAGTACCCCGACCCGAACTCATGTTTTGGGTCCATTTTAATTGATTTTTGGGCTTATGTAATTGCTAAAGAAGCAAATTAAGTCCAATTATCCCACAGCCCATCCAACCCATTGGGCCTGCCAGCCATTCGGCCCAAGTATGTCAAAATGATGTACTTTGTCGTCTGGCATGGAATGACACTAAGGCGGTTTAACTGCCCCTGTCGGACGACATAAGCCTTCCCATCAGCCTGCCTATAAATACAAGGCATGGCTGATCATTTTGAAGGACTTTTAGAGAGAGGATTGGGAGGATACCAGTATAATAGAGGGGAAACTCTGCACAAATAGAGTCTCTCTCTCTCTCATACCCACACACTCACCTCCCTCCTCACACACACACATACACCAAGGCCAAGACCCAAAGAAACCCTCTTTGTTGGTGTGTTGAAGGGGTGGACACCATACTACTGGTGATCTTACCTTGTGGACTACAATAGGTAGTCACTAAACCTTTCTCTCTCTTTAAATAACTCTTCCATACATTTATACTACCTTGCATGCTTACTTGCTTTAATATTATGTAGAAATCGGGATTTTTGCATGATAAAGGTGGTGGAGAAGTGAATCTTCAATATTCACTTCTCCACACCTCAGATCTGGACATTTGGTGGCATTAACATCAATAAAGTTTAGATATTTGCTCATTTACATTGAGTTAGGAGGTGATGGCTACTTCAAAGTGGCCATAAACATGTGATTTATCACATTTGGCAACTAAAGCCATGTGATCCTCCCATAATACTCACATAATACTGTTATATTATCACATTAAGCATAAAGATGCTTGGTTTGCCTTGAGAATAAAGGAGGAATCAAACAGACTGAAGGGCACTCATATAGGCCACTCCTGTCGGACGATACAGGACTCTCTGGAGATCTTGTGTCATACGACATGGAGCTCCCAGAAGACTATAAAGTCTTTCTTGGACTTCAGATCTGTCAGATTTATCCCCCTTAGTAACTCAAAGCTTACCTAAGCTTTTTTTGGCTCATGAGCCACTATTTGGGTGCCTAAGGTCTGTTTGGGTGCGATCTACTTAATGGAGGCAGTTTGCCACATAACATAGGCGACTTCGGATGTTCTATGTCATATGACATCCGTATCATTAAAAGTCAATCATGACTTTGTCTACTCCGATCAACCCCCAAACTAAGCTTAGACCTTCAAATAGTGTCTTCAATGGGAGAAATAAATGTTATTCCAGTTCCAGAATAGCTTGGTCATTGTAAAAGACAATCTGACCATGAGGCATCCTGTCGTCCGACATCCTCTTTCTGGGAAGTCCTGTGTCGGACGACATCGGAGCTTCCTGAGCAGATTGTCTTAACCTTCTGCCTTGTTATGAAAATCATAATGTGTAAAGGGTGTGGCCTCCTGTCATGGCTCACAAGTTGTATCCAGTCTTTACATCATCAAATGAAATGCCAAATTTACATGCCTTGCTCATCGACACATATTGCACACACACTTTGAATGTCCATAATTGTCCAATGTTGATTGAAAGTCTCAAAAGAGGCATGTTGGCTGAACTCTCTAGTTCTTCCCAAACACGTAACCAGACTCCCGAACCCAAAATTCTCTTAAAAATAGGTTTTTCAATGTTTTCCTTTAAAAACGGTGTGGCGACTCCCAAAAACCGAAATTTACAAAACTTATCATCACATTCAAAAACAAATTTTTTCGGGCGAGCGTTCATTCAGTGGCGACTCCGCTGGGGACTATACATTGAAAAACTTTTTTTTTTTTTTAAAAAAAGAGTTTTTCTTAAGAGGGTCTAACTTTCTTTAAATCAACTTGGACAATTTCTACATTCTCCTTGTGTGTGCATTGTGTCATTTTGTGTGCCCATGTGGGCCTTGCCATGCTTCTATGCTTTGGTATGTGGCATTCTTGAGAGTCGGGGCTTCCCCCTTTGCTATTTGCTCTTCCCATTGGTCAGAACAGGGCAGGATGACGCTGGACTACAGCTACTGGTAAATTCTGACATTTGGGGCAGTCCCCTTTTGTCATGCTTTGACTCATTCTCTTGTTTTTCCTTTGCATATTGCATTAAAAGAAAAAAGAAAAAATCTTTTACAAAAAAGCAAAAAAAAAAAAAAATTCCTAGAAAAATACCTTCACACTACTCGCACTCTACCTGCACATAGAGTTAGAACCCGGGAGTGTACGGACGGCATCGCGGACGGTGACGTGTTTCGCCTACGTTTGAGCGCCTAAAGTCCTCCTAACCTGTGAGTCAGCCAACACTTGTCCGTGACACACTTTCTACCGTGACCGGTTGGTTTTTGGCCAATACTTTTCAAAACATTTCCAAACTTGGTTTTCAAAATTTTCTCACAAAGTCCGAGTCATGCTTCGTCTCCAAAAATCTTGGCATACTCTCCCTCTTCATGTCGGAATTACGACATAATTCAAACGTAAGTACACGTTAAGACCTCTACATATCTCGACGTAGGTACATATCGATTTCTCGACTTGGCTTCGCAAGAAGTCATGACGCGTTCTCGACATGTGTCAACGCGGGACCATGTCGAATTCTTAACGCATACCAACAAGAGTTATGCCAAAATTTCGCCACTAAGTGACGAGAGGCCATGCCGGATTTTTTCAACTCGAAATGAGGAGAGGTCATGCCCAATTCCTCCAGGGTTTTTACCTGCAAATTGCGGTCTCGTACATTCAAACGTACTTTTGACCCTCTCTCCTCTAGAGTCTAGACGTTGACTTGGACTTGGTTTTGAAAACCCCGAGTTTGACTTGTTTTGGCTCGTATGCCCATAGGTTCGTTCTCCCTTTCGATTGGTGGGTTCCACGTGCCCTATAGGACCTCTGCCAGGATTGTCCGTCCCGGAGGTGCAAGGTGTGGAATACGGGGGTCTATAGACGTAGTGATGGAACCCACCGATCCAGGAATAGCGTAGAATGCGAAAAGAAGGCGTCCTCTTTTCCAACCTTTCCTAGGATTAATAAAAATCATTTTTTTAAAATATATATATATATATATATATATATATATATATATATATATAAAAAAATAAAAAAAAGAGCATATGCATCAGTCCGTCCTAAGCCTATCCTCTCCCCTACCTAAAGTCGTTCTCTCCCCTTTCAGCGAGCAAGTATTGGGTCAGAGTTCCGGGTGGTCGGTTAATCAGTTTCTCTCCAATCAGGGAATCATTTCCAGCAGTCTCAGAAATGGCAGATTCGCAAGCTTCAGCGGGTTTGGGTCCGAATGCAAGTGTTGATCCAGCTCAGAATCAGAATACCAGTAAGGGAGTAGGGCCAGATCAAGGTCAGAATAAGGGACCGAACGCAGCTCTGAATGCCTCTCCCAGCAGTGGTTATGGCATGGGTCCTCACATGACACCCCCGGGAAGTCCGTTTGTTAACCCTCACCCAGGTTTCAACTTCTCTCAAGAAGCTTCTCTCCGTGCTGCTCTCGAAGCCTCTCGTGCCCGTGAGGAAGCCGGTTGGGCTCGCTATGTCGAAGTAATGCGCATGCAAGGCGTCGCAGTAATCCGTCACCCCGATGGGTCGTATGAAGAAATCAGGGAAGAGCCCGATGTTACTATCACCGGCACTGGCTTTGTTCCTCATCCTCACCTAGGCAAGGCCTTCACAAATGTGCCCCCACCAGTCTCCTATGGTGTGCCTAGCTCCCTCTCGATGCCGACTCATGGGGGTATGTCAAGACCTCCCCCCATCCCAGTACCTACTTATGGCATGCAATACGGGCTGAGGGGCGAATCAAGCTCCTTCCCAAAGGTCAGTGCTCAGGACCAGTTTATGTTTTATCCCCAGAACCAGCTTGGGCAGGGTCAGCAGCCCAGTGGTGTCAATCAAGAACCATTTGGGTATATTCAGAATCAGTTTGGGGCTCAGGGTCAAAGTCCGTATGACAGCACGGGTCAGCCTCCCAACCAAACCTTTGGTGGTCAGTTCGCTGCTCCTCACGATCAGTCCAATCAACAGCGGAGCGGATATCGTATGTCAGGAAACCAGATTTGCCAGGATCAGATCCCGCAATATCCACAACCCCAATTCCAAAACAACATCCCTCAGCCTGCGGTTTGTTCTCCTCTCACCCAGCATCTGTACGGTCCCACACCGTATTCAGCTCCGTGCACCAGTATCAGGTCCCCTGCCCACGGTCAGGTCGGTAGCCAATCAGTACAATTTGGGCCCCGGAATCCCAATGTCCAATTCAATGGGTACGACATGTACGGGAATAAGATCCCCAGCCCAGTTGGCTTAGTGGACAGCAGTGTTAGCATACCCAACACTCTTGGTCTTCCTCCGGCTGCCTTGCCAATCAGGTCCACGCCAGAATTTCCAGTGACATCCTCAATAGTAGCTCCGACTATGGGACGACCCCCATCCTCCGAGGTTTCAAGTTTGAAAGAAGAACTGAAATATGTGAAAGAGCAATTGCACAAGATGACTTTTGGGTCCAGCATGGTCAGCTCCGTAGAGCTCAAAGACTCCAAGGCTCTCCCAAAGAACTTCAAAATGCCCCCCATAACCAAGTTCGAAGGCTCCATATGCCCTAAAACT
This sequence comes from Adenophora triphylla var. japonica, assembly GCA_022495995.1. Taxonomy (NCBI): domain Eukaryota; kingdom Viridiplantae; phylum Streptophyta; class Magnoliopsida; order Asterales; family Campanulaceae; genus Adenophora; species Adenophora triphylla. Next base: position 245,392 of record JAFEMH010000880.1, on the reverse strand, counting down.
CACATGAACAGCTACATCATGTCAATGGGTGCCAAAGGGGCCACCGAAGAGATGCTGGCCCTTTACTTTCACTTATCGCTCGATGACTCTCCTTTGAGGTGGTTTCTAGGCCTTAAACCGGAAGTAAGGGCTACGTGGTCCCAGATCAGTGATGCTTTTTTGGACAAATACAAAGGAAGTGTTGAGTGGTACACCACTCGTAGCAACTTGATCGGCACCATCCAGAGGCACGATGAGTCCGTAACAGACTTTTATAAGAGATGGAACAAGAAGCTTAATGAGTTGGTTCACCCAATTCCCCTCTCTGACGAAAAGTCCATCTTCCTTTCATGCGTCAAACCGTCTGTCAGAGAAGCCATTGGCCGGGGATACTACCCGAATCTGCGAGAAATGGTAAGTGCAGGGGCCGAAAGCGAGAATGCTACCTACTCCATTGTCCCAACTCCTGTTCTTGGTAACACTCCAGCTCCCCACTATCGAGTTCCAAGCTCTACCCCTGTTGCTTCAAAAGGCAAAGAAACTGCGGTCTCTAACACCGTCAACTATATCCAAGGGGAGAACAATCAGCCACCCGGCCGTGGTGGAGGACGGCCTCAGAAGTCGAAGTATGATGATTTGGGGATGCCGCTCGAAGAGGTATTTGATGGTTTGATGAGAACAGGAATGATCAAACCTTTGGAGAACTACCTGTAGGTGTTAGTGCCCTAGGCCTATAGAGATAGACCTTTATGTAATGTCATTGTTCATTTATATATGAGATTGTTTATTTGATTATTATATGTGTTTGCATGTTTAGTTATAATAATCGTGTCCCTAGTACTTATGAAGCACTAGTATGAAGTCTAATGGATAATCATGTGATGATTATATGCATGGAGATGCACATTAGATTCATGGGTACTTGTTAGAGAACAAGGTACTGGACTTGACCCATTATGAGATTTATGTCATGGTCATATGTCATAAATAAATCTCATATAGTCATATCATTGATATCCTTTGACCTGAGATTATCATCGTCTTCCACTCGATGAATATCATGTTTGATATAGTTTAACGTTGTCTTTAACCGGACAACAATCAGGGCTATTATTGGCATGATATGATTCTTGTTGGGAAGAATGATAAGTGAAGATGAAAACTTGTCCCTCGTAAAGAGAGATGTTTGCTTGGCCACTCGTGAGTAAGATTGATGTAGTGCATGGCCATGCCCGAATGAATTAATATGATTAATGTCATTCGATTAATCAATTTACTTGGTAACGAGAAAGCATTGAACAATATGAGTTGACGTGGACCATGACTCATGTTCAATATAACATCGTGTGACAATGGGATTATGATATGTTCTATGTAGGAAAAACGAACATGATATTATATTATTTGGGTAGGCATGATGGCTTGCTAGAGTCCGCTCATGTCTTATGGGGATCGATGTGATCGGACTCATTGCCAACATAGTATAGTCCTATGGGGTCACACGCATCGAACGAATTGTCAAAAATGGAATTATGGATTTCTGGTGTGTTGGGCGACCGCCCAAGGTTCTATGGGCGACCGCCCATGTTATTTGAAAACCGGGCATTAGAGACTGTCCACATGGGCGACCGCCCTTGCCCTTATGGGCGACCGCCCACGATGGTTTTTGAATAAAGGGATTAAAACACTGGACACATGGGCGACCGCCCATGTCCTGATGAGCGACCGCCCATATGGGGATTCGGAGGAAGGATTCAAGCTCTGGACACATGGGCGACCGCCCATATCCTGATGGGCGACCGCCCATGTCCGCTGATGCTGAAACCGTTTTTTTTCCCAAGGGTTTTAGTAGGGCATATATTTATTGAGTATAAATAGTATCCTTATACAACCCTAGCAGCCAGTTCCGTTTTTGAGCTTTGAGAAAGATAAAAATAGAGAGGATTTTCAATTGTGAATTGAAAATCATCACACCAATTCAACAATTCATCATAGATTGAAAAGGTTTCAATCAAGGGATCTAGCAATCCTCCTAGAAAGAGTTCTAGGGTTCGTTCATCGCGTGGATACTCGTAGAGGATCTTCGCTTCTCAAGATCTTTTGTTCGTGATTCAAGGATCGTATATTGAAGACTTGCTAACTCTTCAATCTGGAGTTGGAACACGTATATCAACGACAAAGGTAATCAAGGTTGGTAAACCTAATTCATACTTCTTAATTATTCATCTAGAACGGATTCTAGGGCTTTGGGTATTCGAGTTATTTGCATTATTCCGCTGCGCATGGACCCTCGAAACCCAACACTACCCTATTCCTAACACCCCGGGACTGGATCGTAGCTTAAAGTGCCGTTACCATCAGAATTCGGGCCACACTACCAACAGCTGCTTCACACTGAGAAGGATTGTTCAGAGTCTGATCGACCAGCGCAAGATTGAAAAGCCGAACATCGTCACCAATCCTCTTCCCAACAACAACAACAACAGGGTCAACATGATCGAATTTGTCAATGTCATAGAGTTTGGTGAGGCTAGTCCCAACGAGGGTGTGAGTGAGTTTAAAGCTATTGTGCCCACAAACAATGATGTAATCAATGTTGATGATAAATCAAATGCTCATTTCTGCTATATGTTGTCTTGGGATGATATTCGAACTGCAGCAAAACTAGCAAATGATGTCCAGCATAATGACATTTCCCCCAATTCTCAATCTACTCCCCTCACTTGGGAAGAGATTAAGCGCGCCGCAAGTTCAAGCTCGGCAATCACTGTTAATCAATTACGACAAGCAGCCTGGCCGTATGCTACACAAGGGCCTCCGATGAGTTGGTCAGAATTAAAAGCAACTGACGCAGATCACGACAAGGACCAGGAAGCTGAGGTGAATTTGCTCACCAGGTCAGGAAAAATGTTGGGAACCGATGTTGCCGGATCATCAGGAAAAGACAAAGAAGCAGTTGTTCCGGGAAACGGGGCTGGTAAAAACCCGTACGCCAAAGGAGTAGCTGAAGAGGATTCAACGGAGAACGACCCAATCCTCGCACAGTTGAAGCGAACCCAGGCCAACATTTCTCTCTGGTCCCTCTTGACTTCTTCTTATCCTCACAAGTTGAAGTTGGAGGAAGCCTTATCTAAGACAATGGTGTCCGTAAATTCCACCCCTGACGAGGCATGCCAGTTGATAGGTACCGCCCAGTACATAAATATCATCACCTTTACGGAATTGGATTTGACAAAGTATGGAGCCAATCACAACGAATCCCTTCACATCACTGTTCAGTTAGATGGACGCCGGCTTCCCCACGTAATGGTGGACAACGGCTCAGCTATGAACGTATTGCCTGCCAGAATGATGAGCCTGTTGAACATTAAGGCCACTGATTTGAAGCCATCCGATCAAACTATAAAGGCGTATGACTCCACGTCTAGGAAGGTTTTGGGTGTAATACCATTAACCATGTGGTTCGGCAAGAAACCCCCGGTAGTTGAGTTTCAGGTGATAGACATTCCGGTCAGTTTCTCCGCTCTGCTAGCAAGACCGTGGCTGCACCAGATCAATGGGGTCGCTTCCACCCTGCATCAGTGCGTCAAGTTCGTCCAAGACGGCGAGCTGACCATCATCTATGGAGATAGTGTTACCATCGAGGGCACCGATGATGAGGGAAGACCGGTAATGGAAATTAAGCACGACAAAGCCAACTTGATGTTGAGCGGTTTCAGGGTCGAGAGCCCAAAAGCCCAGATCTGCGCAATTGACCTGACAACTTCCTTTGATAAAATTCCTCCAGTTATGGTGATGATGAGACGTATGAACTACATTCCGGGGCTTGGCCTTGGAAGACGTCAGCAGGGCACTCACAAGCTTGAGGAATTGAAGCTGAAAAGGGACAGGGAAGGTCTGGGATATGTTGGGAAGACCCCCAGAGACAGAGAGGCCGACAGGATTGAAGCCGCAGAAAAGAGGAAGGCTAGTGCTGCTGGAAAGCCATATGTCAAACCTAATCTCCGTCCTTATCACCCTTCCTTGGAAAAATACTTCGTCAAAGAAAGAAGTGACGATTTTATATGCCCCACGGGCCAGCTCAAGAAGATGAAAGGTCTCTCTCTGAAAAGCAACCCTATCAAGGAGTTTATCATTAACAAGCCTAACATTCCAGAGGTTGTGACTACTTTCGAGAGCCAATACCACTTCTGGGGAAGCCCCGATTTCACTAACCAGTTCAGCAGGTTATCTGTGGTCGATCCTATGATTGGGGAAATCGACAAAACCACCGAGCTCGATATGGGCACAGATGTCGCAGCTCTATTCGAAGAGACAGATTTATCAGAAACAGCTGGGGCTGATCCACTGATGGAAGCACCGTTGATTGATTTGTGTGAAGAGACACCGCCAATGGCCGGGGCTGTTGCTAAAGATCCTTTCAGCATGGTTGACCTTCTGACCGGGGATGATTATGTACCTGTGATTGGTTGTCCGACTGGAAAAGATTACGTATCAGTGATCAAGTTTGGTGGGGACAAAGAGATTGACCCGCGCACCTTCGTCAGCACTTCAGAGATGCCACTCCGGAATTGGGCTTCCTTCAAGGGACCGATCGCCAGCCGGGAAGTTATGGTTGAAAAGCTCGGGCTGACCCCTCGTCCTGGTGTGTCTGAGTCCAAGTCTCCCCCTGTAATCCTGAGTCAGTCCTCAGAGTCTTTCGTTATTGAGTTTGAGTCTCTAGATAGGTCTGATACTCTCACGGCTGATGATCATCGCCGTGTCTTTAACTCTGTCTTCCCTTTTTCATTAAATGAAATGGTTGACCTTTCTGCGTATCCCTTAATTACCACCTTAACAAATGATAAGTTAACTAAGACAAATCTTAATGACTTAAAAGTGGTTAATAATGATTCATTTGAAGAGGACACAGACTTTTTAGATGAAAACTTTTTAAATGATAATATAAGGCAGGTTTTTGACCGAGATGACAATCGGGCCCAAGCTGCCGATGAGGTATTAACTACAGTGAATTTGGGAACTACTGAAGAGCCTAAAGAGACACAGATTGGCAGTTTCTTCACCGGGAAAGAACGGGAAGCCCTCATTGATCTGCTCAAGGAATATGTGGACGTATTTGCCTGGTCCTACAAAGACATGCCCGGGTTGGATACTTCAACTGTTGAGCACCGAATCCCCCTGGACCCAGAAGCCAGGCCAGTCAAACAAAAACTTCGCCGGATCAAGCCAGAATGGTCCCTCCAGGTTAAAGAAGAAATAGAGAAGCTGCTCAGAGTAGGTTTCATCAGAGTGGTCGAATACCCCAAGTGGTTGGCCAACATAGTAACGGTAACCAAGTCGAATGGCAAAGTCAGGGTTTGTGTGGACTTCAGAGACCTAAACAAAGCTAGCCCAAAGGACGACTTTCCCTTGCCCAATATCGATCTATTGGTGGACACTACCGCTAGCTACGAAGTCAAATCATTCGTGGATGGTTTTGCGGGTTACAATCAGATTAAAGTCGCCGAAGAAGATCAGGAAAAGACTGCCTTCACCAGCCCTTGGGGAACCTTCTGCTATACGGTTATGCCCTTCGGTCTGAAGAATTCCGGTGCCACTTACCAGCGAGCAGTCACTGCACTTTTCCATGACATGATCCACAAGGAGATCGAGGTCTATGTTGATGATATGATTATTCACTCCAAAGGATCAGATGGTCAACACTTGATCGACCTGAGGAAGTTCTTCAACCGGCTGCGGGAGCATGAGATGAGGTTGAACCCAGCAAAGTGCACTTTTGGCGTAGTTCGAGGAAAGGTTCTGGGATACATGGTCACAGAACGGGGAATTGAAGCTGATCCAAGAAAGATCAAAGCCATCATGGAGATGAAGCCGCCAACAACAGTCACGGAGGTGAAGGCTTTCATGGGCCGTCTCCAATATATCAGCCGATTCATCCACCAGCTAACCTCTATCTGTGAGCCGATCTTCAAGCTGCTCCGGAAGAATCAAGAGGTTGAATGGAACGAACAGTGTCAAACCGCCTTCGAGACGATCAAGGCCTACTTGGTCCGTCCCCCAATCTTGTGTCCTCCGCATAAGGACAAGCCTCTGTTGCTATATTTGACAGTTACAGATACGGCTGTCGGAGCCATGCTTGCACAAGAAAAGCCAGATTCAAAAGTGGAAAATGCCATATACTTCGTCAGCCGGAAGCTTCAGGGCAGCGAATTGAACTATTCAGCTTTAGAAAAAACCTGTGCAGCTTTGGTATGGGTGGTCAGCAAATTGAGACACTACCTCTTGGCACATACAGTGCACCTGGTGTCAAAGATGGATCCCATCAAGTGCCTGTTCGGTAAGTCTTCTCTGTCATCGAGGCTTGCGAAATGGTCATTCTTCCTAGCCGAGTTTGATATCAAGTTCGTAACCCGCAAGGCAATCAAAGGCCAAGCTCTGTCGGATCATTTGGCAGATTTCCCAAGCTCAGAAGCGCCCGAGTTTGAACCCCAGTTTCCAGACGATTGAATTTTCATGATAGAGGGTACAAACCGTTGGCAGTTGTTCTTTGATGGTGCCGCCAACAAAAGGGGCAATGGTATCGGCATGGTGTTGGTTGATCCAAAGGATGTGCACACCCCCATCGCTATCAAGTTGAATTTCCCGGCTACTAACAACGCCGCGGAATACGAAGCTTGTATAGCCGGCCTCGAGGCGACTTTGGAGCGAAACGTCGAAAAGCTGGAGGTGTACGGAGACTCTCAGCTAATCATCAATCAGGTATCCAATAAGTGGAGAACCGTGGACCAGTACTTGCAAATGTACTATGCTTACATGGAGGACTTGATCGACCAATTCAAGGAGGTCACTTTCCACTACCTACCCCGGGACAAGAACAGGTTCGCGGATGCCTTGGCCACTTTGGCCTCTTTGGTGGAAATTCCAGAGGGAAAATCAGTAAAACCATTCAGGGTTGGGAGGCGCGAGAACCCCGCCTACTGTTGTCAGATCGAACTAGAAAAGGTCGATGACTTGTGGTACAGCCAGATCTTTCAGTACCTTAAGCATGGCGAAGCCTCGTTCCCGACAGAAGAGGATGGTAGGCCGAAAGAAGGTCTCCGCGCCAAAAGTTTACAAGCTTTGAAGAGGTTGTCTGCCCAGTACGTTATTCTGGGAAATGACATATGGAAGAAAAGGCACCAAGGCCCACTTCTACTCTGCATCAGCAAGTCTAAGGCCAGAAAAGTCATGGAAGAAGTCCATGGTGGCGCATGTGGACCACACATGAACGCCCGAGCCTTGATGTTCAGTATACTCAGGATGGGTTATTATTGGATCTCCATGGAGACTGACTGTATTCAGTTTGTGCGAACCTGCGACAAGTGTCAGCGGTTCTCCAATCTCAACCATATACCTCCCCATGATCTCTACTGTATGAGCACTCCTTGGCCATTCGCAACTTGGGGGATCGACGTTATTGGAAAGATAACTCCTGCCGGCAGTAACGGGCACGAGTTCGTGTTGGTCGCTGTGGATTACTTCACCAAATGGGTTGAAGCGGCGTCCTACAAAGTCCTCAACTCCAAAAAGGTGGCCCGTTTTATAAAAGAAAACATTTTGTGCCGATACGGGGTTCCAAATGAGATCATCTCAGACACCGGGTCACACTTCGAGGGACACACCGACGAACTGCTCGCAGAATTCAGAATCAAGCGACACAAATCATCCCCTTATCGCCCTCAAACCAATGGTGCTGTCGAGGCCGCGAACAAGAACCTAGAAAGGATCATCCGGAAGATGGCGGAAAGGAGCCGGGATTGGCCTGAGAAGCTTCACTTAGCACTTTGGGGCTACAGTACTTCAGTGAGAACGGCCACCGGTGAAACCCCGTTCGCTTTGACATACGGAATGGATGTCAGTTTACCCATTGAGTTAGAGATACCCTCTCTACGGGTCCTGCTTGAAAATGAAGTCAATGAAATAGACTGGCTTCAGAGTCAACATGACGATTTAGCTCTTCTAGACGAGCGAAGGCTTAAGGCGATGGAGGACATCCGGGCTTATCAGAAGCGCATGGCTAGGGCCTTTGACAAGAAGGTACATCCCCGCGACATAAAAGTGGGTGATTTGGTCCTAAAAGAAAAGCTGCTGAATCAATTCAGTCCTTTGGGCAAGTGGGCTCCAATCTGGGTAGGCCCGTATCTGGTAAAATAGATCTTCTCTGGCGGAGCAATGAAGTTGATAGATTTGGATGGTAATCCCTTCATGCACCCGGTGAACGGCAACAAACTGCGCCGCTATTACGTCTGAATCGAGTCTTCCCCTCTAAAAAAAAAACAAAACAAAACAAAAGCGCGAAAATAATGTACCCAGACGAGACTGAAAACCTCTCAAAAGGCAGTCCGTGCAAAACAAAGGGCGCGCTAGGTGCTAAAAGAATATACCCAACTAGGCTGAAAACCCTAAAAACGGGCGGTCTAGGTAAAAAACAGGGTTGCACCATTTGTCCCCCTTCTATCTATCCCTTTATTAAACACAAAGTTAATTGGGTCTAATTACGGAGACCTGAGCCCCTTAGTCCATTCTGTAAAAGGGGAACGTAGGCAGCCGTTCGCGGTTCGGTCTGAAAATCATAAAAATCACCAAATCCTGTCAACAATTGTATTTGTGATTACCAAAATGTGTCTTGATTAAGTTCTGAAGTAATTTCAACTTTCATCACATTAATACATTCATTGATGAGTTCAAGCACGGTTTACTCTCGACTCATTAACATTAACGAATATAATATCTTTTAAAAAGAACATCTAAATTGTCTGTGTCGGCAATAAGGGATACAATGATAGGTCACCTAATCCTAGTCACTCGTTTCCACTCCCGAACTAGCACCCTTCTTCTTCCTCTTCCTCGGTCCTCGGGAGGTCTTTGGCTTAGCTATCCCAAACAGCTCAGTCTCCCGTCGTCCCAGCTCAGGAATGATACGAGTCGGTGAGTCAACCAATCCGGTAGCTCTCAGTGCCACCTGGGCAGCCCTCTCCTCTCTCAGAGCTGTCCTACGAGCCATAACTTCAGGGTCATCCCTCATCTTGGCTCTCCTCTCTACGAGTCTCTCAAAATCCGCTGCCGGATCATCAGTCACGTTGTCAGGGTCAGCCTGTGCCTCAGCATCGCGTAGCTCCCGGCTAGATTGGTCTCCTCCTCGGATCCCTCGGCAATATGCTTCGATGGTGTGCTGAACTGGTCCCATCTGCTCCTCATACCAAATGAGATACATGGTGGACAAAAATGTGATTCCTCGGGTCTTCCGTATCAGTGTGTGAGCGGGAAAAGCTGCTCCTGAAAAGGCCCTGGCAAAGAACCTGAGAGTCTGGACATCAGTCATGTCAAGAGGAACGGTATCCCGGGCCTTCTGCTCTCTGAACCCATCAACAGCCTGCTGTGGATATCCATATTGCCTCTGAACAAGCAAGGGGATACTGAATGATGAGAAGTGTAATCCCGGCAGCCTCACTACAGCAGAGTCATCCTGCCTGCCGCTCATGGTCTCAAGCCTCCATCCAGGAACCCAGTACTGGATATCAGTGGTAGTATACCTGGCCAATCGCCTCTGCCAACTCTCTTGTGAAGCCTCCGGAGCCACTCGCCTCTGCTGCGTGACCCAAGGTGCTGCAGTCTGCCCTACAGGTAATGGGGAGATGAGTCTCAACCGCTCAAAGAGCCACAATGACAAGAGACTGGGGCTGCCACGTCCCATGTGCAATGACCCTCTAGCCAGTCGGTCCATCCCATGATAAGTCTCCGCCAGCAAAAGGGGAACTAAATCTCTCTCTCCCTGCCCGGGTCGAATATCAGCCAATGTGGTGCCTCGAGAACCCCGCATCTGTTTAACGACTCCCAGCAGTAAACCGGAGCACACCCCGTCGTACTCACAAAAGCAGTACAGGGAGATCATAATCAGCATAAAAATGTCCATAGCTGTGGATGGGTCAAACAGCTCCGGATGCGATACAGCCAATCGGGCTATCTGGGCCAGGTCAACAAAGGACAGGTCGAGAATCAGATCAGTCACCTGCTCGGTGTGAAATCCCAAGAAATCGGCCAACTGCTCAGTCAAGGGTCGTGGATCTCGGGGAAAGACCGCATCTCTAAGCTCAGCTCCCCCAGTCAGTGCTCGGAACTCTTCAATGGTGGGTGTAAGATCATTATACGAGAGGGTGAAGACATGCCTCTCACAGTCCCAGTATCTGGATGCGGCCCGGAGAAGATTCCAATCTACCGCCCACTCCTTTAATGCCCAGATGCATCTCAACCCATATCGTTGGTCGATAACCCTCCTATTGTTGCTACGGTGATGGTGGGTTAGATCTATGAGATCAGAATGAAATTGGCATTCTTTGATCTTAGATCTGTCATTGTAATGCTCCATTTTGGGTCAAAGATCGAATCTTTGAGCTAATTTTGAGGTGGAAGGCAAGTTTGAAGCCTGCTGTGACTGCTGGAATGAGTTGTTTACGAGTCTGCCTTTTATAAAGTGCTGGGGCTTGCTGATCAAGAAAGCTGCTTCCCAGACACTCCCTGTCGCACGACATGGAGGCTCCATGAAGTCCTGTGTCGGACGACATGGAGAGTTCCATCAGGAACACCAAAGAATCGCAATCGCAAAGAATCCTTAGCAGCCCAATGCTTGCTCAAAAAACCTACCCAAACCTGTCCAAAACATCAGAAAATCATACATAAACACTCCCCCTCGCTCATCAAGCCCACGGGAGAGGATCCGGCACATCCAACACCCCCACAGACACATAAATGTCACCCAATGCATACAAAACCGCAAAAACACCCAATCACATCAAAAGCTACCATTTTGTGCCTTTCTTGGGACGAACTCGTGCATATAAGCTACCAAATACATAAATAAATAAATGTTTTGGTTGTCAAAGTACAAAAGCAATCGAATATTTGTTTTTTACAATCCAAAAGAATAAAAACAGTGCATGCATTTCTTCTCTCTCCTAAAAGAGTCAAAGCATGGCAAAAGGGGACCGTCGTGGTCACTCCGACTCAGAGTCGTCGCCGGAATAATCCTCCTCGTCCTCCTCGGAGCCGCTGTCGTCCTGGACGCTGTCCACCTCCTCCTCGGAGCCGCTCTGCTCCTGGCCATCGTCGCCACCCTCCGGCGCCTCATGGATCTCACCGTCTGAATCATCATCCTCGTACTGGGCCCAAGGCTGGGGCTCGGCATAATACCCATGCCACTCGGGCACAGTGGAGAAAGGGGGCTGATAAGGGTCGTCCTCGCCATCATCGACATCAGGCTGGGGCTGCTGACTCGAACCGCCCGCCTGTGAACCAGAAGGAGCCAAAGTCGGCCTAGGCCTCTTCTTCGGAGGCACGACGTCACCAGGCTGGGAGCTGCATCTCCCCTTCCAATGCTCCGCGCTCCTCTGAAACTGGCGCAGCATCTTCACAGCACCGGTGAGCGCCTTGGCCACCACCCTAAACGTCTTGGCTGGGACCTGTTCAATGAAAACAAAAAAAAGACAGTCAGAAGCGATCAATGCAGACAGTAAAAGCAGTAAAAAGCTTAAACAAACCAGAAAAGAAAGATTGCTCACAGAAGTAGTCCCGCGGGGAAGCCGCAGATGAGGATGAGTCTCAGACATATCAAATGAGGAGCGTCAAATGACACCCCCAGCCTCATAATCAAAAAATCAAGGAGGCGCCGGTATCTGCATCCCCGCTGCCCTCCTGGCAGCCATAACCTGAGGAGTCACCAAACGGGTGAAGACAAACTGGGCATAATCCCCACCATCAAAAAACTCAGCAGCATCAATGCCGGTCCGCAGCCGCTCCAAGTCAGGCAGGGCCCGAATATGCCAAATCCCCGCAGGAGGATCATGAGGAACGCGAGCGGCCGCACCATAACCGTGCTGCCTGCAGACTCTCTCCCCCAAGTACAGGGCATCTCCCTCCAGGCCAATCAGAAGCCTCCTCGTCCTGGTCACCAGGGCAGCATCACCAATCATATCCTCGCCATACCTATCATGCCAGGGGAATAGTCTCAACCCAACAGGGGTACCCCTCAAAGCAATCATGGTGTCATGGTAGCAGGCCGTCTTACGGGGCTTCACCCCGTCCACTCTCCGGCTCTCCCTCGCTCCAAAAGTCCATCGGCGGATAGCAGGGAATAGATCAGCCGCAATCCTCTCAGCAACAGTCCAGGCATAACAGCCAAACACCTCATAAGCCCACACCTGAAATAAAAGACAGAAGCTTTCAGTGTGCAGCAACAGTAAAAGAATGATGACAGAAAGGTCAATGCAGCAGTCAAGTTGCGAAAAGCAAGAAGCATACCTCCAGCACAGTCTGATAAAAGTCCAAAGAGGTCACACTGCCTCTGCTCACCTCATCCAGGCCTCTATACACCTGGGCCAAACCAGCCTCGCCCCATGAAAAAGTTGACACCTGGCTCCAATCACGAAGAGGCTCCAGCAAAAGAGTCAATGCCATCATAGAGGCATTACGAACAGGTATCGAAAACCCGGCCTGCACAAAGGCTCTCGCCAACTGCTCAGTCGTAACTGTAGCGGCATCCTCAGAAAAGAGACGGCACTGATGCGTCAAAGCCGAGTGTAAGTCCGCCAAAGGAACCCCATTTCCCTTCAGGCAAAAGGTCAGTCCAGTCAATGCTCTAATGGCGTCTGGGCTCAGCACACCAGGATCCTCAGAAAAGATGGGCCTGCCCGTGAACTGCAGACCGGTGATAGCAGTGAAGTCATAGGGAGTGATGGTCGACTCACCCCAAGATAGATGGAAAGTGTGGGTAGAGTCCCACCAATACTGCCTGAAGGCCCGCACCAGCTCCACACTCCTGGGCGTGTCACCAAAGTCTCCAACGGCAGTGAAGAATGGTCCAAGACCAGCAGCAAAAACCAGGCCTTTAGGACTGTCCGGCAAATCAGAAGAGCCAGGAAGAAGGCCCCAAATGGTCGCAATCGCCTCAGGGGACTCCTTGGTCCGCAAAGTCTGCAGGTAAGCACAGCACAGGTATCAAAAGCATACTCATAACAATATGTGCATTCATTCATGTACATTTTTCAAAAAATCACCCAATTCTTTCAAAAGAACAGAAAGAGAAAATCTTTTCAAAAAAAAAATATACTTCATGCCAAGCATGCAATTCCTCTTTGGGTGCGATTTCCCCCAAATTCTATCTAGAGCCCTAGGAATCCAATTTTCAAAAAAGGAAAAGGGAAGGGCCGTTGGTTTAGAATACTTACCCCCTTCTGTTCCATGGTGGAAGTATGAAAATCGAGGCCCGGATAAAGCCCGTTTCCCTCGGGGAATCTCTTCCGTTTGTTCCGATCGACGAGTCTCCTCCTCTCGGACAAGACTTGTTGCACATTCCTTCTCGATTCGGCTCGCGGAGGCATTATCAAATTCTTGATTTGAATCAAAATTGGAGGAAGAATTTTTCAAAATTTTTCCCTCTTTCTGAACTCGACGACACACTGTTTTTGTGGGTCTGTCTTACGACCTACTGTTTTAATTAAAACAACTTGGGAAACTCCCCTTGTCGGACGACATCCATGGTCCAGAAGGGTGATTTTCCCCTTTTGCCCCTGATCAATTCTGTCAGCCTATCTTGGCTGCCTATCATCAAAATTCATCAATTCATTTGGGTTCAAAAGCCCACCTCTCTCAATTATCAAAAATCAATAGCCCGGAATGGCTATAAACTACCCGGTCCGGAAAACCGTACAGTTTCCAACACAGAAATAGCCCGGAATGGCTATAAACTACCTGGTCCGGAAAACCGTACAGTTTCCAACACACAAATAGCCTGGAATGGCTATAAACTACTCGGTCCGGAAAACCGTACAGTTTCCAAACACAGAAAATAGCCCGGAATGGCTATAAACTACCCGGTCCGGAAAACCGTACAGTTTCCAAACACAGAAAATAGCCCGGAATGGCTATAAACTACCCGATCCGGAAAACCGTACAGTTTCCAAACACAGAAAATAGCCCGGAATGGCTATAAACTACCCGGTCCGGAAAACCGTACAGTTTCCAACACAGAAATAGCCCGGAATGGCTATAAACTACCCGGTTCGGAAAGACCATACAGATTTCCCACAAAAGTCAAATTCGCGGGTGACTCCCAAAGGAAAAAGTCAAATCCTCGGGGTGACTCCCCATCAAAACAGTCAAATTCGCGGGTGACTCCCAAAGAAAAAAGTCAAATCCTCGGGGTGACTCCCCATCAAAACAGTCAAATTCGCGGGTGACTCCCAAAGAAAAAAGTCAAACCCTCGGGGTGACTCCCCATCAAAACAGTCAAATTCGCGGGTGACTCCCAAAGAAAAAAGTCAAATCATCGGGGTGACTCCCCATCAAAACAGTCAAATTCGTGGGTGACACCCAAAGAAAAAAGTCAAATCATCGGGGTGACTCCCCATCAAAACAGTCAAATTCGCGGGTGACTCCCAAAGAAAAAAGTCAAACCCTCGGGGTGACCCCCCATCAAAATAGTCAAATTCGCGGGTGACTCCCAAAGAAAAAAGTCAAACCCTCGGGGTGACTCCCCATCAAAACAGTCGAATTCGCGGGTGACTCCCTAAGAAAAAAGTCAAATCCTCGGGGTGACTCCCCTTGGAACAGTCGATATCGGGTACAAACGCCCATCTTCGGGGTGACTCCCCTTGGAACAGTCACTTTCGGGTTTAAAACTCGTAGCCTTTCATTGGCACCCCATCCTTAACGAACTACGATTCGGCTTGATTCCCCCACGGGATACGTAGGAATCCTCTTCATAAGAGGTCCAGCCACTTGACCATCTTGGTCATCTCTTTCCCTGTCGTTCGTGTCCGGCTCGGGATTCTCATTTTTATCGACGACCCCACTTCCCGTGGAAGTGACGTCGCCGAGGGGCTCTGTGAGTGCCTGATAAGTGGCTATTATATAGTCATTTATCCTTAGTTTTATATACTTTTTATTGCATAAAACATCATTTTTCATTTCATTTCATGTACTTTTTAGTTCTTTTTTTATATTATCTAGATTTTACGCTTTTGGTATATTTCTTGCATTTAAAGACAGGTTTTAGGTTCTTTTTATCAAAAGGATGCTTGGACACTTCAAGGCAAAAGGCATGGAAGAGCACCAACCAAATCAAGCACACAAAGTTGAATTTCAGATGGAGCGGCCGTGCGGCCAAGGCAGAGCGGCCGTGCACTTAGCCATTCTCAGGCCATTTTTGGCTCTAAAATATAGAACGGCCGTGTCTTGAAGATTGAGTGGCCGTGCCAAAATACAGAGCGGCCGTGCAGCTTAGAGTGGAGCGGCCGTGCGAAGTGTCAAGATTCAAATTCAAATCTGGCGCCAAGGGTCACACGGTCGTGCAACATCCTTTACGCGGCCGTGCAAATCGTGACTGCAGATGTAAAGGCACCTTTTGATGGCACCCAATTGAAGAGTCTCCTCCCTTTTATAAATAGGACCCTTGTAATCAGTCTTAGAGATGAATATTTAGAGAGAAATCACTGATACTTGATAGATAGATAATACAATTACTTGTGACAACAATTTTCCAAAGAGATTTGAAGATCAAGTTCATTGTTTGTTCTTGGAATTACCTTGGAGGAAAAGAAATAAAAGTGAAGCATTATTCTCAGCATTTGCCTTCTACATTCATAAGTATTTCTTACTCAATCTTTTATTATTGCTTATACTTTATAAATGGCTTGTGAGTAATCCCCCTTATTCTTGGGGTTGGAAACTCAAAAGCATACTTATTCATCATCTTAAAATGTTAAGTCTTGTCTTCTTCCTTCATCTAAACAATTTCTTTATATTATTCTCTAAATGCCTTACATTTTGGAGATGTCCAATTTGTATGATTCAGTCAATTGAGAGAAGTACCTAGCGGAGAATCTCGATTGACGGAACCATATTAAGAAACTAGGTTTCATTGATCACGAGAGTAGTTCAATGGCATAGGGATGTTCCTTTAATGGAAAGTATGTTGACTCTCGTCCTTAATGGATTCTTACTAATTATGGTCAGCTAGAGATAAGCCGGAACGCCCGTTTGTGACAGGGCGGGAATAACGTAAACGGAAATCTCAAACAGTTAGGACATAATTAGTGAAGAATACAAACGCTACTGTCTTAGCCCGAAGTAGCGTAGGCTTAACATACCATCCTTGCTTTTTATGAAAACCTTTTATCTCTAAGACAATGACGATTTGATGAATAAGATTATGTGTATGATTTTCAATCCCGAGAATGCTTCGTTTTATAAAGAATTTAATTAAAAGTATTTTCTGTTTATGTTCTCTCTATTCTTCTAAAAACAAATTTTATCTCCCCCCCCAATCTTTTCTATACTTTCTAAAGACAAAAATATCCCCTAAGTAAACCATGTCTCTGTGGGATCGACTCGTACTTGCACCCGCTATATTACAATAGCCCGTGCGCTTGCGGATATAAATAAACCGTTAGGTTTCGACCGAACAAGTTTTGGCGCCGTTGCCGGGGACAACGGTTTACTTTTATTTTTGTCTTTACTACATAATTTTTAGTTTTTATTTTGTTTTTACTATTTTGCTTTCTCTTCCGATAAATTGTTGCGTTTAATCTCTCTTCAAGTGTTTTTCTCTTAGTGCATGAAACGGACTCAGACATACTTTGACAATTTTGATCCGGAACCCGAAAGAAGCTTTCACGAGAGACTAAGAAGATTTAGAGAAACTTTAAAGAAACATATGGAAGGAGAACCGCAAACACCGGCTAGGACCCTACGGGACTTTGTTAATCCAAGTACCCCGGGAACTAGATCCCCTATTGTTGTGTCGAATGCCGAAGCGGCACACTTTGAGATAAAGCCGCGACTTTTGCTTATGGTTATGAATAACCAATATAGCGGCACCGCTTTCGAAGATCCTCATCTCCACATCCAAACATTCCTTGAATATTGTGATACCACACGTATTTAGAATGTTACCCCGGAAGCAATTCGGTTGCGCATTTTTCCTTTCTCTCTAAAGGATAAGGCGAAACAGTAGTTAATTTCAGTCCCACCCAACTCTTTTACAACTTGGGACCAAATTCAAGAAGCATTCCTTGGACGTTTCTTCCCTCCGAGCAAGACTGCTCAAATTCGAACGAAGATTACAAATTTTAGCCAAACAGGAAGCGAATCACTGTATGACGCTTGGGAGCGATTCAAAGAGCTCCTAAGGATGTGCCCTCACCACGAGCTTGAAAAGTGGTTAATTGTGCACACTTTCTACAATGGTCTCACATATAGAACAAGGGAGACAATTGATGCCGCCGCAGGAGGTGCACTAATGAATAAGACGGTGGATCAAGCATACGACTTGATAGAGAACATAGCCCTGAATCACTATCAATGGTTCAATGAGAGGGAACAACCGCAGGGGATTCCAGGTAAGTACAATATTGATGTCATTACTACCTTGTCTTCTAAAGTTGATATGCTTCTTAAAAAGTTTGAAAACTTTAATGTAAATCCCGTGGCCAACATTAATGTTGTTTGTGGACTATGTGGGTCAAACTCGCATAGTACAGAATGTTGTGAATTGCTTGACGCTACTTCTAGTGACCAAGTAAACTTTGTTAAATCTTATGGGGAAAATGGTGGTATGTATTCAAACACATACAATCCCGAATGGAGAAATCACCCTAATTTTTCCTATAAGAATAACAATATTTTAAACCCGCAATCTTCTACACAACCACCGGGATTCACACAAAAGAATTTCAATGGCAATTCTAGTGCTTTCCCTCCCCCTAAGTCTAAATTGGATCTTATTATGGATTTTATGATTGAAAGTAAAAACGAACAAGAAAAGACCAATAATGAGTTAAGGGAATCCATTAAGTCGTTGAATGCTAGGTTTGATAATTTAGCCGCCCACAATAGAATGCTTGAAAATCAACAAGCTCAACAAGCCGGCACCTCGCATAGACCACAAGGGAGTTTTCCCGGTCAATCGCAAAGGCCCGACGAGCATGTTAGTGCGGTAGAAACTAGGAGTAGAAAAGAAATTATAGATCCCCTTCCTAAGGAAAATATCAAACCGAGTAAAGAGAACGTTAGTCCAACCCCACCGATGGTTGAGACTAATGAAGATGTTGAAAAGGGGACAAAATCCCCTAAGATTTCTAGAAATTTTGACCCTCCAATACCATACCCCCAAAGGTTGGTAAGAGCCAAACTTGACAAACAATTTGCAAAATTTTTAGAAGTCTTAAAGTCTATTTACATCAACATACCTTTTACCGATGCCCTTCAACAAATGCCCTCTTATGCTAAGTTCTTAAAGGATATTCTTGCAAATAAAAGAAAACTTGAGGAGCATGAGACTGTCGCTTTGACAGAAGAAGTAAGTGCCATTTTACAAAGAGAACTTCCCCCTAAATTAAAAGATCCCGACACTTTCTCTATTCCTTGCAAAATAGGTAAATATAATGTTGATAATGCTTTGTTAGATCTTGGGGCAAGTGTGAGCCTCATTCCGCTTTCGGTAAGTAAGAAACTAGGTGTAGGGGAAATGAAACCCACCACTATTTCTCTCCAACTAGCGGATCGTTCCATTAAATACCCGATGGGTATTATAGAAGATGTCCTTTGTCAAATCGGGAAATTGATCGTCCCGGTCGACTTTGTAGTCCTTGAGATGGAGGAAGATCACCAAATTCCAATCATTCTAGGAAGACCTTTTCTTGCCACCGCTGGTGCAATAATAGATGTAAAGAATGGCACTCTTTCTTTAAGCATTGGAAATAAGAAAGTCGAATTTAAAGACTTAAATCTCAAGAAATCGTGCCATGAAGTCGACACGCCTGAAAATAATAGCAAAAAGGGTAAAAAGTCACAAGCCAAGGACTCAAAAATAATAATTAAAAAACCCTTAGATCATAGAGGTGAAAAAAATGTGCACCCTAAACAGCCTAATAAAATTGAAAAATCAAAGGGTAGGGGGCCTAAGAAAAAAGGCACACCGGGATGTCGCATGTGCATCAATTATAAAAGCTCAAACACGCCAAAGGGCAAGGAATGGCGAATTGTTAAGGATATGAGACCATTACAATACCATTCACCTTCCATTATTACTGATAGAAAGGGGTCGAGCTTATGACCTTAAACAAGCATCATCGGAATAGTAAACCGATGGATTATATTACTATTTATCATAATTTTGTTTATTACCGCATGCTTATCTTTTTACTCTTTGTCCTTGAAACATTGAGGACAATGTTCATTTCAAGTGTGGGGGGGTATATCTATCCTTTTTACTTGCTTTCTAGACTAAATTTACTTGCTTTTTAGATTAGATTTAATTGCTTTTTAGTGTAATTTTTTCTTTTTAACTTAGTTGCATTTTTCATTTATGCATGTATAATAGTATATAAAAATAAATAAAATAATAGATCCCTATGATGACTCATAATCATTATCTCTTATGCTTGCCATTTGCCCTAGAATAATGCCTATTTATCTTTCCTCTCATATTTTCTATAAACTTAGAAATTTATAAAAAAAAAAAAAGAGAAAAATATAGGGATATTTTTAGGAAATAATTGAAAGCCTCATAAGTTAGTATAGCACAATATAGAGTTTCATCAAGAAAAAGGCATTTGATTAGAAGGAATCTTTATCAATCTACACTTGGTCATTTTTATAAATATATATATATATATATATATATATATATATATATATATATATATATATATATATATATATATATATATATATATATATATATATATATATATATATATATATATATATATATTGAAAATATTTCTTTAAGGTTGTACATCTTTTATCTTTATTAAATGTTTATTCCCTTTTTAGAAGCACCCTTTGTTTTGCATCCTTTGAATCACACCTCTTCATCAAAATTCCATCTTTCCATTTCCACAAATCAAATCAAAGTAGACATCTTTATCTTATTGCTAAAAAGAGTGACTTAGTCACCAAGCCTTAAAAAGCAAAAAGAAACCTATTACTTCCTAAGTAACTCGGGGCACGGCGTTCGCTGCGACGATGCTTCCTTGCCAAACGGGAGTAATATCCAAAAGTATTCTTGATCTAAGTATTAGGAGCATGGGGTTCGCAGCCACAATGTCTCCTACTTGAAAGGATAAAAAATAACTTAGGTCTTTTGCAAAAATATAACACGTGCAAAAATAAGATAAATTTGTCGAAACTTTGATGAGATTTTTCCACTACCATCATCCATTTTTCCGCCCTTGTGATTCAAAAATGCAATGCAAATTTTTCGGGAACTTCTAATTTATGAATAAATGTTTATACCTTCTCTTGTACATTTTAAAGAAATAAATTCATTTTTTCTCAAAAATCACTCTAATGAGTGAAAGCTTCTCTTCTACCAAGAAATGAATCTAAGATTTATCCTTCTAGCATGCTTTACTTGATCAAAATTCTATATATGCTATATTAGGTTATTGTCTTGCATTTTATCTCTTTATAAATATCCTCAAAATGCTTCTTCCTAATAAAATTTTAAAGGTATACAAAATATGATTAGAAAAATAAAGGCATTATCTAAAAGGCATTTAGGGCTTGCTGCTTTATTTACGAGGGATCAATCTTGCTTTTCTTTTCCTTTTCCTCTCCGTATTTTCATTCTTAAGTTTGCTTAGGGACAAGCAAAAGCTCAAGTGTATGGGAGTTTTGATAAGTGACTATTATATAGTCATTTATCCTTAGTTTTATATACTTTTACATGCATAAAACATCATTTCTCATTTCATTTCATGTACTTTTTAGTTCTTTTTATATTTATCTAGATTTTACGCTTTTGATATGTTTTATGCATTTAAAGACAGGTTTTAGGTTCTTTTTATGTCAAAAGGATGCTTGGGTACTTTAAAGATAAAGGACATGGAGGAGCACCAAACAAATTGTACACAAAGCTGAATCCAGATGGAGCGGCCGTGCGGCCTAATGGTGGAGCGGCCGTGCACTTAGCCATTCTCGAGGCCATTTTTGGCTCTAAAATATGGAGTGGCCGTGCACGAAGATTGAGTGGCCGTGCCAAAATACGGAGCGGCCGTGCAGCTTAGAAGTGGAGCGGCCGTGCGAAGTCTTCCAAGATTCAAATTCAAAACCGGCGCCAAGGGTGCACGGCCGTGCAAAACCCTTGACATGGCCGTGCAAGGTCGTGGATCGCAGACATCAAAAGGCATCTTTTGGAAGCACCTTCTTGAAGAGTTCCCTCCCCCTTATAAAAAGACCCTTTGTAATCAGTCTTACAGACAAAATTTTACTGATATTCCATAGTATAGTGATTAGAGTTAAAACACAAATACTTGTGAGATCAATTTCCGAAGATTATTTGAGGATCAAAGTTCATGTTTTGTTCTTGAAATACTTTGGAGGAAAGCAATAAAGTGAAGCGTTATTTTTCAGCCATTTGCCTTCTATTTTCATCATAAGTCTTCTTACTCTATCCTCTATTTTTAATTGCTTATATGTTCTAGATGGCTAGTAAGTAAATCCCCCTTGTTTTTGAGTTTGGAAACTCAAAAGCATACATGTTCATCATCTAAAAAAATGAAAAGTCTTGTCTTCTATCTTCATCTAAATAATTTCTCTATATTATTCTCTAAATGCCTTACATTTTGTATGATTCAGTCAATTGAGGGAAGTATCTAGCGGAGAATCTCGATTGACGGAACCATTTAAAGAAACTAGGTTCCATTGATCACGAGAGTAGTTCAACGGCCTAGGGATGTTCCTTTAATGGAAAGTATGTTGACTCTCGTTCTTAATGGATTCTTACTAATTATGGTCAGCTAGAGATAAGCCGGAATGCCCATTTGTGACAGGGCGGGGATAACATAAACGGAAATCTCAAACAGTTAGGACATAATTAGTGAAGAATACAACGCTACTGCCTTGACCGTGAGAAGTAGCATAAGCCTAACATGTCATCCTTGATTTATATGAAAACCTATATTTCTTAGACAATGACAAATTGATGAACAATGTTATGTGTATGATTTTCAATCCCAAAAATGCTTCGTTTTATAAAAGTTTTATTAAAGTATTTTCTGTTTATGTTCCTTCTATTTTCTAAAATCAAACTTTATCTCCCCCCAATCTTTTCTATAATTCTAAAGACAAAAATATTTTTAAAATAAACCCTGTCTCTGTGGGATCGACCCGTACTTGCACCCGCTATATTACAATAGCACGTGCGCTTGCGGATATTAAATAAACCATTAGGTTAACACCCCAACAACTGTATGTGCTAGAACTAGGTTAACTCCTGATCATGGATGTGAGAATGAGATTTTGGACGATGAAAATGATTTATGCATGCTTGTTTGAAAGATTAAATTTGTATGAAAATATTTTGTGAAAACTGAGATGTTTTGTGCTTATTCTTGCTTTGGGAAAGCATGCGCTCGGTGTGACGTGTTTCAAATGATGAAAAATGCATGTTCTAGGTAAATGATGCTAAAAAATCTCTTATGAATGCTTTTCTTTGAAATGTGTGCAACACTTTGTGAACATATGCATATTTTTTAGATAAAATGTAGGACTAACATACCTTTGCTGTGCTTACCTGCAGGAGAGCAAATCTCGAGGGCCCGCTGAGATTGCGGTGAAGTTGTGGGCGAGGAGACCCAACATCGAGAAGGATGGTCACAACCCCAAGCAGCTAGTTGAGGCTACGAGTCTCCATCCCTTTGTTGAGGCTATCAGCAGAGGTTTTCATGTGACGAACAAGAGTAAGGGATTGACCCTATCTCTTTTTAAGTTTTGGTGGGATACCACCCATAGTTTTCACTTGAGCTGGGGAGAGGCTACAGTGACCCCTGCCAATTTCACGGCTATCACAGGCTTGCAAATTCACTGATAGGCCTGTGACTTGGAGAGACCACATTTTTGACGCGCAGTTCAGGGATTTTGTGGGGTTTGACATCCGTCCGAAGGGTTTAGGGATGGAAACTCGTCTTGTTGAGATAGAGGTTCTCAGGTGCATGGAGGGATTTGCTGCCAATGCTGTGACTGCTCACCAGCTCGCGAGGGCTTTTCTGTGGTTGACTTTATCTGTCACCATCTTTGCCAACTCCGGGACAGTGGCGATGACTTGTTTGTTGGGTTCTTTGGATGATTTGGCTGCCATTGGGGAGATCTCTTGGGGTGAGGCCGAATTGGTCGAGCTTTATTTTGCTCTAGATCTGTACAGTCAGAACAAGGTTGCTTCTGTGGAGTGCTTTTCTTTTGCTTTGGAGGTATTCTCACTCTTCTTTCTGTTCTTTCCTTTTTTTTCTGTATCCTCAGAATTTGTGAGAAAAATGACCTTTATGTTCTGACATGCAGGTTTGATTTTATGAGGTGATCGGGTTCTTTCCGTGGAACCAGCAGAGTAATCCCGCTATCTTCCCGACTATGGTACGCTGGAGGGGTGAGGCTTGGGATAAGTTCAACACGAAGATCCGGATCACCTTTGATTACAAGTTGGTGAGGCCTGTGCTCAATGGGGATAGCTGTGAGAGGGTGAGCTTCTACCCTTGGGGTTAGTATCCTGCGGCTTTGATGGGCGATGATGTGGCTGTGACTTGGCAGAGGAGGTGGCTAACAGGCTTGGCCTGTGATGTTATATACCTGGGTGATCGGTTTTCCAGGCAGCATGGTCACGTCCCTCCTTTGGGCGCCATTATTCCCCACGATCCTCCTCCTTTTATGTTGCAGCCTAAGGATTGGCCAGAGGATGAGAGGGACATGTACAGGACTGGGTTGGTAGCAGAGGACTACTTTGATCACTCTACTCCGTACACCACCTTTGTGGAGGAGCGTTTGAGGATGCCACAGAGGCTGGTGAAGATAGCTGATGCTCAGGGGTATGAAGAGGCAGAGCCGACCGATCCACCTGTTCCCTCGGCTCATCTATCTTATGTGGTGAATGGGTTGCAAGGAGGCTGATGGTGCCCATTCTGGACACGAGAGATGCCGAGTTTACTTTGCCGGTTGACAGCACTGTAAGTAAACTCTGGATTCCTTTTTCCGCTTTTCCATATTATTTCTACAATTCTGAATTCTTTTCTTTCTTGCAGGTCCCTACTCGAACCTATGACACTTTGGTGCGGCAGAACAGGGGATGGAAGCAACTGGCTCGGTCTCTCTTGCGAAAGCTAGCTTGTGCTTCAAGGGCTGCTGGGAATGCGCAGGAGCCTGAGCGCAAGAGGAGGCACGTTGGGAGTGTGGCTTCTTCGTCATCAGCCTTAGGATACCACTCGTCTTCGACCAGCGGCGTGCCTCGGGGGCGTGGGCCTAATACCGACATCTTGGAGCAACTGGAGTTGGGTTTTATGGGTCCATGCGCAGCGGAATTAAGCATCTAATAACACAAAACCCAAGAGCCCTAGGATCCGTTCTATATGATTAAATTGAATTCCTATGAGAAAGAATTAACCAACCTTAATTGGTTTCCGTTCTTGATCTATCGAACAAGTAAACAATGTGATTTTGAATCACAAACTTTGAACTCCAGGCCTTGATCGTCGTACGAGCGAAGACCTTCTAGTAGTATCCACACCTTCGAATGAACCAAGAACGATTCTTGATGATTGCTAGATCTTTAAACTTTTGGAGAGAATATTGAGAACCTTTTGTTGTGATTTTCTTTTCAGAAATTCGGCTAGGTTATTAGGGTTTCACAGACCTTATATTTATACTACATTGGTATTAATATTTGTTTTCTAATCAAATTAGAAAACTGTCTGTAAACCGCCTTTGTGGCATGTTATGTCACACGACTAGACGAGTCCCATGGACAGGATCTGTCGCGCGATATCTTATGCCTGATGAGGAATTCTCAATTTCCTTCATTTGGTTTAATCAATTCATTCTAGTTGTGTGTGACTCAATAGGATTATATTATGTTGGCAATGAGCTCGATCATATCGACCCTCATAAAACATAAGCGGACTCTAGCAAGCCATTATGTCTACCCAAATAATATAACGTAAGAGTTCACGTTTCCAATGGTACACTTCCATTTCTCCCTTTGTCTCACGATGTTATATTGAACACAAGTCATGGTCCACGTCAACTTGTACTTGTTCAATGCTTTTTCGATCTTGAGTATAATGATAATCCAATCGCATTGGGTATGGCCATACACTTTCATTATTATCACTCATCGAGGGGCCCAAGCAAAACATCTCTCTTTCGAGGGACAAATTTCATCTTCACTTATCATCCTTCCCATCATGATTTCGATCATGCCAAAGATAGCATTTATAGATATCGTGTTAAGATATCATTTGACTAAAATCAAACATAACTTTCATCATATGTAAGGTCATGATAATTTCAGGTCTAGGAACTAAATGAAGTAACCATATGAGATTTAATTATGACATTTGACCATGACATAAATCTCAAACGGGTCAAGTCCAGTCACTTGTTCTCAAACAAGTACCCATAAATTTAATGCGCATCTATGTGCATATAATCATCATATGATTATCCATTAACATTTATACTAATTATTCACTTAATAATTAGGAACGGAGATTATTATAAATAAATATGCAAAACATATAATAATCAAATAATAAATTTTTCATATAATAATAAATAATGTCAACACATAAGTCTATCAACTATAGGCCTAGGGCATAACACTAACAGTCTCCCACTTGCACTAGGCCCAATCTCCGATGTATCGAATACCCATGGACCTAACATGACCATTATGCTTAGCTTGCGGGAGAGCCTTAGTTAATGGGTCCGTCACGTTGTCATCAGTGTCTACTCTGCATATTTTTACGTCTTTCCTTTCGCATATCTCTCGGATAATGTGGAAACGTCGAAGTATGTGTTTGGATCTCTGATGTGACCTTGGTTCCTTTGCTTGTGCAATGGCACCATTATTCTCACAATAAAATTCAATAGGATCCTTGATGCTTGGAACGACTTCCAAATCACTAATGAACTTTTTGATCCAAACAGCTTCCTTAGCTGCATCAGATGCCGCTATGTACTCAGCTTCGGTTGTAGAATTAGCGACGGTACTTTGCTTGGAACTTTTCCAACTGACAGTGCCTCCATTCAGCGTAAACAAAAATCCTGTCTGCGATCTGAAATCATCTTTGTCGGTTTGGAAGCTAGCATCTGTGTAGCCTTTTACTACAAGATCTTCTTCCATTCCTCCAAAGACCAAGAATACATCCTTAGTTCTTCGTAAGTACTTGAGGATATTCTTGACTGCTATCAAATGTGGTTCGCCGGGATCCGATTGTACCTACTCGTCATGCTTAGAGCACACGAGACATCGGGTCTAGTACATAACATAGTATACATGATAGATCCAATTGCCGAAGCATATGGAATACCATTCATTCTCTTTCGCTCATCATTAGTCTTAGGACTTTGAGTCTTGCTAAGAGATACACCATGCAACATTGGCAAGTTTCCTCTTTTAGAATTTTCCATTTGGAATCTTCTAAGAACCTTGCCAATGTAAGCACTTTGACTTAAACCAATCATCCTTTTAGATCTATCTCTATAGATCTTGATACCAAGGATATATGTTGCTTCGCCCATATCTTTCATTGAAAAGCACTTTCCCAACCAAGACTTGACAGTCTGTAGTGCAGGAATGTCATTTCCAATAAGTAAGATATCATCGACATACAACACTAGAAATAGTGCTACGCTCCCACTAATTTTCTTGTATACACAAGGTTCATCTTCGTTCTAGATAAAGCCAAACTCTTTGATTGCTTCATCAAAACGTAGATTCCAACTCCTAGAAGCTTGCTTCAATCCATAAATGGATCTCTGCAACTTACACACCTTGTTAGTGTTGGTGTTATGCCCTAGGCCTATGATTGATAGACTTATGTGTTGACATTATTTATTATTATATGAGATGTTTATTATTTGATTATTATATGTTTTGTATATTTGTTTATAATAATCACTGTCCCTAATTATTAAGAGAATAGATTAGTATAATTGTCAATGGATAATCATGTGATGATTATATGCATAAGAGATGCACATTGAAATTATGGGTACTTGTTAGAGAACAAGTGACTGGACATGACCCGCATGAGATTTATGTAATGGTCAAATGTCATACTTAAATCTCATACGGTTAGCATTTCATTTATTTCCCTAGACTCGAGACTATCATAACCTTACATATGATGAAAGCCATGTTTGATTTTAGTCAAACGATATCTTAACACGATATCTATAAAGGCTATCATTGGCATGATCGGATTCATGATGGGAAGGATGATAAGTCAAGAAGGAGTTTGTCCCTCGGAAGAGAGATGTTATGCTTGGGCCCCTCGATGAATGATAATGATGAAAGTGTATGGCCGTACCCCAATAAGATTGGAATTATCATTATACTCAAGAATCGAGAAAGCATTGAACAATAACAAGTCGACAAGGACCATGACTTGTGTTCAATATAACATCGTGAGACAAAAAGGGATAAATGGAAGTACACCGTTGGAAACGTGAACTCTTACGTTGCATCATTTGGGTAGACATAATGGCTTGCTAGAGTCCGCTTATGTCTTATGAGGTTCGATATGATCGATCTCATTGCCAACATGATGTAATCCTATTGGGTCACACACAACTAGAATGAATTGGTTAAACCGGAGGAAGAATGATTGAGAGACACGTAACGGCTACTTATGTCACGCGACATATCAAGCCAACGGCTTGATATACCGCGCGACATAATAGGCCAATACGCGTTTTGACAGCCTGTCTCTCCTAATTTGATTAGAAGAGGTATTTACACTATTTGTAGTATAAATACAGGGGTTCTGTCAGACCTAAAAGTCTAGCCGAAATTTTAAAGCAAAATTCACAATCAAATTCTCTCAATATTCTTCAAGGTTTAGATCTAGCAATCGACAAGAAATTGTTCTTGGATTCATTCGAAGGTGTGGATACCAAAAGAGGGTCTTCGCTCGTTCATCGATCAAGACCTAGAGTTCAAGCAAGTTGAAGAACGAAGTTTGTGATTCAATATCACATAATCAAATCGTTCGATAGCTCAAGACCGGAAAGCGTTTCAAGGTTGGTTTAATTCTATTTCATTGATATTCAAATTAATTGTATAGAACGGATCCTAGGGCTTCTTGGGTTTTATGTTTTTTAATGCTTAATTCCGCTGCGCATGGACCCGTAAAACCCAACAAAGGGTATCAGAGCCCCGTTCGTATGATTAAGTTTGAATAAACATGCTAGGTTTAAGATATAAATTGTTTATATGCTTATTGCATGTTTTGTATGTGATAGAATTTTAATTGTTTATGTGAAACAATGTGAAAATCGTTTTCAATTTATGCTGAATTAAATCAGTAAAAAGGCCGTTTTATGTGATTTAATTGGCCGTAATCTGTATTGGTTCGAATCCGGAAATCTGTAACCTCGGCCGCCTATGTCGTGCGACATATCGAGCCATGTGGAATTCAGGTCAACCGGCATGTTAGGTCGCGCGACATATTAAGCCTATGGCCGATGTTGTCACGCGACATAATAAGCCAAAACTGGCGTAATCTGTTTGTTCAAATTTTCTCGCTATTCTATGATTGTGTTTACAATCCGATATGTTAATATGAAAACTACGGATGTTATAAAATTGAGTTTATAAGTCCGCGATAGATTGATTCATTGATATACATGATTAATTGATTAAAATATGATTTTAATAATTATTGCAATGTGTATGAAAAACTGGATGTTATAAAATTGAGTTTATAAGTCCATGCTAGATTGATTCATTGTTTATGCATGCTTAATTAATTTAAATGTGTTTTATTAATTGTTGCGATGCATGAATTATTTGTTCTTAATTGTTAAGAATTATTAAATTAGATGTTTAGTTGAAACATGATATTTAGTTTCCTAATATGTTTAGATTTAGACATTGTAAATTTTGGATCTTATGATTGTTTATGGAAACAAGTCATAAATACGCGAAATTTAAAAGGAAACTAATTGTTTATAAAAGGTAAGGATTATGTTGCCTAATCGAGTTGATTTCTAATTATGCATGTCTAGGAGAGTTACTGTCTAAGGAAGAGTTGGTACTTAAGAAGTCCTTGCGGCTCACCTATCTTCCCGGGAACTTACCCGGTGCATGATTTTGACTATCTTTCCGATATGCTTATGATCTACCTTTAAAGAACCTTCATTTAACTTTTAAGTTCTTTATGCCAATTCATGATTAAAAACACTTGAGACCATTCGGATAGTTTTGGGTGGGCTTGCCATAGCAAGGTGCTTTGATTCTATTCGAATGCGAGCAAGATGAGGAAATGGTGGTTCCTATACGTTTTAAAGTGAATGAACTTAATTGGGTTATCAAAATGGTTTTGGACCCAAGGCATAAGATGAGATTAAAATATGCCTAGACATATGATGTCTTGAATTGATCTCATAAAAGATCTAAGAGTCATATATGTGATATGATTGATGTTTTCTACCTAATTAATTTAATTTTGAGCGGTTTGCCATAGCAAACTTGAAATTGAATTAAAGTTGGATCTTAGCCCATTAAATGTATATTATGCTTATTTGCATTTGAAGGTGTATAATTTAGTGGGAGCATTTATTTAAATGCACTATACTTCTCATATAATATGTTTACTTATATGTGTTCATATTTTATGTATATCTTTTTGTAGAATAAATGGCATCAAACAATAATCACTTTTCACTGCGATCCGTCCTTGAGAAGGAAAAGTTGGAAGAGAATGGTACAAACTATATGGATTGGATCCGTAGTTTGAGAATTGTTCTCAAACAAGAGGAGAAACCGTACGTTCTCACCGAACCTATTCCACCCGAACCTCGCCAATGCCGCTAGGGCAATAAGGGAACAATATCGAAGCACAAGCGTGACTCTACGGATGTTAGTTGCCTTATGCTCTCCGCCATGTGCAAGAGTCTTCGAAGAATCTTGAGCACTTGGGGACGATCGACTTAAACAATCGGGCGATGGAAATGTTCCAAATTCAAGCTAGGCAAGAAAGGTACAACACGGTTGCATCCTTGACCTCATGCAAGATGAGTGAAGGACAAGCCGTTGGTCCCCATGCTCTCAAGTTAAAGGGCCACATTGAGCATCTTGAAAGGCTCGGTTTTCCAATTAGCCAAGAGTTGGCTACCGACATAATACTGAATTCATTACCTAAAAGTTTTAGTCATTTCATAATGCACTATAACATGGGTGGAATGAATAGAAACCTTTCCGAGTTAGTTCAAATGTTGACTACTCAAGGAAACCAAGATTGTCGAGAAGAAGACCGATCAAGTGCTAATGGTTAACAAGGGGAAAGGGTTCAAGGGCAAAGGAAAAGCAAAGGTTGCTAATCCTAAGGCAAAGGTTGCCAAGCCCAAAGAGGCCTCCAAGCCTAAAGAGGCTAAGCCTAAGTCCCAAGAGGACGCAATCTGCTTCCATTGCAATGAGATTGGACATTGGAGGAGAAATTGCGCAAAATACAAGGAAGCCTTGAAGAAGAGCAAAGGAGTTGCTTCAACTTCGTGTATCTTTGTTATAGATATATTCCTATCTACTTCTAGTTCTTGGGTATTGGATACCGGATGTGGAACTCACATTTGTTTAAATGTGCAGGGTCTAAAGAACAAGGATGCTTAAGGAAGGTGAAGTGGACCTACGTGTGGGGAATGGAGCAAGAGTTGCTGCATTAGCCGTAGGAACTTATGAAGTTACTTTACCTAGTGGACTAATACTTGTTTTGAACAATTGTTATTACGTTCCAGCTTTAAGTAGGAATATTATTTCGATTTCATGTTTGGATAATGAAGGTTTTAATTTTCTTATATGTGATAAGAAATTTTCTATTTACAAGAGTGATATGCATTATTGTATTGTTTCATTCAATGGCCTTTATATTCTTGATGTTGAAAATCGCGATAATGATGTCTATAACATTAACAAGAAATCTAAACCCAATGATGTAAACCACACTTACTTATGGCATTGTCGTCTTGGCCATATAAACGAGAAACGCATTTCTAAACTCCACAAAGATGGATTTTTGGACTCACATGATTATGAATCATATGAGACATGCGAATCTTGTTTACTTGGCAAGATGACCAAGGACCCATTTACCAAAACCGGTGAAAGGGCGGGCGACTTATTAGGACTCATACATACCGATGTATGTGGGCCTATGAGTAGCGATGCTAGGGGAGGATTTCGGTACTTCATAACATTCACTGATGATTATAGTAGATTTGGATATGTTTATCTAATGAAACATAAGAGTGAATCGTTTGAGATATTTCGAATATTTCAAAATGAGGTGCAAAATCAACTTGGCAAAACTATTAAGGTACTTCGATCCGATCGAGGTGGTGAATATTTGAGCCAAGAATTTGACGATCATCTTAAGAGTTGTGGAATCGTTTCGAACTCTCTCCACCGGAACACCACAATGGAATGGTGTGTCCGAAAGGAGGAATAGAACTTTGTTAGACATGGTTCGTTCTATGATGAGTCAAGTTGAGCTTCCTTTATCCTTTTGGGGACATGCACTAGAAACTCGCTTTCACTATAAACAGAGTTCCTACCAAATCGGTTCAAAAGACCCCATATGAGATGTGGCATGGAAGAAAACCTAGTTTGTCTTTCATGAAGATTTGGGGTTGTGATGCATATGTCAAGAAGTTAACTTCTGACAAGCTAGCACCTAAATCTGATAAATGTATTTTTATGGGATATCCTAAGGAAACCAAAGGATACTATTTTTACAACCGAAACGAGAACAAAGTGTTTGTTGCTCGAAATGGTACTTTCTTAGAAAAGGAGTTTCTTCGCAAAGGAACCAGTGGGAGTAAAATAGATCTCGAAGAAGTTCGAGAACCCGAAAACAACATTGAACCAATGGTAGAAACTGAACCAAGTTCACAAACCGTTGTGGAACCGGTTCAAGATGCACAAGTTCCTCGCCGAAGTGGTAGATCACGATCCGAACCCGAGAGATATGGATTTCTCGTTACGGAAAGTGATGAAGTGGAGTTAATCGAAAATGATGAACCCACTTGCTATCAAGAAGCGATGTCCGCTCCGGATTCGGAAAAATGGCAAGAAGCCATGAAGTCCGAATTACAATCCATGGCTGATAATCAAGTTTGGAACTTGATTGATCCACCGAAGTTGTAAAAACCATAGGGTGCAAATGGGTTTTCAAGAAAAAGACCGACATGGATGGGAAGGTGCACACCTATAAGGCTAGGTTAGTAGCTAAGGGATATAGGCAGATTCATGGCATAGACTATGATGAAACCTTTTCGCCTGTAGCTATGCTTAAGTCTATTAGAATTTTACTTGCCATAGCTGCATATTATGACTATGAAATATGGCAAATGGATGTCAAAACAGCTTTCCTTAATGGGAAGTTACTTGAGGATGTATACATGATACAACCCGAAGGTTTTATCACCCGTAAAATTCTAACAAGGTGTGTAAGTTGCAAAAATCCATTTATGGATTGAAGCAAGCTTCAAGGAGTTGGAATCTACGTTTTGATGAAGCAATCAAGGAGTTTGGTTTTATCAAGAACGAAGATGAACCTTGTGTATACAAGAAAATTAGTGGGAGCGTAGCACTATTTTTAGTGTTGTATGTCGACGATATCTTACTCATTGGAAATGACATTCCTGCACTACAGACTGTCAAGTCTTGGTTGGGAAAGTGCTTTTCAATGAAAGATATGGGCGAAGCCGCATATATCCTTGGTATCAAGATCTATAGAGATAGATCCAAGAGGATGATTGGTTTAAGTCAAAGTACTTACATTGACAAAGTCCTTAGAAGATTCCAAATGGAAAATTCTAAAAGAGGGAATTTGCCAATGTTGCATGGTATATCTCTTAGCAAGAATCAATGTCCAAAGACTAATGATGAGCGAAAGAGAATGAATGGTATTCCATATGCTTCGGCAATTGGGTCTATCATGTATGCTATGTTATGTACTAGACCCGATGTCTCATGTGCTCTAAGCATGACGAGTAGGTACCAATCAGATCCCGTGAACCACATTGGATAGCGCCAAGAATATCCTTAAGTACTTACGAAGAACTAAGGATGCATTCTTGGTCTTTGGAGGAATGGAAGAAGATCTTGTAGTCAAAGGCTACGGATGCTAGCTTCCAAACCGACAAAGATGATTTTAGATCGCAGTCCTGGATTTTTGTTTATGCTTAATGGAGGCACCGTGAGTTGGAAAAGTTCCAAGCAAAGTACCGTCGCCGATTCTACAATCGAAGCCGAGTACATAGCGGCATCCGATGCAGCTAAGGAAGCGCTTTGGATCAAGAAGTTCATTAGTGATTTGGAAGTCGTTCCAAGCATCAGAGATCCTATTGAACTTTACCGTGATAACAATGGGGCCATTGCACAAGCAAAGGAACCAAGATCACACCAGAGATCCAAACACATACTTCGACGTTTCCACATTATCCGTGAGATATGTGAAAGGGAAGACGTTAAGATATGCAAGAGTAGACATCGATGACAACGTGGCGGACTCCACTAACTAAGGCTCTCTCACAAGCTAAACATGATGGTCATGTTAGGTCCATGGGTATTCGATACATGGTAGATTGGGCCTAGTGCAAGTGGGAGACTGTTGGTGTTATGCCCTAGGCCTATGATTGATAGACTTATGTGTTGACATTATTTATTATTATATGAGATGTTTATTATTTGATTATTATATGTTTTGTATATTTGTTTATAATAATCACCGTCCCTAATTATTAAGAGAATAGATTAGTATAATTGTCAATGGATAATCATGTGATGATTATATACATAAGAGATGCACATTGAAATTATGGGTAATTGTTAGAGAACAAGTGATTGGACATGACCCGCATGAGATTTATGTAATGGTCAAATGTCATACTTAAATCTCATACGGTTACTTCATTTATTTCCTAGACTCGAGACTATCATAACCTTACATATGATGAAAGCCATGTTTGATTTTAGTCAAACGATATCTTAACACGATATCTATAAAGGCTATCATTGGCATGATCGGATTCATGATGGGAAGGATGATAAGTCAAGAAGGAGTTTGTCCCTCGGAAGAGAGATGTTATGCTTGGGCCCCTCGATGAATGATAATGATGAAAGTGTATGGCCGTACCCCAATAAGATTGGAATTATCATTATACTCAAGAATCGAGAAAGCATTGAACAATAACAAGTCGACAAGGACCATGACTTGTGTTCAATATAACATCGTGAGACAAAAAGGGATAAATGGAAGTACACCGTTGGAAACGTGAACTCTTACGTTGCATCATTTGGGTAGACATAATGGCTTGCTAGAGTCCGCTTATGTCTTATGAGGTTCGATATGATCGATCTCATTGCCAACATGATGTAATCCTATTGGGTCACACACAACTAGAATGAATTGGTTAAACCGGAGGAAGAATGATTGAGAGACACAGAAACTGGCTACTTATGTCACGCGACATATCAAGCCAATGGCTTGATATACCGCGCGACATAATAGGCCAATACGCGTTTTGACAGCCTGTCTCTCCTAATTTGATTAGAAGAGGTATTTACACTATTTGTAGTATAAATACAGGGGTTCTGTCAGACCTAAAAGTCTAGCCGAAATTTTAAAGCAAAATTCACAATCAAATTCTCTCAATATTCTTCAAGGTTTAGATCTAGCAATCGACAAGAAATTGTTCTTGGATTCATTCGAAGGTGTGGATACCAAAAGAGGGTCTTCGCTCGTTCATCGATCAAGACCTAGAGTTCAAGCAAGTTGAAGAACGAAGTTTGTGATTCAATATCACATAATCAAATCGTTCGATAGCTCAAGACCGGAAAGCGTTTCAAGGTTGGTTTAATTCTATTTCATTGATATTCAAATTAATTGTATAGAACGGATATTAGGGCTTCTTGGGTTTTATGTTTTTTAATGCTTAATTCCGCTGCGCATGGACCCGTAAAACCCAACAGTTAGAATTTTTTGGACTGACAAAACCTTCAGGTTGTATCATGTATACATCCTCAAGTAACTTCCCATTTAGGAAAGCTGTCTTGACATCCATTTGACATATCTCATAGTCATAATATGCGGCTATGGCAATTAAAATTCTAATAGACTTAAGCATAGCTACAGGTGAAAAGGTTTCATCATAGTCGATGCCATGAATCTGCCTATATCCCTTAGCTACAAGCCTAGCCTTATAGGTGTGCACCTTCCCATCCATGTCGGTCTTTTTCTTGAAGACCCATTTGCACCCTATGGTTTTTACACCTTCGGGTGGATCAATCAAGTTCCAAACTTGATTATCATCCATGGATTGTAATTCGGACTTCATGGCCTCTTGCCATTTTTCCGAATCAGGAGCGGACATCACTTCTTGATAGCAAGTAGGTTCATCGTTTTCGATTAACTCCACTTCATCACTTTTCGTAACGAGAAATCCATATCTCTCGGGTTTGAATCGTGACCTACCACTTCGGCGAAGGACTTGTGCATCTTGAACCGGTTTCACAACTCCTTGTGAATTTGGTTCAGTTTCTACCATTGGTTCAATGTTGTTTTCGGGTTCTCGAATTTCTTCGAGATCTATTTTACTCCCACTGGTTACTTTGCGAAGCAACTCCTTTTCTAAGAAAGTACCATTTCGAGCAACAAATACTTTGTTCTCATTTCGGTTGTAGAAATAGTATCCTTTAGTTTCCTTAGGATAACCCACGAAAACACATTTATCAGACTTAGGTGCTAGCTTGTCAGAAGTTAACTTCTTGACATATACATTGCAACCCCAAATCTTCATGAAAGACAAACTAGGTTTTCTTCCATGCCACATCTCATATGGGGTCTTTTGAACCGATTTGGTAGGAACTCTGTTTATAGTGAAAGCAGCAGTTTCTAGTGCATGTCCCCAAAAGGAAAAAGGAAGCTCAACTTGACTCATCATAGAACGAACCATGTCCAACAAAGTTCTATTCCTCCTTTCAGATACACCATTCCATTATGGTGTTCTGGGTGGAGAGAGTTCTGAAACGATTCCACAACTCTTAAGATGACTGTCAAATTCTTGGCTCAAATATTCGCCACCTCGATCGGATCGAAGTACTTTAATAGTTTTGCCAAGTTGATTTTGCACCTCATATTGAAATATTCGAAATATCTCAAACGATTCACTTTTATTTTTCATTAGATAAACATATTCAAATCTACTATAATCATCAGTGAATGTTATGAAGTACTGAAATCCTCCCCTAGCATTGCTACTCATAGGTCCATACACATCGGTATGTATGAGGCCTAATAAGTCGCCCGCCCTTTCACCATTTTTGGTAAATGGGGCCTTGATCATCTTGCCAAGTAAACAAGATTCGCATGTCTCATATGATTCATAATCATGTGAGTCTAACAATCCATCTTTGTGAAATTTAGAAATGCGTTTCTCATTTATATGGCCAAGACGACAATGCCATAAGTAAGTGTGGTTTACATCATTGGGTTTAGATTTCTTGTTAATGTTATAGACATCATTATCACGATTTTCAACATCAAGGATATAAAGGCCATTGAATGAAATAGCAGTACAATAATGCATATCATTCTTGTAAATAGAAAACTTCTTATCACATATAAGAAAATTAAAACCTTCATTATCCAAACATGAAATCGAAATAATATTCCTACTTAAAGCTGGAACGTAATAACAATTGTTCAAAACAAGTATTAGTCCACTAGGTAAAGTAACTTCATAAGTTCCTACGGCTAATGCAGCAACTCTTGCTCCATTCCCCACACGTAGGTCCACTTCACCATCTTCAAGCATCCTTCTGTTCTTTAGACCCTGCACATTTAAACAAATGTGAGATCCACATCCGGTATCCAATACCCAAGAACTAGAAGTAGATAGTAATATATCTATAACAAAGATACCTGAAGTCGAAGCAACACCTTTGCTCTTCTTCAGTGCTTCCTTGTATTTTAAGCAGTTTCTCCTCCAATGTCCAATCTCATTGCAATGGAAGCAGAATGCCTCCTCTTGGGACTTGGGCTTAGCCTCTTTGGGTTTGGCACCCTCTTTGGGTTTGGCAACATTTGCCTTAGGATTAGCAACTTGTGTCTTTCCTTTACCCTTGAAACCCTTCCCCTTGTTAACTATCAACACTTGATCGGTTTTCTACTTGACAATACTGGTTTCCGCAGTGTTCAACATTTGAACTAACTCGGAAAGGTTCTTATTCATGCCCCCCATATTATAGTTCATTATGAAATTACTAAAACCTTCGGGCAATGAATTCAATATCATGTCAGTAGCCAATTCTTGGCTAATTGGAAAACCGAGCTTTTCAAGATGCTTGATGTGGCCCTTCATCTTTAGAACATGGGGACCAACAGCTTGTCCTTCACTGATCTTGCATGAGGTCAGGGCCTTAACTGTGTTATACCTTTCTTACCTTGCTTGAACTTGGAACATTTCCATCAGTCGATTGTTTAGATCAACTGTCCCCAAGTGCTCAAGATCCTTCTGAAGGCTCTTGCACATGGCGGAGAGCATGAGGCAACCAACATCAGTAGCATCACGCTTATGCTTCAGATATTGATCTCTCACTGCCCTAGCAGCATTGGCAGCAGGTTCAGGTGGAATAGGTTCCTCGAGAACGTACAACTTTTCCTCTTGCCTGAGAACAATTCTCACGCTACGGATCCAATCCATATAGTTTGAACCATTCTTTTCCAACTTTTCCTTCTCAAGGACAGATCGCAGTGACATATGATTATTGTTTGATGCCATTTATTCTACAAAAAGATATACATAAAATATGAACACATATGAGCAAACATATTATATGAGAAGTATAATGCATTTACATAAAATAAATGCTCCCACTAAATTATACACCTTCCAATGCAAATAAGCATAATATACATTTAATGGGCTAAGATCCAACTTTAATTTAATTTCAAGTTTGCTATGGCAAACCGCTCAAAACTAAATTAATTAGGTAGAAACATCAATCATATCGCATATATGACTCTTAGATCTTTTATGAGATTTATTTAAGACATCATATGTTTAAGCATATTTTAATTTCATCTTATGCCTTGGGTCCAAAACCATTTTGATAACCCAATTAAGTTCATTCACTTTAAACGTATAGGAACCACCATTTCCTCATCTTGCTCGCAAACGAATAGAATCAAAGTACCTTGCTATGGCAAGCCCACCCAAAACTATTTGAGTGGTCTCAAGTGTTTTAATCATGAATTGACATAAAGAACTTAAAAGTTAAATAAAGGTTCTTTAAAGCAGATTATAAGCACATCAGCAAAGATAATCATAATCGCGCACCAGGTAAGTTCCCAGGAAGATAGGTGAGCCACAAGGACTACTTAAGTACCAAATCTCTCCTTCGACAGAACTCTCCTAGACATGCACAATCAGAAATCACCTCTGATTTGCAACATAATCAATACTTTGTATTAACAATTAGATTCCTTTAAAATTTGCGTAAACTGACTTGTTTCTCATAAACAATCAGAAAACCAAAATTTCAATGTTTCAATTTAAACATTCAGGAGATTATATTTCTATGTTTCAACAAAACATCTAACAAAGTTCTTAACACATAAGAACACATAATTCATGCATCGCAACAATTAATAAAATCATATTTAAATTAATTAAGCATGCATAAACAATGAATTAATCTAGCATAGCCCTATAAACTTAATTTTCAAAAAATTATAGCATCCAGATTAAGACATAAACATATCAGATTGTAAACATATTCACAGATTAGCAGGATTATTTAACAAACTAATTCTGCCCAGATTGGACAAGTTTTGTCGCGTGACAGAGGCAAGCTTTGTCGGTTGACACAAGCAAGCATTGTCGCGTGATACAAGCAACCAGATTTGCAGATTTGCAGTTTCAATCAATTCTTAATCATAGAGCAATTAAATCATATAAACAACTTTTAACGTATTTAATTCAATATGAATAGAACACGATTTAGGCATATTGTTTCAAAAACAATCAAACTATCGCATACAAAACATGCAAAAATCATATAAACAATTTATATCAATTTTTCTAGCATGTTAATTCAAACTTAACCCTACGAACGGGGCTCTGATACCACTGTTGGGTTTTATGGGTCCATGCGCAGCGGAATTAAGCATCTAATAACACAAAACCCAAGAGCCTAGGATTCATTCTATATGATTAAATTGAATTCCTATGAGATAGAATTAACCAACCTTAATTGCTTTCCGTTCTTGAGCTATCGAACAAGTAAACAATGTGATTTTCTTAAATAAAGCCAAGGAAGGTTCTAGAAGCTTAATTTCCAAATTTGACTTGTCTCAAATCATTCCAAAATAGATTTTTAGCCAAAAATAGACGAATCCAATCACTGCTATGGAGAAACTGGTCCGATTGCAAAAGGGGAAAAGAGACCATTTTCTTTCCAACCTTCAATCTTGGATGAGGTATAATTTTCAATCTCACAAGGGGCTTTTTGATAACACCTTCAAAATCAAATCTTTATGGCATTTGAAGGATCTCTCGCCGGATTGGGACCTTTTGAGAGCAGCAGCAAGGTTCTGGGATGTTCGGAGACACGTTTACTCCTTTTCCTACAATGAGATCGTCCCCACCTTCGAGGATTTTAGAGAATTGATTGGGGTCCGAAAATCAAGGCTATTTTGATTCCACTAGTTGGGGATTTACCAGTAATCCCAAAGCTGGCATCTTTTCTGCAAATTTCTCTGGAAGAAGCTGAAGGGATGACGATAGCTCCCGATAGGATCGACATCTCTGATATTTCGAGCAGATTCATGTCTCTGGGTACTGCTGGGACCACGGTTTCTATGGATGCTTTCATTCTCTGCGTATTCTCTTTCCTTTTCACTGTTGAATCCTTTGGAGTGTGCCATAGCGGACTTTTGGACATGGTCCGAGACTGCAGGGCTGGGAGAGATATTGTCCCTCTGATTTTAGGAGAGACGCTGCACGGTATTGATAGGATGGCTATGGGGGACATTTTCATGCGATCAGGGAGCCCAGCTGTACTGACTCTGTGGTTGCAAGAGCGACTCAAGGCTTTACCTACTCATTGTCCTTAGGTGATTTCTCGGAGGGGTTCACCGAGACAGTAGGATCAGGATCGCTGGGAGCTAATGATGGTTTGGCTGTCTACTTCGGATGTTTGTTGGTGGGTGCCTGACTGGAGGTTGCAGACTAGGAGGCCATTTCAGGAGTCCGACATAGTGAGGGTTCCAGTGCTATCCTTGTCGTCCTTTTACATTCCCCGCTTAGTATCGAAACAGTTTGGGGCCTTGCAGGAGCCATAGGATGACTGGGAGTACATTCGCACCATGGATGTGGCACCTTTAGACATGAGAGATCTAGACAGCTTCTCCTTTTTCTTGAGAGCATGGACATATGCTGCTTTTCCACCCAGAGCCATTCTCAAGAATAGGAAGAGTACCATTTTGACCACAGCTTACCTGGATTGGTATGAGAAGGAAATGGGGGTGACTCAAATTCTCTTGGGAGAGAGGCGTCAGGCCTTATTTGGTGTTGATAGTGACTCTAGCAGGACTTTGAGGGAGGCCAAGGCAAAGGCTAGTCGCCATAACCAATCGAGTGATTTCATCAAAGATATGGAAGTCAGATATGAGAGACTATCGGAGATTCCTCCTCTCACCGAGGCTCAGCGGGAGGAGATAAAGACTCATGCCAGGGTAGAGAAGGCACTTATTGACACAGGTTTGATCGAGGCTCCAGTGAGGGTGCTCGAGATAGGGATGAGGGAGACAGACATCATTGAAAAGAAGGGAAGAACACTCGACGAGGTCGAGGTCGGGGAGAAGAACAAGGATGACGCTGCTGCTGACAACTAAGAGACTTCTCTAAGCATCCACTTATTGCTTTATTTGCAGACAGATTAGTTGATTAGGTCTTTTATTGTATATTTTTGTCTTCATAGCAGGTTAGGAGAGTCAAGAGTAGACCGTTCTTGAACGCATCAAGAAGTTTTTAATTTGTAAAAACAAGAGATATTATCTTAGAATTTTTCAAGACACATTTCATGGAAATCTGGATGTCTTATTTATTGTTTAGACTGAACCATTTCTGGCTGCCTACGTTCCCCTTTTATAAGAAAGACTAAGGGGCTCAGGTCTCCGTAGTTCATTCTAATGAACTTTTTTGGTTTTTTTTTTTTTGGTGCAACCCTATTTTCTGCCTAGACCGCCCTTTTCAGGGTTTTCAGTCTAGTTGTGTATTACTCTTTTTACACTTTATTTTTATATGTTTTTTCTTTTGGTGCAACCCTGTTTTTTGCTTAGACCGCCATTTTCAGGGTTTTCAGCCTAGCTGGGTATTATTTTTTTCGCACTATTTATTAATTTTTTTATTATTATTTTTTTAGACATAATAACGATGAAGCTTGTCACCGTTGACAGTGTGAACAAAAGGATTGCCATCCAGATCCGCAAGTTTCATTGCTCCTCCCGATAGTATCTTCTGTACCACATACGGGTCGATCCAAACATTCTCCCATTTTCCTAGAGGGTTGTCTCTGGTAGGGGGCTTCTCTTTCAATACCAAATCTCCTTCTTTGATGTCTCTGGCCTTGACCTTTTTATCGAATGCCCTAGCCATTCGCCTCTGATAGGCTCGGGTATGTTCCATTGCTCTTAGTCTCCATTCATCAAGCAAGGCGAGCTCATCATATCGGCTGTGCAACCAATCTACTTCATTGATGCTATTTTCCAAGAGAACCCTTAGTGACGGAATTTTCAACTCTACATGCAGGACTGCTACCATTCTGTAAGTCAAGGCAAAAGGGGTTTCTCCCGTGGCTGTTCTGACAGAAGTCCTATAGACCCAGAGTGCTAGATGTAGCTTTTTGGCCAGTTACGACCACGAGTGGCCATCTTTCGGATGATTCTCTCAAGCGTTTTGTTTGCAGCTTCTACCGCTCAATTGGTCTGAGGCCTGTATGGGGATGATTTGTGGCGAGTGACTTTGAATTCTGACAGCAATCTATCGTAGTCTCCTTCAAAGTATGTCCCGTTATCTGAGACAATCTCATTTGGCACCCCATATCTGCACATGATGTTCTCTTTGATAAACTGGGCAACCTTCTTGGATGTGAGGACCTTGTAATATTTTGCTTCCACCCACTTCATGAAATAGTCCACTGCCACTAACACAAATTCATGCCCATAGCTTCCAGCTGGGGCTATCTTCCCAATTACATCAATACCCCAAGTTGCAAACGGCCAAGGCATCGTTATGCAGTACAAGTCATGAGGTGAGAGATGATTGAGGTTGGCAAACTGCTGGCACTTGTTACACTCTCGGACATGTTGAATACAGTCTGTTTCCATGGAGATCCAGTAGTAGCCCATTCTGAGGATAACTTGCATCAATGCTTTGGCATTCATGTGAGGACCGCAGGGACCATTATGGACGTTGTTCATTAGCTCTTTTGATCTTTCTTTGGTGACACACAGCAGGAGTGGTCCTTGGTATCGCTTTTTGTATAGATCGTCTCCCAGAATGACATAGTGAGAGGCCAGTCGCTTCAAAGCTTGCAAGCTCTTGGCTTTGATGCCTTCCTTCAGATTACCTTCTTCGTCTCTGAATGCTGATTCCCCATCTTTGAGAAACTGGTAAACTTGATTGTACCAAGGTTCCTTGACGAGTTCAGGTCCCACTTCTATTTCATAACAGAAGGCTGGTGTTTCCCTTCTACCCACTCTGAATAGTTTTACTGCCTTTCCCTCAGGAATTTCTACCGGTGAGGCTAGAGTATCCAAGGCATCTGCAAATCTATTCTTATCTCTTGGCAGATAGTGGAAGGTCACTTCTTTGAACTGCTCTATCAATTCTTCCATATAGGCATGGTACTTATGTAAGTTAGGATCCACAGTCTTCCATTTATTCGAGACCTGGTTAATGATCAGGGCTGAGTCTCCGTAGACCTCGAGTTCCTTGACATTTCTTTCTAGGGAGGCATCTAAACTGGCTATACAAGCTTCATACTCCACTGCATTGTTTGTGACAAAGAGTTCAGCTTGATGACTATCGGCGTATGCTCATCTTTTGGGTCTACCAACAACATTCCTATGCCATTTCCCCTTTTGTTAGCAGCTCCGTCGAAGAAGAGTTGCCATCGGTTCTCGAGTTTAAAAGCAAAATTTCCCTCGTCCGGAAATTGGGGTTCAGGGCATCGGTCCTCATTACTAGGGAAATTTGTCAAATGGTCTAAGAGTGCTTGACCCTTGATAGCCTTTCCGGTTACATAGTTGATGTCAAACTCTGCCAGGAAGAATGACCACTTTGTCAGGCGCATCGAAGGGGAAGGTTTGTCAAAGAGGTACTTGATGGGGTCCATTTTTTAGACCAAATTTACCGAGTGAGCCAGCATGTAGTGTTTCAGTTTCCTGACTACCCAGACTAGTCCTACACAGGTCTTTTCACACGCTAAGTAATTGAGCTCACTCCCTTGCAGCTTCCGAATCACAAAGTAAATGGCATTCTCTACCCGAGAATCTATCTTTTCCTGGGCCAGCATGGCCCCAACTGCCGTGTCGATGACCGTGAGATAGAGCAGAAGAGGTTTCTGTCCATGCGGGGGGCATAATACCGGGGGATTTACTAGGTATGCCTTAATTTTATTAAAGGCATCATGGCATTCTTCATTCCAATCTGTATCGACATTCTTCTTTATAAGCTTGAAGATGGGCTCACACTTGGTTGTCAGCAGGTTAACGAAATGGTTGATGTATTGCAGTTTACCCATAAAGCTTTTGACTTTTATCTGGGATCGAGGCGGTCTCATGTCCATAATGGCTTTGATCTTTCGGGGGTCGGCTTCAATGCCTCGCTCTATGACCATATACCCAAGTACTTTTCCCCTGGTCACTCCAAAGGTGCACTTTGCAGGGTTCATCCTCATAGAATGCTTCCTTAACCGCTCGAAAAACTTTCGGAGATCAACAAAGTGTTGTTCGTCTGCGCCCTTGGAA
The DNA here is from genome assembly GCA_022495995.1 of Adenophora triphylla var. japonica. Taxonomy (NCBI): domain Eukaryota; kingdom Viridiplantae; phylum Streptophyta; class Magnoliopsida; order Asterales; family Campanulaceae; genus Adenophora; species Adenophora triphylla. The sequence goes on along the minus strand of JAFEMH010000880.1, from coordinate 201,293 downwards.
TGGATAATCATATCATCGACATAGACCTCAATCTCCTTGTGGATCATGTCATGAAAAAGCGCAGTTGCTGCCCTCTGATAAGTAGCCCCAGCGTGTTTTAACCCAAAAGGCATCACCGTGTAACAGTATGTCCCCCATGGCGTGGTGGAAGCTATCTTCTCCTGGTCCTCTTCTGCCATCTTGATCTGATTGTAGCCAGTAAAACCATCAATGAATGACTTGACTTCGTAGTTGGCTGTGGCGTCCACCAAAATATCTATGTTTGCCAACGGGTAGTCATCTTTGGGACTAACTTTGTTTAGATCCCAGAAGTCCACACAGCAGCGTACCTTCCCATTTGCTTTGGTCACGGTCACAATGTTCGATAACCAGGTCAGATATTCAATGACCCTGATGAATCCTACATGGAGCATCTTTTCAATTTCCTCTTTGACTTGTAAAGACCATTCTAGCTTGATTTTCCTTAGATTTTGTTTCACAGGCTTGGCATCAGGTGTCAAAGGAGTCCTGTGTTCTACAATCGAGTTATCCAGCCCCGGCATATCCTTGTAAGACCAGGCGAACACATCCACATAATCTCTGAGCAGATCAATCAGTCTGTCCTGTTCGGCCCCTTGGAAGAAGTTCCCGATCTGTGTCTCTTTAGGTTCTTTGATAGTACCCAAGTTAACACTAGTTAAAACCTCCTCGGCAGATTGGGCACGATTTCCCTCTTTATCAATAAACTGCTTAAAGATTTCTTAATGTATTGTTCATTTAGTGTGTCTGCATCTTGTTCAAATGAATCATTATTAACTTTTGTTAGATTATTAGTTAATTTATCATTTGTTAAGTTGGCAATAAGGGGATACTCAGAAATATCTATCATTTCATTTAATGCAAAGGGAAAGATGACATTGGCGACATACTCATAATCTTCAGGTGTAAGGCCGTCAGAAGACTCGGAGGACTCGATCTCAAAGACTCTTAAACCTATACTACTAATGACAAAGTGTTTGACTGGACTAGACAGGGAGGTACTCTTCACTGTTACTGTCTGGGGGAGAAGCAAATTTGTCGGTGTTCACAAAGTTGGGAAGATCGAACTAGCCAAAAGATTTACCGGGGTCGTTCGTGGGTCGATGCCTTGGAAAAGCGGTAAGGGGATCAAGGGAGGCCTGGTGCAGTCTCTCGGCAAGCTCCTCTGTAACAACCGAACTAATGGACTGAAGAGTATGATTCATTTTGTCAAGGCATTGCTGGTAAGTCATCTTCCCTTTGCTGATTTTTGACACCACCACCTTATCTGTGTAGCCGACAGGGGGGTTGGCTTGGATGATACTGATAAAATCTTCCTCAGGTGAGACCTTGATTCTGCCCTGACTGACCATACGTTCTATGGGGACCCTGTGTTCTTCCTCCAAATCTTCCAACTTCTCATTGAACTTGACGATGGCTATGAACTCGGAACTCTCTACCTCTAAGGGATCGACCGGGCGGGAATTGCTGGGATGGATCTTGCTCTGATTAACTGAGGCTTTGACGGCTCTTTAGAGTAGCTGACACAGTAATCTAACTTGCCTAAGGGTTCTCCTAGCGTTCATACGTTGGTATCTCCTGCTTCATATCTCTCCTTCAGCTTTTGTTGGGAGGACTTCTTCTTCTTTCTCCTCTTTGAGGGGGAATCCTCATTGATCCATTCCTGGTAGGCATCCTCCAGACATTCATCACAGTCGCAGACATCGTACCAAATGTGGGGCTTGGGTTGAGCTGGTGCGGCTTCCTCTCTAAGTATCGGGTTACCACCATTGTTTGCTATCAGATCTGCCATTCTAAACCTCTGAGTAGACGAAACTGATGATTTTGACGAATTGTCTGAGCCTGAAATTTCTGCACTGAAAAGCCGCTGACCCAGTATTCTCACCCACTTCTTTCTCGCTGGGGCAAGGGATAGGCAAGGTTTAGACTCGGGGGGTAGGTGTTTAGGCTGAAGGCTCAAGTAACATGCAGTTAAGCATCTTCAATTTTACTTAAAATAGTGTCTTTTAATTATCTATATTTGGTTGGAAAAGGTTGCCTTTTTTCACAACTACTCTAGATCCTGGATCAGTGGGTTCCATCACTACGTCTATAAGCCCCTCGCTTTGCACCTGTATTTCGACATCCCAGGGTGGACAGCCCCGGGTGAGGGTCCTATAGGGCAAGTGGATCCCATCTACCGAAAGAGAAGAACGGTCCTAGGGTCTAGCGGATCATAGGAATTTTGACGCACGAGCGATGCGGATTATAGTCAATGTCAATGCCATCAAAGTCAAGTCTTTAGCCTTAACAAAATTTTGGCAGAGTTTCGCTTGCACGAGAAACTTTTGACTTCGGCGTTGTACAAGAAAGATAATAGGCATAGGTCAGACGTTAAAATTCGAATGACACGGTGTCACATTGAGCGTTGTTGCATACTTTGTGCAAGTCAAAGTCAAAGTCAATGCCAGGGTCAAGATTTTGCCAATTTTTCCTAACGAAATTTCGGCATGGCTTCGCTTGCGCGAGGAATCTTGACTCTTAGCATGGGCTCAAATTTGACTTTTACAGGGGTATACGACGAGGCTGTATGACACGATCTAGTCAAAAACCAACCAAAAAGTCACGGTTTTGAAAGTGTGACACGGACTAGTGCAGTGGTCGACAGGCTGCCATGGGGAGTTTGGGATGATTTCGTGCGCGCCCGGGAGCGTCGTAACACTGTCCGTGACAGCAACTGAACAACCATCCCGATTAAGGACGTGCGTGCAAAAGTGTACAGGAGATATATAGTGCGCGTAGTGTGCGGTCACCTAAAAATTCTTTTTTGAGTTAAAATAGAGATTTTTCATAATGTGTTTTACAAGAATATTTTGGGACGGGAAAAATGCATCACATAAGCACATAAATTTTCTGGTCTGTTAGATTCTGGACAAAACAGGTCCAGAAATCACCACAGTTTCCAGATTAATGCCAGATGAAAACTGTCCTGGTGGAACTGCTGATAAAGCCGCACGGCACAGACCAGGGCAGATCAGGCCGCCCGGCTGGAACCAGCAGTTTTCCAGGTTCCAAATTGTTGCCTTTCCAGAATGTTTAGCCAAGAATTATGGGCAAATTTCAGCTTCATATTTGTACCTGCTTATCATTCAGAGTATATACAATCTAAAAATAGCACAAAGAATGCATGAAAAAAAAAAATTGCACAAGCACAAAGATCGGACCCGAGACGGAAGGCTAACCCTCGTAAATGTTCCAAAGCTTCTTATGAGAGAAGAAGTTTGGAAACATTTGCTTGTTCCTCAGCAGAGTCGCCAACTGTGAATTACCCCCACATTTTTTATATGCGAAAAGGGCCGAGTTCACCTCAGTTGGAAGACACCAAATTTATGAAAAACGGAGTCGCCACGCCATTTTGATTTATCCTCAAAACTTTGAAAAAAAGGAAAAGGGTTCGGAGGTTAAGTTACTTTTGGGAAGAACGCTTGGCGTTCACCCAAGGAGCCTTGCAATAGCAAGTCTTCCAAGGTCCAAAATTTGTGCTTGTTTGTGTGCGTGTGTGATTTGAGAAAAGAGAAAAGATGTGGCAAGTTTATTATCCGAACGTAAGAACCATTTTAAGAATGTTTTAGTTTGGGATACCTTGGACTTTGGTGTTTCGGGATTTTGATCCCATACTCACTTTAAACTTATGATCATCATTACGGGACCTATCTACTCCTCCCATTAGATTAATCAACCAACATAGGCGTAGGAGCCTTGGTATGTCTTAATCTAACTTTCCTTGGGAATTTTAGTCAAATGTGTTCAAAGAAACCGTTTTTAAGTTCAAGAATGAGACTTTTTAGAAAAAGAATGAATTTTTGTCCATCAATCCTACATCTTGATACAATGATGGTTCATAGGGACATTTTGTGTTTATCTCAAGTGATTATCGGAGATTTTGGGACCAAGACTCATTGATTTCTAAAGGGACAAAGATTATGGCATTTTTAATGGGATTGATGTAAAGATGGAGTCTTTACACCAATCCTCACTATGGAATGCTCAAGAACCATGAGACTAGGGGAATGGGATATAAAGATTGAATCTTATGTTCATCCTATGTCTTTTATGCCTTAGTAGGCTTTTAGACAATCCTTGGAAAAAGATTCCAACTTTAGAAATATGGGGAGAACAATATTAACATAAAGATTGCATTTTTAATATGGAAATACAATGAGTATCATTAATCTAAAAACATAATTTAAAAGGATGATCTTCATGGCTTCTCCTATGTCCTTAATACCTCATTAGGTGGACAATCCTTAGAAAAACTAGATCAAGGGAAGGGGATGACATATAGTAAATAAAGATTGCATTTTTATGCATAAATGTAAAGGGGGATCACATCCTCATTTGGTAGATCATCCCTAGAACAAGCCACTTGTGGAATCTTGTTCATCATTGGGAGAGGATCTCCATTGAGTCATTTGTGTAGGGGAGTGAGAAATATAGAGTTACATTGCTAAATATTAAAGCTTTATAACATAAATAAAGATAAACAACAAGTAACAATAGAATAAGAGTATATATGAGTGTATCAAGGGTGAGGGAAGGAGAGATTACCAATATTGGTATTTCTCTATCTTCCAAGGGAGGTTATCCTAGGCAATATATATTAGGAATAGATTAAGGTAGGATTAGTGTATGAGAGAGAGTGATTTTATGTGTTTTTGGAAACTGGATTTCGAGTTGTGATTTCTACAGAGTAACAGTGCTCAAAATTCTCTTTTCAAAATGAATAGAGGAGGCCTCTATTTATAGGCTTCTGGTGTGCTTCTTATAAGGCCGCCCTAAGCATGACCATGCGGCAAAATAAGCCGCTCGGCGCCTTCTCCCCGTCGCGTCGCCTTGTTTCTGGAAACATGCAAGGTGGCAGGTTGGAAGCTTCTTTCCAACGAGATCCTATCCAAAATTCTTATTCCTGATAGGTCCTTCCTTGCTCGGAAAGTCTTGAAAAGTTCACGAATTGCCCCTAAACTTTATGAAAGTTTGGGGAATTTCTAGGAAACTTTAATTGGAAGACATGAGCTAGATTTGGGTACTTACAGTGGGGGATCGATATCATCGGGCCCTTCCCTCCCGCCCGTGGTAATTGCAAGTATGTGATAGTAGCAGTTGATTACTTTTCCAAATGGATTGAAGCGAAAGCATTGGCCAAGATAACGGAAGAGAACGCAATCAACTTCGTCCATGAGCACATCTGGTATCGCTTCGGGCTCCCACACACAATCATTTCGGATCATGGACTCCAATTCTCTACGAAATTTACAACGAAGTTGGGTAGAGTAAGAGTTCGTCATGCCAAGTCATCAGTAAGCAAACCTCAAGGCAGCGGACAAGCGGAGGTTGCCAACAAATTGGTCCTAACAGCCCTTACTAAGAACCTTGAAGGACGCGAGGGCATATAGTTGGACAAACTTCCCCTAGCCTTATGGGATGTTCGCACAACCACCCAGGGGCCAATCGGAGAAACCCCATTCGCATTAACCTTCGGTTCTGAGGCTATGGCACCGGCTGAAATGGCTATCCCTACTGTGAGAAATTTCCATTATGATGAGCAAGTTAACAAGGTCAATAGACTCCTAGACCTAGACCTAATAGATGAGAAACGACTAGCCGCGCAGATGAGGATGGTGAATTATAAACAAAGGACCAAGGCATACCATGACAAGAGGGTCAACAGAAGAGTATTCCAAGTAGGCGATTGGGTAGTTAGAAAAATTGAAGCTACTGGTCGGAAGGCAGAACAGAACAAGCTCTCCCCAAATTGGGAAGGTCCCTACATCATAACTCAAGTCATTCGAGAAGGGACCTATAGATTAAAGAGTAGGGAGGGGAAAGAGCTCAAGCATCCATGGCATTCCGACAATCTCTGGAAATACTATCATTAGTGTTAGTTTATTTTATGTAATAGATTAGTCTTTAATTAGTCTCTTTTTCAAGCATGGTAGGATTGCAGTTCAATGTAATCAATTTCAGTTTATGGAATTTACTTCTTCAACGTGCAAAGTAACTGCCACTACTAACACAACACTGGAAGACGAGGATCCTCTCCTCGACTCTTCAAGAGATGAGCCAAACGTATAGCCCACCTCGGCACAAACGACTAACTGGCCAACATCTAAAACCTGCGTACGAGTCACCTTCCTCGGCGTAAGCAGATGAAAAAGAAGGAAGCCTAACGTCTTGACGAGGAAACCCCTCGGCTCAAAACGACTACAGGCAAGACCATCTGAAACCTATGTACGAGTCATATTTCTCGGCATAGGGAGATGAAAAAGAATAAAAACCCAACAAACCAAGACAGAGGAACCTTCCTCGTCCTAATAACTTGCCCTCCGTCTTGACGAGGAAACCCCTCGGCTCAAAACGACTACAGGCAAGACCATCTGAAACCTATGTACGAGTCATATTTCTCGGCATAGGGAGATGAAAAAGAATAAAAACCCGAAAGTCAAGACCGAGGAACCTTCCTCGGCCTAATGACTCACCCTACGTCTAGCCAAGGAACCACCTTGGTCTAAAAACGACTACAGGCATTCCACGTCTGAAACCTATGTACGTTTCATCTTCCTCGACATAAGGAGACAAAAAAGAAGAAAATACCCCAACGGTCAAGACCGAGGAACCCTTCTCGTCCTAATGACTTGAGGCCAAACAGTCAAGACCAAGGAACCTTCCTCGGCCTAATGACTAGGACAGGAAAAATTGCCACAATGCCTAAGACCGAGCTAGCCTCCTCTGCTTATGTAAAAGACCAAAGGACGAGGAACCTTTCCTCAGTTCCTCCTAAGACATGATTGTACTTGTGCAGAAAACCACAAACAAGTATAAAAAACAACAATTCATATATCAAGACATAATATAAAGACGACGTGAATTGAAAGAAATATATTGTTAAAATTCAAAAGAGAGATTACAAAGGCCCTATCCTATTACATCAAAATAAAGGAAAAGTTCTACGGCTTCTCCTTCTGAGGGATTTCCCCGAAGAAAGCCTTTTCGTCGGCATCAGCGTTCAGCTCGGCATCAAGATCGGTGGTGATGGTGACTTCATGAGTTTGAGCATCAATTCGAGTTTCCTCATTGATTGGCTCCTCAATAGTAGTCTCCTCAACCCCCACCTCCATCTCGTCCTCGTCCTCGATCCTTTTGATTAAGGCGTTAATATTATCAGGATCGACGGACGGAGGAACCCAAGGATCTCGGCCTGCTCGAGCATCCATCATGGCCATCACATTCAAGTTGTACTGAGAATAAGGAACAAGGTAGTGAAGAGCTCAAGCTGCTTCATCATACCCATCCTGGCATATTAGCCAAGCAATGGCGTCTAAGTCAAGACCATGGGAGGTGTTCACCATAAGCCGAAGTGTGAGGACCCCAACCCGGGACCTACACGTGTCCCAAGCTGGAGCGTCCTCAAACTAACCCAAATATCAACAACTTTTAAAAATCTTTATTTAAGCTTCCAAAATAAATATAAGTATTATAACCATTTTCAAAATAAGTCTACACCTTTTCACAACGGGGAAATAATTGACTAACTTAGAAAGTAAGAAACGGTTTTAATTACAAAAGGGCCTCGGTTATAACATAAAGTAAAGATTTATAAATACAATTCTACAAATGAATTATACCAACGTACACTTTCTATACCAACCTAATCATACCCCGACAATTCCCACAATATAACTTCCAAACTCCTCACCGCCCTTACTTGGCTGGTCCACCTCTCGGAATCTAAAACAAGTAAAGGGAGAGGGGTGAGAATAAATCTCAATGAGCTATTATGAATGCAAAGAAGATGCCAAACAAAGTGCAACACATAGCATGGTAGCACATAACACATTATGACAGCGGTAAACACATTACGTTACCTCATTTTACCTTTTCCCGTCGAACAATAAGTCGTACAACGTGGGAGTAAAACTCCACTCTTTGGTGAATTGCCTCCAAGACATTCACCTCTTATAGGACTCATACCCCAGAGATCCATATAAGAAAAGATACCTATAATAGAGTATCCAAAAATAATATATTCCCAGGTACATCAATCGCAGCAGTGCAGTAAAGGCTTCTTCATGCTCAATACAAGCGCTAGCATTTCCCCACTCTGTGGCCACAGAGGAGGGGAGGGTCACCGGTATGATGGACCTTCAATCACTTATAGAACAAATCAATAATTGATTGACTTCCATCATACCCACCCGAACGCATTCAAGCACATAATAGTTACTCGAATTATAATCCACAAAAAGGGATAATCATATAACAACATGGTAAAATATACTCATGATTCATCCATACTATAGTGCAACAGTTCATGTAATACACTATGCATAATACCATTAACGAATTTAAATTCAAGTAATGTATCCATATAAACACATAATCCACACCGGATACTCTATAATAATACCAAATAATCCACAAGGGGGATAAACAGTATAGTCACATGGTAAAATATACTCATGTTCAACCAATATCATAGTGCAACAATTAATTAGCACACCATGCACAATATCACAATGTATATGAACTCAAGTAAGGCAAGGAAGTATTATCGATCCATCCTACAAGGTCACTATACAATACTACATAGATCCTATAAAGGCTCAAGCTCAGATTACCAAGTGGGAGTCACAATTTATAAGAGATCAACTAAGATTGCCAAACCATTTCTGATTCAGACTTAACGTGCTTCCGTAGTTCCATAGTAACCCAATTAAGGTGTCATTAAAGGATACAATTGTCCTAAGTATAACTTAGATTAAAAGGATTATTTCGTATCCGAAAGGGTCAGGTTCCAAACTTTATAATGGTTAAGGGTCAAGCTAGGAGGTTACCAGTGAAAATTCAAATAAACGGAGAACTAGGCCAAATCTGCCAACATGGGCGACCGCCCATAACCTCTTGGGCGACCGCCCAAGAGGGATTTCCAAACACCCTAACTTCTGCCAAGATGGGCGGCCGCTCATCACCACTTGGGCGACCGCCCAAGACCATTTTCAGCACATTTCGAATTTCCAACTTATTTTTACATAGATTAATTTCCCTTAAATCTTTCTTCATTTCAAGAACACCAAGGAGGATTCTAACCTTACATAACTCATCTTAAATCATCCAAACCCAAGATAATATATACTTAGATTATTTACCACTTAATTTCCCACCCATTTCACTATCACATTCTAATTATAAACTTCTTTTAATCAACCCAAATAATCATAAACCTAGATTATTCCCACAAGATTTCCAACCCCTTCACTAATACATTTCAAGTTAATTCCTTTAAACTAAATTCACCCATTTCATACAATCAACTCAACCTCTAAGAACCATAACATCCTTCCATGTCATTTCTCACATTCTCAAGTCCAAAAGTGGTCTAAAGCAATTAAACAACCATTATCATTACAAGAACAACATTAGCTAGTTCATGAGCATTCATAGAAGGGAAGGGTCATAATAACTCACTTTAAAATGGGAGATGGATCATGGATTTCTTTAGCTTGATGAACTCCTCTTGGTCTCCCGATTCCAAAAGTACTCTTGGATCAAAAAAATGGTGAAGGATTGATCTTGTAGGAGTCTTGGAAGGTAGAGCTTCATCCATGGAAGTTGAGAGTAAAAGGGAAGAAGAAGAGGATGAAGAAGGAGGAGGTGGAGTGTAAAGTTGATAAAGGAGGTAAGAAGGGGGGGGTCGGATATGAGAGGAGGGTTTTGGGGGAATTTGTCCCCCACTCAAAAATTCCCTACAACAATTCTTTCATAAATTAAAATAATTCTCCCAACCAACAACATTTTATTTGTCCATTTTATTACCACTCCATTCTATTACTTTATTTATTTCTAATTATTATTTTTCTCCTAGAACCTTATTTATTTCCTTATCCTTTTATCCTAATATAAGAATTTAAAGATATAAAGTAAACATATAAAGTAATCATTAATTTTAAAAGCGTATAATGTTATATTAAAATAGTGCCTAGGGTTAGGGTCGTTACACTCACTCCCCCTTAAAGAAAATTCGTCCCGAATTTGACTGTCACTTACCTAACTGATCAACCCGCCTCGGTTACATGTATACCTCAGACTTCAATTCCCAAACAGTCCCTTCAATGTTGTGATTCTTCCCCAAAAAAAAAATTTTTTAATTCCCTTAATAATATGATATTACCACTCAACGACCCAAGCATACTATACAAATATCACTAACCCGAATTTTCACTATCTCAATGAAAATATAAATAAATAAAAGTATTACAACTTATGTCACCAAATACGTTACGATATTACATTTAAAACTTCAATTACTCTACAATTTGCTCCAAGTCATTCTATAAGCCAAATCACCAACCCTTTCTAAAACTTCAAATGGATTAACAAATTTTGGCGCCAATCTACCTTAGGCCTTGCTTCTCTAACCTCAACCCAACAAATTAGAGATCGATATTTTCTTTCCAAACTATGCCTCATACGGTTTTATCTCAACGTTAGAATGATAACTGCTATCATACGCATCCAACCACTGGTAATCATACGACCTATCGACTACCAAAATCCATTGTACATGCCCGTAGCATATCCTCAACAATACGTAATGATTCCTCAATTTTCACAAGGTTAAACTCAATAACATTCCTACATTCCAAAAGGACCTTCCCAAATGATGTCTATCCAATCCATTTAATACTAGGGTTTTATACAACTAAACGATCCCCTAACATATATGAGGACTTGATCAAAGAATTGCATCACTTATAAACATATACAATGAGTAGAAAATAAAATCTACTTTCTATAAACAAAACAACATACTCCTTTTTACATCCAAGGTAACCCAATTACAAACCCATCGTTTTAATACTCTTAAGTTCAATCCTAGAACTCTAAGTATTTTAATAAATCTTCTAATGTCAACATTCTATTATCACCATTCAATGTTCCAATCATGTTCAGGACTAGTGACAAATCAATATTCAAATTGAATGGTTGGCCGCCCACAACGGAGCCGATCCAACTCCAACAAAAACCGAGTCTACTGCGACTTCCACATAATAACTCCACAATTTATTAATTATTTCTCGGATCAAAACTTTTAATACAATTAATCACTATAGGGGAACTAGGTTGCTTTTCTACTTGCTTCTGTACGAACTATAACTTTAAAGTATCATGTCTTTCGAAAATTTACAACATTTTTCAGAATTTCAAATGATAATATAAGAAGAGATCCAAAGAGACCCGAATGGTTTACTTATTTAAAACCGGCCCATACCAGTTTTAATTAACTAAACCACTCAGAAATTTCAAAGGATTGATAAGCTAACAAAAATAACTCGAGTGATTTAATTATCTACAACCGTCCCATACCAGTGGTAGATAGTTAAATTACTCACAAATTTTAATTTACACGAAAATGGTTTACTGACCTTATTAAATCATCTATCCCCGAAGGGCACAATTGCTCATACCGAAGTTCAATATACAATCCAAAGTTTTAAAGCACATTTAAAACACTTCTAACATAATATTCTTGTTTAACTTCTATTTATAGTGTAGCCACCACTCATAATATTTATACTTAGTTAATTTCTCTATAAGAAAACACAATCTCGCAATACTATTACTATCTTCGATAAATAACACTAAAACAACCATTAAGATTATAAACTAGGTAAATCATCCTCAATCCAATAATGTCTCAAGTTGTATATTCAACATTTTTACTTAATTTGAGTCATCTATCCCCTACCTTTGATATTAGTATCGTACTTAGCAACAACATATTGTAAACATCTAGTTCCCAATCAAATACTATAATTTCTAAATCAGAAAATATAATTGGAACTCACATCGATCAATCATTCCCGAATTTCAATTAAACATTACAGTATACTCTAACTTAACTCTCAATAACCATCAACAAACTCAAAATCCGTATAACGTCGATATCTTTCAAGCATCACACTAATCCCTCATATGCTTCACGTAACTAAGTCGACCTATAGTATATAATCAGCCTAAAGTATCACTGTCTTCCAATAAGATTCATCCCCATTTTCCCAACTAATGATAATCAATTCTCAAAACGAACCATATACATATATTACCAATTTAAAGTTGATCCTTTAAGTCACCAATAACTGTATCTATTATACTTCTTCGCATTTACCCTATTTACCTCTCCATAACTAATACACAATCCACAATTCAAAACGGTCATACTAGATAGAAATGTTTTCTTAAGTATATCCTTAAAGCAATTTTTCACGGAAATTGTAACACTCCGAAAATTCAACTAATAACCATTGGGTATCCTACTAGTTTCTAAAATCAGTCATGCAAATTATCAACAAGTGATAACGAATACCTATTGCTTACAGTTACTAATTTGAGATCTCTATAACCTTATAATTAACCACCAAGTATCATCTTTTCTAATTATAGTACTAATTTATCCTTACGGAGATTCGCTAAGCTAATTATCTTCTTTATCAATAATTTCCCAAGATGAATCGTCAATTCCATCATCCCAATTAGTGTCCTCTATCTAGGAATCCGAATACCAAAATAGTACCTTATAGCAACTCAAAACCTCAATACCTTGGTATGATACCTGATGAAAACCCAATTTGAAACTCACATGGAAAACACCACTTAGTCAACTAATAGCACATAAGGCAAAGATATATTAGTTCCATAAGATTTCGTACTCGCGATATTTTATAACTCATATAATTCCGCTTAGACTATTATTTTCAATACTAGTCTCATATATCTAGTCTCCACCACGAGACACCAATGTATAATTACTTACGCAAATTATACAACCATAAACCACTCTAAATTAGGCCATACTTTCGACATTTACGCATATATGACATAATAGCAAATAATGACTTATTCGCCTCAACCACACACGGAGGCAAGTCAAACATAGATAAGGAGACTCGCTTCTTGCGACAGTCCTCCTCAAACACATCAACTACTCAATCAATTCAGGTCACTATTACAATATTTCACGGATTGGTATCTCTACCACATCCACCGGCAATCCATGCCCACTTAATCACAATTATCATGAGAATCAAGAATGATTCGAGGTACTCTCCCAACGGAGTAGAACCTTCAATACATAAGGCAACTCTCGGCCATATATGCAAATAAAAATGAAATGAAATGCTATATGAGAACGAAATGAACAGGGATTTATAAAAGTATGAACCCTAACTCCTGAGACAGGTAAAATACCTCAAATGATGGTGAAGGAATCTATCTTTCCTTAACTCACCTTTCCTTGATTCCTTGGATGGTCAATATCATTTCCTGTCTTTGATCAAATTCCTGCATTAAACTCTCGACGTAAGTTATCGCACACTCTCACTCAGCTAGACTCTACCCGAGAACTCTAACCGAGCTTTGATACCAACTGTGAGGACCCCAACCCGGGACCTACACGTGTCCCAAGCTGGAGCGTCCTCAAACTAACCCAAATATCAACAACTTTTAAAAATCTTTATTTAAGCTTCCAAAATAAATATAAGTATTATAACCATTTTCAAAATAAGTCTACACCTTTTCACAACGGGGAAATAATTGACTAACTTAGAAAGTAAGAAACGGTTTTAATTACAAAAGGGCCTCGGTTATAACATAAAGTAAAGATTTATAAATACAATTCTACAAATGAATTATACCAACGTACACTTTCTATACCAACCTAATCATACCCCGACAATTCCCACAATATAACTTCCAAACTCCTCACCGCCCTTACTTGGCTGGTCCACCTGTCTCGGAATCTAAAACAGTAAAGGGAGAGGGGTGAGAATAAATCTCAATGAGCTATTATGAATGCAGCAAGATGCCAAACAAAGTGCAACACATAGCATGGTAGCACATAACACATTATGAAAGCGGTAAACACATTACGTTACCTCATTTTACCTTTTCCCGTCTGAACAATAAGTCGTACAACGTGGGAGTAAAACTCCACTCTTTGGTGAATTGCCTCCAGCACATTCACCTCTTATAGGACTCATACCCCAGAGATCCATATAAGAAAAGATACCTATAATAGAGTATCCAAAAATAATATATTCCCCCGGTACATCAATCGCAGCAGGTCTGTAAAGGCTTCTTCATGCTCAATACAGTCGCTAGCACAGCCCCACTCTGTGGCCACAGAGGAGGGGAGGGTCACCGGTATGATGGACCTTCAATCACTTATAGAACAAATCAATAATTGATTGACTTCCATCATACCCACCCGAACGCATTCAAGCACATAATAGTTACTCGAATTATAATCCACAAAAAGGGATAATCATATAACAACATGGTAAAATATACTCATGATTCATCCATACTATAGTGCAACAGTTCATGTAATACACTATGCATAATACCATTAACGAATTTAAATTCAAGTAATGTATCCATATAAACACATAATCCACACCGGGATACTCTATAATAATACCAAATAATCCACAAGGGGGATAAACAGTATAGTCACATGGTAAAATATACTCATGTTCAACCAATATCATAGTGCAACAATTAATTAGCACACCATGCACAATATCACAATGTATATGAACTCAAGTAAGGCAAGGAAGTATTATCGATCCATCCTACAAGGTCACTATACAATACTACATAGATCCTATAAAGGCTCAAGCTCAGATTACCAAGTGGGAGTCACAATTTATAAGAGATCAACTAAGATTGCCAAACCATTTCTGATTCAGACTTAACGTGCTTCCGTAGTTCCATAGTAACCCAATTAAGGTGTCATTAAAGGATACAATTGTCCTAAGTATAACTTAGATTAAAAGGATTATTTCGTATCCGAAAGGGTCAGTTCCAAACTTTATAATGGTTAAGGGTCAAGCTAGGAGGTTACCGGTGAAAATTCGGCGAAACGGAGAACTAGGCCAAATGCGCCAACATGGGCGACCGCCCATAACCTCTTGGGCGACCGCCCAAGAGGGATTTCCAAACACCCTAACACGCCAAGATGGGCGGCCGCTCATCACCACTTGGGCGACCGCCCAAGACCATTTTCAGCACATTTCGAATTTCCAACTTATTTTTACATAGATTAATTTCCCTTAAATCTTTCTTCATTTCAAGAACACCAAGGAGGATTCTAACCTTACATAACTCATCTTAAATCATCCAAACCCAAGATAATATATACTTAGATTATTTACCACTTAATTTCCCACCCATTTCACTATCACATTCTAATTATAAACTTCTTTTAATCAACCCAAATAATCATAAACCTAGATTATTCCCACAAGATTTCCAACCCCTTCACTAATACATTTCAAGTTAATTCCTTTAAACTAAATTCACCCATTTCATACAATCAACTCAACCTCTAAGAACCATAACATCCTTCCATGTCATTTCTCACATTCTCAAGTCCAAAAGTGGTCTAAAGCAATTAAACAACCATTATCATTACAAGAACAACATTAGCTAGTTCATGAGCATTCATAGAAGGGAAGGGTCATAATAACTCACTTTAAAATGGGAGATGGATCATGGATTTCTTTAGCTTGATGAACTCCTCTTGGTCTCCCGATTCCAAAAGTACTCTTGGATCAAAAAAATGGTGAAGGATTGATCTTGTAGGAGTCTTGGAAGGTAGAGCTTCATCCATGGAAGTTGAGAGTAAAAGGGAAGAAGAAGAGGATGAAGAAGGAGGAGGTGGAGTGTAAAGTTGATAAAGGAGGTAAGAAGGGGGGGCGGATATGAGAGGAGGGTTTTGGGGGAATTTGTCCCCCACTCAAAAATTCCCTACAACAATTCTTTCATAAATTAAAATAATTCTCCCAACCAACAACATTTTATTTGTCCATTTTATTACCACTCCATTCTATTACTTTATTTATTTCTAATTATTATTTTTCTCCTAGAACCTTATTTATTTCCTTATCCTTTTATCCTAATATAAGAATTTAAAGATATAAAGTAAACATATAAAGTAATCATTAATTTTAAAAGCGTATAATGTTATATTAAAATAGTGCCTAGGGTTAGGGTCGTTACACGAAGGGCCAAATGCAGGTAGACATCCTGGAACATTGTGGCTGTTTGGTCATTGACAGCATCTTTGAAGGCCGAGCTAGCCTTGAACTAAACAACAGTCACCTCTTCCCCTGAAGGAATGTTGGTTTCCAGCTCCTGGTTCTTGGCAGCAGCCATCTCGGCAGCCTTAAGTGCCTCGGCCTTGAGCTTCTCTAGCTCGGCCATCTCGGCCTCCTTCAACTTAAGGGTTTCCTCAGCCCAGGCTTTGGCCTCCTCGGCTCTCTTCGCCGCCTCCTCAGCTTTGGCCTTATCCGCCTTCTCGGCCTTAAGCTCAGCATCCCTGGCCTTTAGCAACGCGGTGGCTGCAGCCATCTCGGACTCTCCCCTCCTAAGGCTGGCCTTGAGCTCAGCCATTTGCTTGTCCACGGCCTTATTAAGCACATTCTCGTAGGCCGACACGGTGGCAAGCTACAATATTGAAAAATAACATCATAAATCATACAAGTGCAAAGTGCAAGAAGTAAAAGTACGAGATAGTCACCTCGAATATCAACAACCCTTTCTAGCCGAGCAAGTTTTCCATGCTAGGCTTATCCCGACACAACTTCTCATGCGCCTCCTCGTCCAGGGCCCTTTGGACAGCTGCTCGGCCCAGCCTAACGTGAGCGCCCTCCCTGACAAGTAAGGGGAGGCCTCTCAGGGGTTTAGGCGTGGCAATAAGTTGTCGAGCTAGCTCCTCGGCCTCATGATAGGACTTAATCGTTTGAGGTGAGGGCTGGAGGAGTTGAAGCATCAGCAATCCATTTGGAAGGGGGATCCTCGGTAGAACCAGAATGAGGCCTCTTCTGGCTCGAGGACCGATGGACGAGATCCGTCTCCTCGACAGCCGGTATGTCAATTGGCCTCTCGGTCTCAGCTGTTTCAATCTGGGGGCTATGCCCCTCGATTGTTTGTTTATCTCAGTTTCCTGAGGTTTCTTCATCGATGTCAATAGCCTCCCCAACCGTCTTGATGGGTAAGGCAACATCCCCCTGGGTGGACAGGAGCAATTGACAACGGGTAGCATCGTCCTTTCTCTACTCAATAGCCGAGGCCTTGGCTAGCCGCCTCTTCATCTTGATCAGCTCCTTGGGATCAACGACATCTTGGGAGACCATCTCAGCTTCCTGCTCGAGTGTTAGATCTACAAAATACAAAGAAGAGATAGTTATATTACGACATGGATAAAGCAAGCATATATTTACAAGTATCAAATACGAGGGAAGAGGAATTACAACCTACGATGTCCTCCTCGATGAGGCATTGATCCTTGGGGTCAAGTTTACAACAGTCACAGTCAGCATGGAAGACCAGACCGAGATGGACCCTACAATCATTAAATCTTCTCCCCTATTTACAAGGACGAGAGGCTCTACGCCGTCCTTCAGTCCTGGCGTTATCCCGGCCTGGACATAGTAACGGTCATCTGCTTCCAAGGTCGACCAATCCAATAAGCCTAACCCGGCAAACTCAGTAGGACGAGCTATCAAGGCATCCGACCATTCAGCTTGTATCACTCTCTTAGGCGCAACAGGGTCATGGGTAAGAGAAGCGAACTCCCAGCCTTGTCGGCTCTCTACTCTAATCACGTGGTTATCCCAGCCAAATACTTTGCTGGACATGGGAAGGATGATATTCGGTCTCTTAGAGTCACTCCTTATCACTATGAGCCTGGTTTCCTTGGTGTAGCTTACGGAGAAGAAGTGGTAGAACGCAGATTGGTGTGAGTTCCCCAATCCAACTCACGATCCAATAAAAGTGCCTTTTACTCAATAAAAGTACGCTAGGGAGCGTTTTGGTAAATTTCTGGTTCATTCCGAGACTTTCAGGAACTTTTTATAAGTTTCCCGCTACGGAAGGACCTAGAAAGAATTATTCAATTTGGACCTTTAAGGAATTACTCAGGAAGGGTCCAGATTCCGCCACCTGGCACGTTTCTAAAAGGAAGGTGGAAATAATAATTTATTTCCAAGCAATGTTAAATAGAGGATTATCCTCATTTTGGCAAAGGGGGGACGCTCATTCCTCTCTCCCTCTCTAAATGCAAAGGACGGCTCACTCTCTCTCTAAATGCAAAGAGCCATTCTCTCTCTAATCATTCCTGAGCTCTCCCCCAAAACCCATTCGCCGGTGACCTAAATCCAACGACAATCGCCCATCACCGATCTCTCTACCCAACAACAACACCGTTCTCTCCATCTAATCCCAGTCACCTAACTCTCCGCCTCATAAGCCTCCGCCACCATCTCCGTCAGCGACAAACTCCTGGAATCCACCTCCTCCTACCTCGACGTCGACGGTGAGCCCCAAAGCCATCAACAATTTCTTCACCGTCCTCCATCATCTCTAAACCCCGGCTAATCGTTTTCACCGCTCCTTCAATTCTTCCCAAAATCGTCAATCGCCTATCTCCCCTATTCCAGATCCTAGGTCCGTTCAATCGTCATCAATAACACCAAATTAAGAAACCGTGTGTTCTTCCATTGCAAGTTCGTCCGGATTTAGAGATCGCCCGTTCATTCCTCCTGTGATTCCTCCTGTCTTCCCGTTTTCCAGTCATCGTCCCGGAGTCGATTTGAAGACTCCCTATACCGACGTGGTATAGAGAGTGTGGATCTATAAAGGTAATACCTAATCTCAATCTTCATCTCTTCTGCTTGTTCATCCCGCGCTATTTCCTTGTTCGTCATTTGTAATCCGTGAAGTTGTAATTGGATTTGTTATGCACTGGTTTATGTTTGTGATGTTCATGTTCTGATCTATGTGTTTTAGCTATACAATGGTTTGAATTGTGTTATCTGTGATTTAAACACAAAGATGAGTGTGAATCATCTATATTCACACTCATCTGAGTGTTGATTTCTCATGTAAACTCTATTATTCCATGGCTGGGCAGTCTGTTGTTGATAGTTGCAGATGGTATTTTGATCTCCATGTTCAATCCATGAGTCCGAATGATGTTTAAGCTGCTTGATTTCGGATCTGGTTGAACATGTCTTGCTTTGGTTCTGAATATCATGATTGGGTATCTGTTCTTAGGATAGTTCATGTTCTGATGTAGTAATGTTGTGATTTGTACATTGGATGCTTAGGTGAGTGTGGATCGTTCCATATCCACACTCATCTGAATATTGATGTTTCTCTGAGGCTTCGTGGCTTGTTTCCATTCTCTGGTAATTAATGTGGGCTATTGATTTCCTTTGTAATTCAACTTTGTGAAACCTCTGCAAATGGGTTTGTTGTGTCACGCGACACACTTGACCATCTCAGGTCCTGTGTCACGCGACACATGTAACCACTTTGCAGCTGGTCCATTTCAGTTGTAAGTTGTTTATTTCATTGTAAGTGGGATGTGGCCTCCCACAGTAAATGGTTCACAAGTTGTAATCCCTCCTTTTGATCAATAAAGCAAAGCATTAAAACGCATTTTATTACATATTTTGTCTCACACAATTTGCACACACATTTGGATGTTTTGAATGTTGAGCATAGAAAGACTCGTCTACAGATGAGGCGTGTTGGGTGAACTCTCGGTTCTTCCCAACACGTAACCTGACCCCCGAACCCATTTTCTCTTTTCAAAGGTTTTCAATGTTTCCTTTAAAACGGCGTGGCGACTCCTAAAATTATTTTATTTTTCGGCGAGCGTTCATTCAATTGGGTAGGCTCGAAACCTAAACTACGGCACAAGATAATGAAGCTAACAAGGACCCTAACCCCGTTGGCTCCTAGCATAGCCGGGACGGCTTGCTTGTCCCCCAGAAACTCATTGATGAAAGGGTCCAAAGGGGGACGAAGTCCCTGCTGAAATAGCTTATAGTAGAAATGGACATGGTTCAGGCTATAATAAAGCATCTCTCTCTCTCTCTCTCTCTCTCTCTCTCTCTCTCTCTCTCTCTCTCTCATTCTCGAACGTTGGACGGTCGATATAAGTTAGCTTGTACTCCTCCCTCGGCACTTCATACTTGGGGTGCAGCACCTCCAGCATTGGATCTCCGGCCCTAACTGGCTTTGACCTGGGATGGCTAGTTCTAACTCTACCTCCTCGTCCTCAGCCTGCCCTTCCTCGGCCTTCTACTTGCTCACCTTCCAATAAGGCATCAACTATGCTGACCGATGCGGAGGCCTCACTCCCTCTTCCCGTCATATCTGCAAAAAGTCGAGGAACAAGAATCAGTAAAATCGTCCAAGGCATCAAGATGGGGAAGAGGAGGATTGCCCCTCCTCGTCATTCATAATAAGGCCAAGGAGGGAGCCTTACCCTTCAAACGAGGACGGTCAAGATGATCCGATGACGGGTAGAATAAATTGATATGCC
Source organism: Adenophora triphylla var. japonica (assembly GCA_022495995.1). Taxonomy (NCBI): domain Eukaryota; kingdom Viridiplantae; phylum Streptophyta; class Magnoliopsida; order Asterales; family Campanulaceae; genus Adenophora; species Adenophora triphylla. The sequence continues at coordinate 180,844 of JAFEMH010000880.1, read as the reverse complement.
CAATTATCTCGGCTCGGCTTTCGAATATTACTATACTGAGGGACATCGAATCAACTCTGTCTATTCTCATCTTGTCCGGATAATGGATGTACATTCTCGAACATCCATAACTCGTCAACATTTCCCCAATCTCCGTCAAGTTCACCAACAACCATGGTCCTCTCTCTCTTCGATAAACCCTCAGGTTGCCCCTGTGGTACCCATAGCGGAATCGAGGGCTATGGTCCCAAGAACGAGCCATTTCTAAAATGAGATGAAGGGTTCAAGAATTGTATCAAGGCAAGAAACTCAAGAAAAGCTTCAAAAGGGGCAACAATGGCGGTTTCTAAAAATCAATTAGTTCAAACAAAACCCTAGAAAATTACACATTAAATCGCAGAAATCAGTAATCAGTAGAAGGAAAGAAAGTATACCTGTTTCTGGTGAAGATGGCCGAAACCAAACAGCGAAATCAAACGTCTCCGGTGATTCTGGGCAGATTGCAAATCAAAGAGCACGAAGGGATTTTTTCAAACTTTGTTGTTCGCTCCCAAATACTCAAAACTGGTAAAGGTTGAAATTGAGAAGACAATTTTGTTTTTATACTCATAACCGGGTCAGGCCCAAAGCCAAACGGGTCAGCGGGTATGGCACCCCCAACATTAAATGCATTGGCGATTTCCAAGATGTGTCAGAACATCGTGGGTCACGCCCATCATGGCACTAGTAACCGGCGGATAATGGAACGACACAACATTGAAGCGACATTGCCACGTGACGCCTGTTCGTACTCTCGTAAGCCGAGGACGAGATGACTTTCTCCTCATCATTGCCGAGCTAGAAAGTCGAGGGCCACTGAACAGTATAAATCGAGATACGAATATGGACTTGCCTGGGTAAGGCCCAAGTGGATTGGGCCATAAACATAATTTATCAAGTCTCAGCTACGAGGGAAGACCTGGCCTTCCTCGTCTCTCTATCTCTTCATTAATAAGGCCGACATGGCCACAGCAGGCAAGCATAACCAAGGGCCAACTCAAGTGTCGAGGAGACCTCCCTCGTAGGACGAGATGATCTCCCTTGAGGATGAGGACTCTTCCTCGGTTATGACGTCATCATGACAGGCCTTTCTACTTATCTCTCATCTCTTCCCCGGCTCCTCGTTAATCGACCAGGTTACGAGGACGCGGAAGTAGCATCTCGGCATTTCGGCTGAGCAGCTTATGCAGTCCTAATCAAATAAGGACACTAAAGCAGTTACAATCTCTCTAGGATTGTAACTTCCTATATCAATTCAAGTCAAACAAGGATTCCTTAATAGATATAATCCTCCTAGGATTATACCTTATTTCTTTACAGTCCAAGTTCAATAGAGATTCTACATATCCATCCCTATTAATACAAGCCATTATTTCCATATTTTGGTACGTTATCTCTTTGACTCGAAGCTCTGTCAATTTGATTTCTCTATATACAAACCGTGAACTTACTCTGCCGCAGGGCCTTCGCTGGAGAAGCTCCGACTTAGTTTACGATTTCTGTCTTATTTTCAGGCTATTCAATCGCCGGAGTACAACCGACCGCTGAATTTAAGCTGATTCGACTTTTTGGCATCACCAGTATCCCATTTCTACTATTTTTTCGCTATTCATTTTATATTTGTAAACCTAAGAACTTAAAAAGTGGATAATAACAATAATTTTATACTTTATATTTTTTGTAATTGTATACAAAGTAAATATATTCTAAATATTTTTAATAAATTTTGAATATTTATTTAAAAACGGAGGAAGTGTTATTTAGTTAAGAAGTTGATAGTTTAGCAACTAACCATTGAAATTTGGTGGGCATATATACTATCAAGAAGACGGGTAGACGACATATTAACTAGTATAGCTGTATAGAAGATTTTTAAGTTAACATACTCCCTAATGTCCCATAATAAATGTTGCATATAATTAACTAGATTGAACTATAATTAATAACTATTTTTAAATTAAATTATATGAAAATACTCAAATTTTCAACTTTTTTTTTTTTTTTGTCAAAGTTCAACTTATTTTTTTTTTTATTACCCAGGTTCCCAGCTTCGCCGGTTAATCCTGGACCACCAGGTACCGGCCCTTCAATATGCTGGCGGAGGTAAATCGCGGGATGTGCCCAAATTCAACTTATTTAATCATACTTCTGGATGTTCTAACGTAGGGACTGTTAGGCCTATTCACCCAAAAGGCTTGTATTCTATTGGCCGATGTGTTCATGTTGTTTGCTACATTATTCAAAAGATGACCATTACTATTTTTTTTTCTTGTAAAAATGTTTTAAGGCATGATATTGTACCACATGCATTTATCAAAGTGTTAGACAATGTACAAACTAACTAATATCTTTATTTTCTTATACCTTCATATAATTTATCATATTAGTATATTTTTTTGAAATAAAAATGAGAAAACGTGATATTCTTTTGAATGTGGATCATTGTTGTGATATACTCCTCTGTTCCACTCGCACTACAAGGGAAAACAGTTTTAGAGACAGCAAATTTCGTAGCTAAAATAAATATTTCGTAGCTAAATCACGTTTAGAGACGGATTTATTCCGTAGCTATTTCGTGGGTGCAGGTTCGTTGCTAAATTGGGCGTCACTGTTTTGTAACTCTTTTAGAGACAGATATTTCGTCTCTAAATTAGAGACAGATATGACCGTCGACGGATTAGCGACAGATTTTTCGTCTCTATTTAAATTGTCGTTTTATTTTCGAACCATTTTAGCAACGGATATTTTCGTCTCTAAATTGACAATTTTTTTAAAAAAAATTATATATATATTTAAAAATATATATTAATATATTTTAAATATATATATACATATATTTAAAATATATTAATATATATTTTTAAATATATATTAAATCAGTCCCTTAACTTTTCTTATTCTCAAATCAGTCCCTTAACTTTTATTATTTTCAAATCAGTCCCTTAATTTTTCTTATTCTCAAATCAGTCCCCCAAATTTCTTTTATACTCAAATCAGTCCTCACAAACTTCCACCACCAATCACCACCAATAACCACCAGCAACCACCATCAACCACCAAATCTGTAAAAATAAAAATTACCATACTAAGTTTCCAAAATTTTGAATCTTTACAAAATCACCAAAAAAATCAAAATCAAATCCAAGCAAACCGAAATCTGAGTTTCCAAAATTAAGGCAAAATCGAAATCAAAACACCCAAATCTGGGTTTACAAAATCTCAAGCAAAACCAAAATCAAACCGACAGGCCACGGCTGCGTGTAGATCGTGGGACGGTGGCCATGGCGTGAGAAGGAGAATCGGTGTGGCGGCGGAGGAAGGAGAAGAAGATGAAGAAAAAAGAGATTATTAGGGTTTGAGAGGGGGCGGAAAGGAGGGAGCTGAAAGGGGGAACGGTGGCGGTGGTGGAATGGTGGGTGATAGGAGCGGCAGAACTGGATGAGCGGCGAATTTGGATGATCGGTGAACTTGGATGAGGGAGACGTTGGGAAGCCGTTTGGAGAGAAATAGAGAAATGGGTTAAAATGAGAGAAATAGAGAAAGGAGTAATTGGTTTTGTTTGAAGTATTATGGGCCGTTGGATTGAATGTGTTGAATGGTCCGATCTTGCTTTGACCCATGATTCGCGTGAAATTTTGGAATCCAATCAAACAATGCCACACCACATACTTATATTTGTTTCACACTAGTATATGTTAACTAAAATATTTATGCCTAATATCAAGAATAATAATATTTATTATCAATAATATTTAATAATGAATTATTAATTATATAATTGATTAATTAATTAATATTAATATTAATTATATAAACAGTAATAATATTAATAATAGTGCTAATAATAACTAGTAATTTTTATTATTTTTGATTGACTATGAAAAAATATTTTAGACTTTTTTTTATTACTGAAATTTACAAAAAGTTATCTAAAATATTTACATGCTTTTATAGAGTGAGGTTTAGACTTTAGAGTGAGGTATATTTATTTTTTATTTTATTTCAATTTTTTATTGACTAGAAAATAATATTTTAGCCTTTGTTAATTAGTGATTTTTTTTAGAAAAAGTTATATAAAAAAAGATAGAAAAAAACTAAACAAATGAAAGTATATAGAAGAAAAGTCAAAAGAGGGATGGACTACCCTATATTTATTATTTTTTTTTAATTTTTTATTGACTAGAAAATAATATTTTAGACTTTGTTAATTAGATATTTTTTTTTAGAAAAAAGTTATATAAAAAAATATAGAATTTAGGGTATATGATATGGATTTTAGGGCTTAGAGTTTAGAGTGAGGTTTAGAGGTTTAGAGTAAGATATATTTATTTTTTATTTATTTTTTATTGACTAGAAAATACTATTTTAGACTTTGATTAGTAGTGATATTTTTTAGAAAAAGTTATATAAAAAAAAGATAGGGTTTATGGTAAATGATATAGGATTTGGGGTATAGAGTGAGGTTTAGACTTTAGAGTGAGGTATATTTATTTTTTATTTTATTTTAATTTTTTATTGACTAGAAAATAATATTTTAGCCTTTGTTAATTAGTGATTTTTTTTAGAAAAAGTTATATAAAAAAAGATAGAAAAAAACTAAACAAATGAAAGTATATAGAAGAAAAGTCAAAAGAGGGACGGACTACCCTATATTTATTTTTTATTGACTAGAAAATAATATTTTAGACTTTGTTAATTAGTGATTTTTTTTAGAAAAAGTTATATAAAAAAAGATAGGGTTTAGGGTATATGATATGGATTTTAGGGTTTAGGGTTTAGAGTGAGGTTTAGAGGTTTAGAGTGAGATATATTTATTTTTTATTTTTGTATTTATTTTGTATTGACTAGGAATACTATTTTAGACTTTGGTTAGTAGTGATATTTTTTAGAAAAAAGTTATATAAAAAAATATAGGATTTAGGGTAAATGATATATGGTTTAGGGTATAGAGTGAGGTTTAGACTTTAGAGTGAGGTATATTTATTTTTAATTTTTTTTTAATTTTTTATTGACTAGAAAATAATATTTTAGCCTTTTTCAATTAGTGATTTTTTTTAGAAAAAAGTTATATAAAAAAAGATAGAAAAAAAACTAAACAAATGAAAGTATATAGAAGAAAAGTCAAAAGAGGGACGGACAACCCTATATTTATTTTTTATTTTTTTTTAAAATATTTATTGACTAGAAAATAATATTTTAGCCTTTGTTAATTAGTGATTTTTTTTTACAAAAAGTTATATAAAAAAAGATAGAAAAAAACTAAACAAACGAAAGTATATAGAATAAAAGTCAAAAAAGGGACGTACTACCCTATATTTATTTTTATTTTTTAAAAAAAATTTTATTGACTAGAAAATAATATTTTAGACTTTCTTAATTAGTGAATTTTTTCTCTAAAAAGTTATATAAAAAAAGATAGAAAAAAAACTAAACAAATGAAAGTATATAGAAAAAAGTCAAAAGAGGGACGGACTATCATATATTTAATTTTTTTAAAAAAATTTATTGACTAAGAAATAATATTTTAGACTTTGCTAATTAGTAATTTTTTTAGAAAAGGCTATATAAAAAAATAGAATTTAGGATATATGATATGGGTTTTAGGGTAAATGATATACTTTTTTTTTATTTTATTTTGGATTAATAAGAGTATTTGAGATGTTGGTTAGTTGTGAATTTTTTTTATACAAAGTTATATAAAAAAAAATTTAAAGAAATTGAAAATATACAATTCATAAACCCTAAAATTGAGAAAATAAAAATAAATCTATTTTAGCTACAAATGTTGAATCTGTCTCTAAATTAGAGACAGATTTTGAACACGTCTCTAATTTAGAGACAGATACTAAATCTGTCTCTAAATTTTAGAGACAGATGTTGAATCTGTCGCTAAATTAGAGACGGATTCAAAAATCTGTCTCTAAATTAGAGACGGATTAAAATATGTCTCTAATTTAGAAACGGATTAAAATATGTCTCTAAATTAGAGACGGATTAAAATCTGTCTCTAATTTAGAGGCAGATTCAAAATTTGTCTCTAAAGTTTAGAGACAGATTTTGTATCTGTCTCTAATTTAGAGACGAATTCTGAATCTGTCTGTAATTTAGAGATAGATACAAAACCCGTCTCTGAATTAGAGACGGATTCTGAATCTGTCTCTGAATTAGAGACAGATTCAGAATCCATTTCTAAATTAGATACAGATTCATAATCCGTCTCTAATTTTTCGGTCCGTCTCTAATATGTCTCCAAATTAGCTACAGACTCCGTCCGTCTCTAATTTTTCGGTTTTCCTTGTAGTGTCAAATTAGAATGTTTTATCATTTTGGGTGTTACACTCGAAATAAAACAATCTCAAAATGAAAATGATTTATTTAATGGGACCCACTTTCACAGCAACTTTCTACTCATTATTCCCTAGGCAAAAACTATATTTTTCATCACTGAACTTTAGTCTTTTTCAAAATGTTCACAAAGAACTAATTTTTTTTTCAAAATATTCTCACTAAAATTCCATATTTTTCAATATGTGCTCACTCCTTCAACAAATTTGCTAAAAATCAAACAAAATTTAGCCACTTGACCTCATATGACTAATTTCGATAAATACGATATAGGGTAAATGGTTTCTCGTGAAAATTAATTTGTAATATTTCTATGAATTATGTGATAAATTGCATTAATTAATTTGTAGTTTTCATCATACATGTCAACAACGTTAACATATTGGTTGAAAACTTAACGAACATTGGTAACGTTAACTCACGCGGCTAAATTTCTTTAGGATTTTAGTGAATTTGTTAATGGAGTGAGCATAATTGTGAAAGTTTAGTGAGAACATTTTGAAAAAAAAAATAGTTCGATGAGAACATTTAAAAAAGAAGGCTAAAGTTCAGTAGTGACGAAAATATGATTTTTGAGACTCGCTACTCCACTTTGTCTCTGCTACAAATTTTTTATAATCGCAACACCTTCTTCACTAATGATGTTTCCACACAAAAATGGTTGCACAGGCCCAAAGAAATATGTCCATTGGTGAATACTCAGCTGCCTTCTCTGTGAATCCCTACACACAGAACACACGTAAACTAGGTCGAGGGCGTCTACGAAAAATCTCATCCGGTGTGAGAATAAGTACTTGTTCAGGTGAATAAAGAAATAGTACAATGGAAACTGCAAGAAAATCATTGAAAATTGTACTTGAGACTTACATTTTCTGGTTGGTGATGTTATTTATATACTTCCTCTTGTTATATGCATGTCACATACCCTTGCCACGTGTCGTATTTCTATTGCATGTGCATGAGCACTCAAAGTTAGTGGAGACGCTACCCTTTCTCTAACAGTTAGTTCATCATTTCATAACATATTTTGTGGGCCCAATTATTACTTTTGCTGCTTATGGATTATTGTTGTTTACTCACATGTCGCCACTTGGCGACATCCTCGCTTAGGCGACAAACTTTCATTATTGCCACTTGTTTAAATCTAGTCATGCGGGCTCCTTGTTTGAAGTTACTCTGGTACTATTCAGAAATGGGCCCTATTGGGGTTCTCGCATGCTCTCGTTTTTCGCCTACATATTAGTAATGTCGTCAGGTTTCCTTTTAATCTGTCTTGGGCCCATTTCTTGGTCCTTGGGGCCAATGAAAACCGTGTAGGCCCAAATCCATTTTCTCATGATCATATCAACTAACATTTTTCCGTAATTCCTTTATCGAGATTAAAAATTCTATTTCGGATGGGACGGAGGGAGTATGTCCTAAGACGCTGTAATATGCAGATAAGATGATACCATAAAACCTGTATAAATATCAATAACTAAAATTATGTATGCTTCAAGCTGAGTCCCGTATTAACAGATTTTTTTTCAAATAATTCTATTTTAAAAATCTAAATTTCAAAATAACTCACATTTGAAATCATTTGTCAAAATGATCAGCTTTTTGGAACTCGCTACACAGTGTAACAAATTTATAATTTTATCCGATTAAACTCGCTACACGGTGTAGCGAGTTTAAATTTGCTCAATTTTATTTTAATATTTATGCTATTAAAAAAAAAACTAAAATTTGAACTCGCTACTTTGACGAGTTAAAATTATCAATAATCAGCAAATAGCGAGTTCAAATTACCAATAATCAGCAAAGCAGACCTACTACCAAAGGTACAAAGTTTGTACTTCTCCGTCTCACTTTAATTTAAAAAATAATAATATAAAAATTATATATTAATAAAGAAAATTAAATAGAAATATTATTTTTTCATCTCAAATAAATAATTTAAAAAATGTTTATAATGTTAGTGTCTTCGTCTCAGAAAATGAATATTTTAAAAAAGAATACTACTTTATTTGTTTAAAAAATTAATGTCATCTTAATGTCATATTTTGAGACGAAGGCACTAATATTAAAAACATTAATTTTAGAGGCGAATGAAGTAGTATTAATTTTTAAAATATTCATTGGGATGAAGGAAGTATTGCTCATTTTTTTTGGATAAAAAATGTAGTATTATTTTTTGGTTATTCATTTTGAATCGAAAGTAATATTTATTTTTGAAATAAATAATATAATATATCTATATATAATAAGAGGATTGTCAAAGTTTCCCCCCAAAAAGAAGGGCATTTTGGTAATTTCACACGGTGGCGAAAATGTAATAAACTAGGCCAAAATGCGACGTGGCATCGTATGATTGGCCAAGAAATGTGTTTTTTTTTTTATTCAGCTTGGACATGTGTCGCATGTAGGCATAGGGGCATTTCGGTAAATGACCTGGCGCGTGACCACACGCGCCATCTCCTGATTGGGTGGACGGATTTCTAAAAAAAAATTTATCCCATTTTTTTGACCTCAATTATTATATATTAAATTAAATTTTTTTTTTCTTTTTTCACCAAAATTCATAATTTTTTTTCTCTTTAAATAGAGACTTCTTTCATTTGATTTGGACAAATAAAAAAAATCCTCTTTTTTTATATAAATGTGATAAATATCCTTAACTTATTTTTCAATTTCTTTATAGTGAAAATTAATCACCAGCAAAATAAAAATTAAGTCTTAATAATGAAAACTAAAATAAATTAAACTAGAAGGAAAAATTATATTTTCCGTCTCAATTCAACTTTAAAAACACCAAAAAATAATACTACTTTTTGTGCCAAAAAATTGCATTATTATGTGCTTTAACTAGAAGGAAAAATTATATTTTCCGTCTCAAGTCACTAAAATTTTTGAAGTATCGAAATCAAATTACTTTTTTCCCCACTTATAGGAAAACAGTGTTAGTATGTGCTTTAACTTGATATTGCCCTATTTAAAGAATTTTTTAAGTAAAAAACGGGTTGATAAAATTTTTGAATCCCTCCTAATCTCGCAATGATCCGCGTCTAATGAAAAGAGTTTGGAAATGTTTTCTTTTAAATCGGGTGGTATTGGGGTGGATTTGGGATTAGCTCGAACCGTCCCATTTAACCCGAACCCGCATAGTATTCATCTTTTTTTAGAATAAATTTTAAATATTGATAATATTTGTATATTATTATATACTTATTTGTTTATAGTTTATTGTATTATCTTATTTTTCTATGTCATATTATTAATCTCTACATTTATAAGAAAATAAAGGGAAAAAATAGCATTTTATAATAGAAATATTAATAATTTTTTCTTCAACTTTTGTCCTATTTTAAACGTTAAAAAATTGGTTAGGATATTAAAGAGATGAATGGTTTTATTATAAAGTATAAAAAGTTGGGTACAAAGTAATTAGTGAATAGTTGTTGTGTGTATGACTTATAAGACCATTGAATAAAAAAATATTAAAATTTTTCCATTGTATTTTTTTTTAAATTTAAAATGGGACACCTTTTATTAAAGAAGAAGAAAGTTTAAAATGGGAGCATTTATTTATTTGATAGTGAAATAATTTTTCGTAATGTTAAATTTAATTAATTGCGATATAAAAAAACATGATTATATAACAATAACATTAAAGAAATATGTAAAAATCAAACGGAGATGTAGAAGTTGAATACGGTTCAAGAACAAAATAACTTCTCAAAAATCGAAATTGATGATACTTGAAAATTTCATTTCATGTATTTTTTTTGTTTGGAGAATAACTATAGTCAAGAGTTCTGAATTGCAGTTGAAGAGAAAGATTTGGAGACTTATAACTAGATTGATTACGCTTTCCCTATCGTTTGGCGAAACTAAGTGATACTGTGGGCAAATTACGTACAAACTAACTATGCCTTAAATATATATTTATTTTAGTTACATTCAATCTGATATTTGTAATAATATTATAGTTTTAAAAAAAGTGTTTTCCAATGTACACAAACATTTCTATTTTCTTTTATATTTGTACTAATATTATAGTTTTAAAAAATACTTTTTTTTAAATATAAATTTCTTAATTATCCTTTCTTAATTTTTCTTTTTAATTTTTCAATATTTATTTTGTAAAAATTAATTAACTGTGAAGTATATTTTTTTTTTATTATAAATGAGGATAATAATAATCATAATTTTACATTTTCAATATAAATTATTGTTTGTAATGTTAGTTCCTTCGTTTCAAAATTTGACTTTATTTTTTTAAACATATTAAGTAATATTGTATAAAATATTTCTTGAGACGAATATATTAATTTATTTTTTTAGATATTCATTAGAATAATTAAATTAATTTAAAATTATTGCTCAAAATACCAGCTAAAAAATAGAAAGATTAGTTCAGGACATGGGAAGTAGTATTTGTAATGGTATATTATTAATAAATTTTAGATATTCACAATTCCCTAGAATAATTAAATTAATCTAAATCATTGTTCAAAATTTATTCAAATTGACACTAAATAAAATAGGAATATAATTACAGACAGAGGGAGTATTAAATAGGTGAGGGAGACTTAAATAGAGAGAGCTCAAAACTTATACGAGAAAATCAATGACTAACAAATTGCAAACACACATTCTGCAGGCAAAAATCCCAAACCTAAGGCATCTTAAACTCAGAAGAACCCAGAATAAGATGGAAGTCAACCCTTCATTTCATTTCACGTATCACTACAATTAAGTTACTGACACCATTCCAACGAACGAAAAAGGTATTACCCCCTCCCTCCCAAAATAAATGTCCAAAAATAATATTCAAATTCGCTTTCTTTTAGACATCCATTTTGGGACAGAGTGAGTGGTAAAAACGAGGCCATAAGTAATCGAATTAAGTACACATCAAATCATCCTCCAAAGAATCGATTATTGACCAACCCCATTATGCATCTGACCAAGTCGAAAAATATCCATGCTGACTGACTACAACTAAGTTATGGATAGCGTTTAAATGAACGAAAAAAGAAGTCAACGATTAGTAGAAAAAGGGTCATAAGTAACTTAATTACGTACACGTCAGAAAAAGATGTCAGAAAAATTGGCCCTTCCTACAAACAATCTGTTACTGGACAACACCCATTATGCATCTAACCAAGTCGAGAATACGAAAATAATCATAGAACAGTGAAGACTGTTCACCTTCAAGTCAGTCTCTGCTAACTCTGTTACTACCAGCAAGGTTATTGCACGGACTTCCTCCGACTACCAAGTCAAAACCACCAAAAGCGCCCATAAGATTCTCGAGTTTGTCGCCATTTAAGGCTTGAATGTCGTCAAAGTGGATGAGATTTCCTTCCTGATTTGTTTGCTCCCACCAACTTTTCATAATGTTTCTGTTTACCTTGAAATCTCGACTGATACGACATTGTTTAGAGGAACTCCTAGCCTGTGTAGAGCTACTTCAGCCCCACCAATACCGGAGAAGAGAGAGAGAAGGTTGATGCCGTTTGGAAACATGTCTTTCGCAACAGAGAGGTGATAAGCAACCGTATCAATCTGGAAAATTGTTTCCCCATCAAAAATGTGACAATCACTCTGGTAAGAGAATAGTTGTAATATGCCGATGAGCCTTTGGCTCAATGGCATAAGTCCTTGCCTTAGGCAAGGGTTCAAACCCCCTCCCCTACGTTGTATATGAAATGTTGCAATTAGGTAAAAAAAATCTATATCTATATATAAAACGCGCTTCGTCCAAATTAGCTATGCCTTAAATATATTTTTATTTTAGTGACCTTCAATCTGATATTTGTACTAATAATATAGTTTTCAAAAAAGTGTTTTACAATGTACACAAACATTTCTATTTCCTGTTATATTTTTATAAATTTTCATCAATATGTGTTAATAGTTGTCCGTGCATCGCACGGGGGTTACACTAGTTTTTTATAGAAGTACAATTTTTAAAGTATTATTTGAGATGGAAAAAATAATATTTTTATTTAGTTTTCTTTATCAATACATAATTTTTGTATTATTATTTTGTAATTTAAAGTGAGACGGAGAAATACAAACTTTGGACCTTTGGTAGTAGGCCTGATTTGCTGATTATTGGTAATTTGTACTCGCTACTTCAAGTAGCGAGTTCAAATTTTAGTTTTTTTTTAATAGTATAAATATTAAAATAAAATTGAGCAAATTTAAATTCGCTACGTAACGAGTAACCGAACAAAATTATAAACTTGCTACACTGTGTAGCGAGTTTCAAAAAGTTGATCATTTTGGCAAATAATTTCAAATGTGAATTATTTTGAAATTTAAATTTTTAAAATGAAATTATTTGAGAAAAGAATCAGTATTAACACAAGAAATTTTTGTTGGTATGTAGAGAGCTTTTTATTATTCTAGTCTCACTATGACGAAATAATCATCTTTTTTTTTTTCGTTAATACAAAGGTAGTTTGAGCAATAATATTAGATTGACTTAATTATTTTTATGCAAATTTAAAACACGTTAATGAGACACTATTGCAAATATTATCAATAGCAATTTTTAGATGATCATTCAAATAACTAAATCAATTTAAAATTAGACAAAATCCATATTTTGGTCACTAAAGAAATCATGTTTTTACAATGAGGTGGTCTCCCGTGAGAACAAGGGGATCCGTCTCATGCATGAGACGGGTCGACCCATGACCCATGGGGATGACCCGCCACGTGGCAGCCTTTTATAGAGTAGGTCTTCGGAGAAACGCGTTTTTCCATAAGTTATGGAGAAACGTGTTTTTTCATAAATTACAAAATGATATCCAGAAACGTGTTTTTCCATAAATTACAAAATGATATTCAGAAACTTACAAAATGATATCCAGAAACTTACAAAATGATATCCAGAAACTTACAAAAGGTTCTGGATATCAACTTAAAAAGATTCTGGATATCACTTTCAAAGAGTTCTGGATATCCAGAACATTTAATATTGATATCCAAAAGCCTTTCAAAAGGTTCTGGATATCTAATACAAAATTTCTGGATACCCTTTCAAAAGGTTCTGGATATCCAAAAATTTTCAAAATGAATAACCAGAAATTTAGAATTGACCAAGTAGCCTTGCAATTTTCAGTAATTGTGCGTGGACTGTATGAGAAACAGGGAGAACTGGGAGATGATTTGAAGCCTTCGTCTCTACTTCGACGTAAATTGAAAGGAGCAACACCAGGGATTGAAACAGGGCCGGAGGTAATAGGTAAGGGTGGCCGGAAATTGGAGGTAGAGTGGTGGTGGTGGTTTAACGGTTCAGGGCTAGGACAGGGGAAGCGGGTTTAGGATCTGTAAACAGGGAGGAGAAGGCAATCGATTTTGGATAGAATTGAGAGAGATGGATTGAGGAGAAGCAGAGGATTAGAGAGAATAGGGTGAGATTTCCGGTGAGGTTTTCCGTTCAATTGGGGTTGAGGGAGAGAACAGTTGTTGTTGATTGAGAGGGAAATTGGGAGAGGTTGGATCGGGGAAGAAGGTAATTGAGATAGAGGGAGGTAGGGCGGTGATGGATGTTGAGGTTGGGTTGGTTTTTCGGTGAGGAAGAGCTTGGTTAGAGAGAAGGAGACAATTCAGGGAGGGGCTGTGTATTTGCGTTTAGAGAGAGAGAGAGAGGAGAGAGAGAGGGAGGTTTGCGTCGTCTTGAGAGATAGAGAACGATGGAAAAAAACCTGTTTCTCTATAAATTATGGAGAAACACGTTTCTCCCTAGATTTTGGCCCTTTTATAGGCCAATTTTTTTTCTCCAGGACCCATGGGTCCGACCCTGACACGTGGCAACCTCTCATAGGCCCATTTTTTTTTTGCTTTTTTTTTTTTTTAAGTTTTTATATTATTTTTTCCGGCTTTTCAGTGGTTTAGAAAAAGTAATAGTTACCATCTCTTAATGTAATGACTGTATACATATAAAGTAACATTGTTCATAAGTAAACATAATACCTGTTTTAAAAAAACAAAAGCTCATTTTTACCCATTTTTTCAAATGTAATACAAACTATATGTATTACATTTGAAATGTAATAACTTATGTATATGAATGTAATAGTTTATACAAGTAAATGTAACACTTTGATAAATTTTAGTTATAATAAGTATTACTTTTGCCAAACGAAAAAAATCTAGGGAAAAACACTATTACTTTTCTGTATATATGTATTACTTTAATGTATACTCCCTCCGTCCCATTAGTATTAGCACAAACACTGTTTGCGCGGGAATTAAGGAATATGATATTTTAATAAAATGTTGTGAGTGTAAAAGAATGAGTGGAGAGAGAATGAGTGGAGGGTGTAATAAATTATAATGGTGTTGTGAGTATTAAAATAATGTAGGAGAGAGAATGAGTGGGGTTGGGTGGATATTTTATTAATATAAAGTTTCCTTTTTGGGAGTGTGCGGATATTAGCGGGACGCCCAAAAAGGAAAGTGTGCTAATATTAGCGGGACGGAGGGAGTACAAACTATTACTTTATATGCATACAATCATTACATTATGTTATAGTAACTATTACTTTTCACAAATCGAAAAAAAAATACAAAATTTTAAAAAAAAACTTTTTTTGTTTTTGGGCCTATGAGAGGCTGCCACGTGTCAGGATCGGACCCATGGGTCCTGGAGCCAAAAAAAATTTGGGCGGGTTATGGGTCATGAATCCGACCCGTCTCATGGATGAGACGGGTATTCTTGTTCTCATATAAGTCTTTGTCTTTTACAATATCCTCATTGGAGTTTATTTTTTTGCAATGTTCTCATTCAATTACGCGATTTTTGCAATGTCCTCACTCCTTAAACAGAGTCGTCAATTTTTATAATGGGCAAGGGACACGTGTTATCACGTGACTAATAACCATTATAAAATTAACTTTTTGTCATTGAAAATCCATCAGAAAATGGTATTTTTGATCTGAGTTTGAAGAAATGGAAATGAAATGGTGAGATCTTTTTGATAGTATGTGGTTATGTTTGATCCGGAAAGTTAAGTTTATAATGGTTGTTAGTTACGTGATAGCATGTGCCCAGCTACCGTTAAAAAATTGACGTCTCCGTTTACAGAGTGAGAACATTGCAAAAAACTGTGTAATTTTAATGAGGATATTGCAAAAAAATAAACTTCAATTAGGACATTGCAAAAACATAATTTTTTTAGTGACCAAAACATGGGTTTTGCCTTTAAAATTATTGCTTAAAGTATATTTTTATTAACGATTAAAAAAAATAGGAATATTATTTCGAAATTGAGGAAGTAAAATTTTAAAATTGATCACTTCACATGTCATCTAAAAGGAAAAAGAAGAAAAAAGGGAAAGAAAAAAAAAGAAAAGAGTGATGCCATTGCTTTGCTTTGCTTTGCTTTTCTTGCTGACCTCTTTTACTAGAGAAAGAAAATTCAGAACATTTGACTGAAAAAAGTAAACATCCGTGCGTGTGAAATAAAATGGAATTTTTCTCTCTTCTGGATTTGTTTACTGTTGTGCAGTATCGATAGTCGAGATCTTGTGTAAATCGAATAAAATGACGAAATACATTAATACAAATAAAATGTTAAAATGTCTAAAATATTCTTAAAAATAAAATATCTAATAAACCCCTCAATGTAAAACTATCGAAATCAAAATAAGCAAACAAAAATTAAAGTAAATTATCAAAATCAAAATAAACTAAGGAAGATTAGTACGAGCCGAACTAATGTGCACGGGACAAGCAGGAGTGTAAATGGTTCGATTTGGTTTGAATTGGGGGAATTTACAGACCGAACTCCTAGTCATCGGTTTGAAAAAATTTCAAATCGAATCGAATCATGAAAAAATTCAAATCGAACTAAACTAAACCGATATGATTTAGTTCAGCTTGGTTCAAATCGCGGTTCAATTATGCGTTTCATACCGCGGTCCAGACCATGATTTAGAATGCGGTTCAAATCACAATTCAGACCGCAACTCATTTTCATATTATTTAAATTTTGCATGATCACGAAGGAAGAGCGAAAAATATGAGTGTTTAAGAGACTAAAGGAAGAGAGAGGTCGAAGGAAGAAAAACACTCTACAATTGCGATATTGGAGAGAACTTGATTATTTATTTATAGTAATAAAGATAACAAATGATGAAATTAATATTAAATAAAATACAAAGCGGGGGTTATGATTAGTTTATGTAAATTTTAATAATGATATAAAAATATTAAATAAGATACAAAACATGAGTTATGATTAATTTATTTAATGTAGTTCGTTTTGGCGGTTTGGTCTCGCACTTCGATTTGGTGGTTCGGTCTCGCGTTCTCAAATCGCGCTTTGGTTTGGTTCAATTTGGTATGATTTGGTTTGGTAGGGTCAAAACACAAATTAAACCGAAGCACGTGGTTTGTCAATATTTGAGAGCGAACCAAACCATTTATATTTGAAAACCAAACCAAATTGCATGTTTTAATTCGATTCGATTTTAAATCGCGGTTTGAACTGAATCATTTGTTTTTATTTTTTTTTGACAAGTTTCTTTAGTCTTGGCTTAGGGCAGCAGATAGTCAAAAAGTCTACAGAGAGAAAGAGAAAAAAGGCCTTCTTTCTAAACCTAACCATGGTTAAAAACAAAATCCCTTGTTGGGTTTATAGTTTCTACACCACACTCTCTCTTTTCCTTTCTTAGCTCCTTTCTTCTCACTCTCTCTCTCACACACACAAAACACGCACTTGGCCACTTTCTCATCACCGGAGCAGATCAGCCCCGCTTCCTTCTTCCCGGCGATCCGTATCCGCTTCATGAAACTTGTATCTTCGCTCTCCCTTTGTATATTTATTCAGTTAAGCATATTTTGGGGTTATTTTTGTTCCTTTCCATAATTAAAAAAAAAAAAAAATTGAAACAGAAAATCTTGCAAATTACTACTTATTAGGGTTTGAATGTGTTAGGCAAGGATGGTAGTGCTTGTGTTTGTGCTTGTGTTTGTGCTTGTGCTTGTGCATTTGTGTATTTATTAACTAAGACAAGATACGTAGACACGGCAATTGATTTTTTGTATGTTGAATTCGGTTATTAATGGTTTGCTATTTATTGATTTGATTGGTGTAATGCTATGCGTATCTTGGGTTTTCTTATTGGATTGGATTGATTAAATAATGTGACATTTGGATTGATTTGGTTGTACTTTTTGGTAGCTAGGAGTATTAATTATCAGATGTGGTGGGATTTTAATGGAGTTTTTTTGGTTTGTTGTAACTTTATCATTCCATTTAAGTATCAGTCAGATGGGCTTTTGCTAGGTTTTAATTTCCCCCAAGATGAAGTACAAGTAGTAATTTCGATCTAGGAATTTTGTAGATATATTTTTGGTGTTCTTTTGTCCTCTAAATGATCAAAGTTGGACTACGGACTACCTAACCTGTGTTGTGTATTATCTTCAATATGTGGATAGTGCTAGAAACCCAGAAAATATTCCAGCTTTGACTTTACCTTCAGTTAAGCTTACGAATGTTATCGAGAGTCAAACTTTGTGTATCCCTAACATCTTCCTGGTGGTATTCCCTATGGAGGGAAATGCTTCGGTACGTCGTTGCTGCCATTGAATGCAGGATTGTTATTCCTCTATTTAAGAGTGCACATCTTTTGAGAGGTTTTTCGGTATCATGATTCTTGAAAGATAACCAGATACACCTTCATTCGGCAGAAGATAAGAGAAAACATAATAAAAAAAATATTAAATTGAATGTTGGATGGATTTAATGTATTATATGGACTGTAACTCATTCTGATTTCTAATGGTCCGTGAATCTATGAAATTAGGTGATCTTAGGCACAGATCTTTCGTTATTCTTCGCTGCACAAATCCACAACTCAAGTCTCCTAATGCCAGGTGTAGCTTGACTGGTGTATGTTTCCATGCTGTCAATTGCATATCAAAATATGGGCTTACTCTGCAGTAGACACCAACGTTATAATCAAGCGGATTCAGAAGAAAATGCGCAGGTACAGTATATTTGATTGATTGCTTCATTTACTCGTCTATATGCATACTACAGAAATTTTGCTGTTTTATCTCACTTTGTGCACATTGTGGTTTGGTTAAGCACATGATCTTTAGTTTTTCTCTGAAATTTAGACTGCAGAAATTGAGAGGCGGATACAGCAAGAAACAAAGGCAGAAAAGCATATTCAGAAACTTCTTCTACTTGGTATATGTCACTTTAATCATATTTCTTGTGTTCTGTGTAGAACTCTTCTCTGGTACAAACTTTTGTTAGTTTAATGCTCAGTGTAGTAGCGACGTCAAGTGAGTAACTGAGTTAACTCTTGTGTTGCTGTCAATGTAGCCGTGTGAGATTTTATTAAGGAAATTTTTTGAGATCAAAGATACCGATTTTTATCATATTTCCTTTTTTCATGTAAATTGCGTGTAATACTACAATGCTTTCTAGAAAAATTTTGTCTTAAAATGAATGCCTATTTTCGAATAAACTTTGTCCCTAAATGATTTTTTACCCTTTTTTGTTTTTCACATTTCATTATATACTTGTAAAGCTGAAAGTGTAGAAAGTGGACAGCAAGAATATTCATACATCTTTGCCATTAAATTTTATAAGAAGTTAATATTTCAGAATGTACCTTAAATGAAATAGACATTCATTTTGTGACGGAGAGAGTAAGCAATCAAATAGGCATTCAGTGCATATTCAGGCTTGCTTGTTAGGGGCAGCTAGCAGAAAACGAAGAAGCTTGCTTATAACTAGAAACTGGTAGGTTACTCCTATTCTTAACTTATCCTTAGGGTTCTCCACATCCTAGATGCCAAAGTTGCTCGTATTTAGCCTATAAGAATTCATCTCCTCTCATGATGGCTCTTCACATATAATGAGTGTTTAATATTCTCTGTGGTTATTTTGAGGATTATTCATTTTATTGGCTGCATAGTTTCTTAGGTGGAAGGTGATACTGTAATAGTGCTCAAGACGTGGCTAAATTGTCAACATTCTCATATGGTATTGTAGGCAGCAACATTTTATATTTATTAGAGTGTTGTACTGTAGGTATTTTTGTTGTTGTTTTTGATTATCAGATTCAAGGGATGAGACCTTCCTCTCATAATCACATGAAGGCCTTAATCTGATTTGTGTCTTATTTAGCAGAATAGGAACCTCCCTCATCAACTGATAAGAGACTGCCAACAGAACGGAGAATACCAAAAGGAACGCGTAACTTAACAAAGTTAAAAGATAAACTCAAAACTGGAAAAACCATCTGGTGGAAGACATTGCAATCGCTAGTGAAGTTCAATAAAGGAGAACTGTTTAGATCTACAGGCTGATTGGGCGAGGCTGTTTTATGA
This sequence comes from Adenophora triphylla var. japonica, assembly GCA_022495995.1. Classification (NCBI taxonomy): domain Eukaryota; kingdom Viridiplantae; phylum Streptophyta; class Magnoliopsida; order Asterales; family Campanulaceae; genus Adenophora; species Adenophora triphylla. The sequence continues at coordinate 161,127 of JAFEMH010000880.1, read as the reverse complement.
GTGTAGGGGATCTGTAGTCAGATCGAAGTTGAGGAAGTAGATTGCATGAGATGAACTCTTCTTCTAGTGAGGGGGGTGGAGGGGGGGGTAAGTGTAGGAATAAGGATATTATGTAAATTGATCATGATAAAGGATACAAAAGGATGGATATGAAGTCCATCCAAAGTCAAAATACAGCAAAACAGCTATGTAATACTAATATAATGATTGGTTATCTAATATCTGTAATTCCTCTCCATCCACAAACACCAAATTATTGCAAAGACACCACTTTGCCACAACAAACTAGTATATCCTTCCCTATGAGACCTCTCACTTTCATCCGAAGAAAAGCCACAATAGTTGTAGTACTGACCCAAGTTTCCTAACAGTCTTTACACCCCGGGCAAGTTATTCTACAAAAACTGGCACCCACAATGAAGGGAGTTGGGGACAGATTATCATCAGAATGAGGGGACAGATGATCATCAGAATCAGCGGCACTCGGCACTCTTACACATAACCTTATATTCCAGGAAACCTCTCATATGCATCTGCAAGAGATCGTTTGTGGCTCCTATCAAAAAAAAAAAAAGAGAGAGAGAGAGAGAGAGAGAGAGAGAGAGAGAGAGAGAGAGAGAGAGAGATCGTTTGTGGCTTTGTAATAAGTTCATTAAAGATAAGGGTCGAGCAAAGGCTGTGATTATGAATGAAACTTTAGCTCTTCAACTGATTGAAGAAAGCAAAAAAAAGGTGTCAACCTAGGCTGAATTAATGATTATAATAAAACTGACAAGAGAGTAACCCAGGGCCGTCCAAAGTCCAAGATCGATAGTCAGGAACGTGGTAGAGAGTCTAGAGACGCGCATTAGATATCCAATCCATCACAATTAGGTGTTCCGAAGTGTCCCTATCATGAAGTGTTTTGAAAGAAGTCAATGGAGTGGAAACTCCTCCTTAGCGAGAAAAGCAGAGATAGATGCCTGTGTAAGAGTCCTTATGATTAATGAATTTTAAGTAAGAGTTTATGTTGACCGGTATCTCTTGAGGCCTTCATCTGTTTGTACACGGAATACAGCTCTGAAGAAACAGTTAAGGATGTAGGTGATAGAATGAAAAAGCTATAAACCTGGTGAAGAGTAGTATTGAGCAATGTCGACTTTTTTCTCACCCTCTAATTTAATTTTATGGAAAGAAGACATATATTATCAAACGGGAAGCTATGTATTGCTAAACATGAATTATTGAAGGTATGCACAAGGTCAAAGTGATAGCGAACAAGGTCAAGCTCTGGTGCTACCACGAATGCATTATTTGACCATCTTGTTGAGAGCGTTTGGTACTTTGGTAAAACAGAGTATTGCTTGTTGGGTCATGATTACCTACATGATCCGCATTCAAAGTCATTCGGCAAGAATTATGGAGATCCAGACTCAACAAAGGGATGTGAGCTACATTGCTACACAACTAAAGATTCTACCATACGTAAACCAGTTTTCATTGACCAGTGCTTGAACTACCACGTTGAATAGTTTTATGCCTAACATACCAAGCCTAATTGTCAAGTCTTACTAACTTTTAATATAAAATAAACAAAAATATCAGTATAAGTAATGCTATCATAATTTATCTTGCATCAATACTAAGGCCTGTGTTTACCTTTACGGTTTTATATTTAGATGCTGCTTCTGGTGCTTCGTCCTCTCTTTTTCTTTTGTCTTTTCATGTCACAAGAGTTGACCACGATGGTTTAATATTGATTATTTTACTTTTTTTCTATTGCCAAGGTGCCGGAGAGTCAGGGAAGTCCACTATTTTTAAGCAGGCAAGATAATTATTAATTATCTTCTCTCTCTCTCTCTCTCTCTCTCTCTCTATATATATATATATATATATACCTCCAAAAGCTGTTTTAATTCTTTGTAATGTATTCAGATAAAGCTGCTGTTTCAAACTGGCTTTGATGAGTCGGAGCTAAAGAGCTATACTTCAGTCATCCATGCAAATGTCTATCAAACCATAAAGGTATGCAATACTTGAAAGGGTGTTTTTGTTGTTTCCCGTTATGCTAAATAATAAGAGTATTATAAGCTGCCTGTACAAGTAGATATACATTATTTGTGATGGATCAGTTTCTTTTTTGTGTGTTGCATTTCAATTGAGTTTGTCATGATCTGAGTGGCGTAACGTGCTTGAACAGATATTACATGATGGGGCCAAGGAGTTGGCTAACTCTGAAGCAGGTTCCTCAAAGTATGCCTTATCCACCGAAAATAAGGTGATTGTCACTGATTTGGTTTTTGATTTTCTGCCTGAATTTCATTTCGTCTTTCCCTATTGTTTGAGTGCCATATAAAATTATACTCCCCCCGTCCCAGTTTAAACTTCACCTTTTACCCAAAAGGGTGTCCCATTACAAGCTCCACCTTTCCTAAAATGGCAAAAATTATGGGCCCCACTTGTCAATCCTACTCGCTTATTCCATCCACACACTTAAATTGTGGGCTCCAACTGTCAATCCCACTCACTCCACTCACAACTCCTTTCACATTCATATTACTTTTGAATATAAATAACCCTTTTCTTAATTTTTGTGCCCCAAAAAAAGGGTGAAGCTTAAACTGGGACGGAGGGAGTATGTATATCTTTCACCGTGTATTATTTGATGTCAAGTTTAAACCCATTTGGCCAAATTATTACTCTTTCCATTTTATCGTTTCGAACTCTTCAAAAATACTGATCTGAGTTGGTTTAACCAATTTCTATATGTTTAGGAATATGAATTATAAGCTAGAGTTTTTTTTTTTGGGGGGGGGAGGGATCCCCAAAGTACTCAAGACCCAAACTTATTGGAGTAGGAGACATGATCCCTTCCAAAAATGTTGACAAGTTACCATCACCATGCCTCACATTTCTATTTGGTCAATCTAGACATTAGTTGTCTTCTCCAATCAATTGTGCTCACATTGTAGTCGATGATACCTTAGAAGATGGGAGAAACTTATATTGAGTTTGATACATTGTAGATGATATGGAGTATTCGATTACCTTCTATGGTTCTGTACATTTGCTCTAACTTGTTCATTGTCTGAAATAATTAAATAAATAATCAAACACATAATTTTGCTTGCTTACAAATTACTTTATTGAAACCAAGTGAGTAATAGTTGAAAGATATGCCTTTGATGACTCTTAGTTAGAAATTTGAGCATAATTGCAAGTGTTGGTTGTTGCTGAATAAGATTTGACTTTGTTTCGATAAAGAACAATTGAATTTAACTGGCCTAATGCTCTACGCATTGCAATTACTTACACTAGGTACCTTCTGCCTTCTGTAGTTGTGAAACAAAGAGGTGCTAAATATTTCTCTGTACCAGGCAATTGGGGAGAAACTGTCAGAACTTGGAGGCAGGTTAGATCATCCTCGCCTCACTGAAGAGCTTGCACAGGATATAAGAACAATCTGGAAAGATCCTGCCATACAGGTAATTTTTGCTACATTGGAACATTAAGAGGTTTCAGTTTCACTTCATCCACTCATCTGCTTTCGGGACAACCTTTTTGTGATGGTATTTTCCTGCTGCTTAATGCAGTATGGCTGGTTTTTAATTATACTTATTACATGCAGGAAACATATTCTCGTGGTAATGAACTCCAGGTTCCGGACTGTGCCAACTATTTCATGGAAAACATACAAAGATTTTCTGATATACATTATGTCCCAACAAAGGTACATCAGGCGAAAGTTACTGTGCGATCCTTTTTGTTTAGTTTTCTTATTTGAAAACATGTAGACAAATAAAGTAACTTGTATGCAAGATGATAGGCTAGTGGCCACTCTAATGGCGATAGTAGAATATTAGATGAATTCTGCACAGTTTATTACTGTAAACAGTATTAATAACGTCGTGGTGAATATCCTGATGAATAGATAATTTAACATGGCATATTCATTATGGATGACTCTTTATCTCTAAATAGATTCTCTGAAAGGATACTCACTTTGATCCTTACTCCTGGATGTTTTTTTGTTTTTTTTTAAATGCAGGAGGATGTTCTCAATGCTAGGGTTCGTACTACTGGTGTTGTTGAAATCCAGTTCAGGTGTGAATTTCTTATATTTATCGTATTTTTTTCCTATGCTGTTTATTTTAGCTCTTTGGTTGGTTGCTTAAATCTTCTATCCCCAGAATGTGCTGTGTGCAAATATATATAGTTTTAAATGACTAATTTAGGATCAGTTTTCTAGCTGGCGAAAATTCTATCCTCCATACAATTTTCTTCCGTTCTAAGTCATGTTTTCGCGTTTTAGGCTAAAGTTTCTTTTCAATACAGATTTACTTGATGAAATATCATCATCATTCTCTTAAGACCATTTTCTTTGCAGCCCAGTCGGGAAAACAAAAGAGTGGTGAGGTATATAGACTATTTGATGTTGGAGGCCAAAGAAATGAAAGAAGGAAGTGGATTCATCTATTTGAAGGTGTTACTGCTGTGATATTTTGTGCTGCTATTAGCGAGTAAGACCTTTTGACATCCATTCACCACTTGTATTTGTTAAATATTTATGATGCTTACACAAGTTACACCTATTATATTAACCATGTTCCAGGTACGATCAAACTCTTTTTGAAGATGAAAGCAAGAACCGGATGATGGAGACCAAAGAACTCTTTGAATGGGTCTTAGAGCAACCATGTTTTGAGGTTGTTAACCGTGCAGCTAATGACACCCCCCACCCAAAAAAAAAAAAAAAAACTTATGTTGACTTTGCCTTTTCTTTTCTGGATATTGTACTTTCCAGATAACTACTTTCTTGATCATTATGTCTTCTGGTTTATTATTTGTGCAGAAAACATCCTTCATGCTATTTCTAAACAAATTTGATATATTTGAGAAGAAGATCTCAAAAGTGAGTCAAAGTTAAAACTTCTAAATGCTTGATAATTATGCTCTATTCATCGTTCTAACATTTCTGTAATTTTCATTTAGGTTCCACTGAATACATGTGAATGGTTCAAAGATTACCAGCCAGTTTCATCAGGGAAGCAAGAGATTGAGCATGCATACGAGTAAGTGGGGCCCTAACAGGAGTTGTCAGTCTTATCTCCACGTGCTTTATAACCATGATTTTTTTTTTTCCCTTCAAATATTGGTGTTTTGGCATATTTTTGACTTTTTTCATTCAGGTTTGTGAAGAAGAAGTTTGAGGAGTTGTATTATCAAAAAACACCCCCGGATAGAGTTGACCGAGTATTTAAGATTTATAGAACTACTGCCCTTGATCAGAAGCTGGTGAAGAAGACTTTCAAGTTAGTAGACGAGACCCTGAGAAGAAGAAATCTCTTTGAAGCTGGCTTGTTGTGACAGTAAACGACCATTTTACCTCCCTAAAGAAATGTCAATATTTCGAGAGCTACATCAGATTTTTGACAAACTCCAGTCAGTTACCAACTCAGTATCATATCCCACAGGTTAATACGTTCTTTTATTATTATTTCTGTTTTAGTCCTCTGTAAAAGGAAATAGAGATAATCTTCCCAATCTCCCACAACCATCCCATATATTTTCCGACACTTTTACAACCTTGGTGATCAGAGGATTGAATTGATCACATAAATTTATAGATTTATATTCTTTAATTGTGCATTTTTCATGGGCTTCACTGAGGAGCTGTATACATGTATTTTTGTGCTTAGCTACCCAGTTGGTTAGGCTAATTATTCTTATGGCCTGCATTGAATTTTCCGTTAAGAAATTTCATGAAAAATGTTGGTTTCTGAAGTAATTTGATCGGTCCATTTCATGGAATAATTCATGTATTATTTTATCCTCTCTTTGCCGAGAACCAGGAATGATGTTGACAAATTTGTTTTTGAAGACTCGTTGGGATTTCAATCAGATCCAGCGATTTTATTGCTGAATGATTCCATTCAGACCAAAGCACAAAATGGATACGCTACATTGACTGCTTTCATTTTCGGTCTTGGTCCCATCCCATGGGACTTGTATTTGGTTTGACATTTCCTTCTAGCCCATATATACTGTAACAAATTATGCTAAAACATTTGTTAATGGAACTCTTATGTCAAACCTTCAAACAATCCCGAATGGCTAAAATTAAGCCTAAACTCGCAAAACTATGAACGCGTTTTGCATGTCCATCCCAAAATCAAACTCTAATCACACTTTGCAACCATACGACACACAATGGTCTTTTAACTCAAATACAAATTATATTTATATTTGTATTTTAAACTCTGGCCTAATTCAAACTACAACTTTATACTATATTGAGCACGAAAATTATGAAAATATAAATGTAAATGTTATTAATATGAAAAGTGAATAATCAATAATTTAGTCATTTCTCTTTCTCTCTCCGTTTCACTACAAACTATCAACTACACACTTTCTAAAAAATGAAAATGTTTTCTTACTTTTTATTAATGACACTCATATATCATACTCATTATATTTCATACTCGTAATACAATACCTACTAAAATATTCTCCCCCATCTCGTCTCATTACAAAAGACACAAAAATGAATTTGTTAGAACATGGATTAATAAATATGTGTTATTTAATTCCATTTGTTATAATCATTTAATAATGTTAAAGTATAGACAAAATGTGTAGAATTCCATTAGGTATAAGTACCATTAAATGATGGGCATAATGGTAACTTCACACCACCATCTTTATGAAAGGGTGTAGTCCCTAAATGAAGTGCCCCTTCTCTATCTATATAAAGGCTATCCATCAGCCATTTAGAGACACTTATTCATTTTACAAAATTCAATCACAAATCTTCTCTTTTATTCACTAAGAAGATCAAGTGTGGGCACTATCATTTAGAAGATCTACTCTTCCCTACTTTGAAGAATATCTTCATACTTCGTTTTACTCAAGAACAAGACTAAGAACAATCATGGAATCACAAGGTACACGCTTCCGTATTATTCTTCTTCTTCTTCTCCTTCTCTTCTTAATCTAGTTGTGAGTCGGTTCATGGTTAATGGATCGTTTATGTTCCATCAATTGGTATCAGAGCCTGCTCATATACTAGATTGAGTTTGAAATTCTTATAAAGCCTTATGCTTTAATTCTTGTATGATTTCATTTAGTTTTTGTTCTTGTTCATGATACTCATCTTGTCTAAGAGTATTATATTCATAAACTTCATTCTATTTCTGATTTTGGTTTACACAAGGCTTTCAATTCTTAATGTAAGATTATCCTATTTTGGACATAGCCACCATCATTTGATGCGTTGTGAGTTTGTTCAAATGTATAGCCACACATTTAAAAATGTGTGAGTATAAGGATCTACTTGCTTTGGTTGAATAATCATTCACCATTAAGTTAAGAATTGATAGTCTAAAGGGTATTGGATGTATGGTATGACTCTCTCTATTTGATTCAAAACTGTTCATAAAAGGGTTCAAAACTGTTCATAAAAGGGTGTTAAAAATGGTGACTTTTCGTCAAATCTGGGCACTGGGCACATGGGCGGTCGCCCATCTTGATCTGGGCGGTCGCCCATGTGTACAGCAACTTCAATGACTGTGAAATCAGCTTGGGCGGTCGCCCATCTTGACCTGGGCGGTCGCCTATGTATACAGCGACTTCAAAAATTGTGGAATTGAAGCTTGGGCGGTTGCCCACCTTGACCTGCGCGGCCGCCCATGTGTGCAGAAGCTTCAATATTTATAGAACTGCAATTTTTTGGTCATTCATACCCTTTTGGTCTTTTGTGATAATTTGTTAGTAAATTATAGTATCTGGACACCAGTCGCGCTTCGGCGGTTCTTAGAGTTATCGAACTTTAAGAATGGATGGGTAGAACAAAAGGATACTATCTTTTAATGATAAATTTCACTTATTTATTTACCCTTTAAATTTTCAGAAATAACCTTAAGGCCTTTTGTTTCCGATTAATTATATCCTTAACATTTTTGGATATAATTAACATGCTTGTTTCCCAAAGGAGACCTTGTTGATTAAATTCAAACTTGTTACAAGATGAATGCAAATATTGATATGTGATAACATGCTTGTTTCCTAAAGAAGACCTTGTTGTTGACTAAGTATTTACATTCATGGGGTAATAATTGAACTAAACTTTTGGTCATTTTAAATGCTGTGAACCATCCCAAAGGAAGGCGGGTGTTTAAAGTGAATTGTTTATATTCTTTATTGCCGGGAAACAAGTACCTTAAACTTTAGGACACCTTTTGTACTTGATCCGGCCCAAAGGAAGGCAAGTATTTAAAGTGTGTTGTTTAAGCTATTTGTTTACCTTGAGATAAATCAAATTGTGAGTCAATTCGTAATCCAAAGATTAGTCTTGATGTCATGTTGATTATCTTTTATTTTGATGGAATTCATTTGATATAATTAATCATTATGTAGTTTCTTATATATGTTTTATTTCATTCTTGTTCTTCTCCTTCAGATTTGATTAATGCTTCATTCGTAACTACTGCTATAAATGATGTACCTTTGCTTACTGGGACTAAACTTAAAACTTGGAAAAATAATATAACGATGATCTTAGGCAATATGGACATCGATCACGCATTTGGGGAATCAAGTCCCGCTGCTCTCACTAAAGGAAATACCGTTATAGAACGGAAAAATGTTGAGCAATGGAAATGGTCCAACCGCGTGAGTCTAATGATCATGGAAAATACAGTTTCAGATCACATTTTTGGATAATGTCTCTGAAATCGAAAATGCTGAGTTTTTTCTTGAATTCTTGTGGAAACTTGTTTTCATTCGGTACAAGGGTGACGAAAATCTTCGGGAGTACATTATCGAATTATTTCGTCTTTCGATCAAATTAAAAGCACTTAAGTTAGAGATTTCGAAAGATTTGCTCGTGCACTTAGTTTTGATCTATCTTCCTCCTCAATTTGGTCCTTTTGAAGTGACCTATAAATGTCAAAAGAAAAAGTGGAATATTAATGGATTACTTTCACATATGACATTAGAGGAAGATAGGATGAAATATCTCAAATTAGAAAGTACTCACTCATCATTTACTTCTTCTCGTGGGATTAAGAGAAGAGGAAAGGAAATTGCGGTTGCAAGTAAGAAGCATAAGGGATCATTTAAAGATCATAAAGTCAAGAAATGCTTCTTTTGCAAGGACCTTACTCGCATGAAGAACGACTACCATAAGTATCGCAAATTGCGAATTCAGGATGGTATGTCATTTGGTCTTATTTGTACTAAGGCAAATTTGGTTTCAATTCCTTAATATACATAGTGGTTGTATTTGGTGCAACAACTCACATTAGTTCATGTATGCAAGGTTGCCTGAATTTCCAAATTCCCAGTGAAGATGAGAAATACATCTATATGGAAGCTGGAAATCCGATTGAAGTTATAGGCATAGGGACTTTTAGATTATTGATAAGTACCGGCTATTATTTTGTATTAAATAATACATTCACTGTACCATCCTTTTGATGGAGTTTAATATCTATCACAATTTTGACAAGGAAGGTTACTCTTGTTCTTTGGTAATAATAAATGTGATCTTTATTTTAAATTCCAAACTTGTCGGTACTAGTACTTTGTCATATATCGATAATCTTAATTTACTTGACATGGTCAAGAAAATGAATGGGTCCCATAATAATGAAACCAAAACTAAAGGCACTAAGCAAAAGTTATCAAGTGAAAATTCTTGTATTCTATGGCATAGGCGTTTGGGTCATATCTCCAAAGGGAGAATTGATAAAGCTTATGTCGGAGGGAATCCTAAAATTAACTTGATACTCCGGATAAAACTTTTGCATTAAGTGTTTTAAAGAATAAATTTACAAACATTAAAGGAAATAAAATTTTGAGAATATCAAACGTCTTGGAACTAATTCATATGGACATTTGTGGACCATTCATTAATCCTTCATGGAATGGTCAACAATATTTCATTACGTTCATGGATGATTACTCTCGTTATGGATACATTATTTTCTTCATGTAAAGTTTCAATCATTGGACGTTTTCAAGTCTTTTAAGGCATAAGAAAGACTATTAAGAACGTTAAATCCGATCATAGTAGTGAAAACTACGGACGGTATAACGTATTGGGTGAATAACGTCCGGGTCTTTTATACTCGCTATTTTTTTGAAGAGTGTAGGATTGTCCCTCACTACACCATGCCGGGAAAACCTAGCATAGTATATTGGAGAGACATAATAGAATCCTTAAAGATATGGTAAGAAGTATGTTTTCTTGTACTTCTTTACCTCACTCATTATGGGTGAAGCATTAAAAACCGCAGCTTATATTCTCAATAGAGCACCTTCAAAAGCTACCGACAAAACCCCTTATGAGTTATGGACGAATAAGAAACCGTCCTTAAATCATCTTCATGTATGGGGGTGTCCAGCAGAAGCTAGACCTTATAGGCCTAATGAGGGCAAACTGGACCTTAATATTGTTAGTAGCTATTTTGTAGGGTATGTCGAGAGATCTAGGGGATATAAATTTTATGACCCGAAAACTAGAACATTTTTCGAGACTGGCAATGTTAGGTTCCTTGAGGATGTTGAATTTAATGGGAGAAATAGTAATGATTTTGAATTTGAAGAGTTAGAGGAACCACTCTTTATTCCTCAAACTTTAGTTCTGTTGGAAATCAAGTAATTGTACACGAAATTCAACAAAGAACATACAATTCAAAATAATATAGAGACTCAGTAAATAACGGACAACATGAAAATGTTGGACATAATGAAATTCAACAACCTCAAAATGAGGATGAACCGGTGCCCTTAAGGAGATCTACTAGAGAAAGAAGAAATATTATTCCGGATATTTATGATATGTATCTTGCGGAGAATGAGGACACCTTAGGTTTAGTGGGAGATGATCTAATTACCTTCCATGAAGCCATTAATAGTTCTAATTCTCATAAGTGGATCAATGCCATTAATGAGGAGTTAAAATCAATGAAAGACGATGACATTTGGGATCTTGTCCCATTACCTGAAGGTGTAAAACCTATTGGTTATAAATTGATATTTAAAACCAAAATGGATTAGCAAGGTAATATGAAAAGATATAAGGCACGTCTTGTTACTAAATGATTTACTCAAAAGGAAGGCATTGATTATAAAGAAATATTTTTCCGGTATCTTCTAAAACCTCTTTTATGATTATTATGGCATTAGTGACACATTATGATCTTGAGCTTCATCAAATGGATGTTAAGACAGCTTTTCTCAATGGCAACATTGAGGAAACTATCTATATGAAGAAACCAGAAATGGTGACTAATTCGGATCAAACTAGTCAACTGGTTTGTAAACTTAAGAAATCCATTTATGGGCTTAAGCAAGCATCTCGTCAATGGTACTTAAAATTTAACCAAGTTATTCTTTCATTTGGCTTTGAAATGAATCTTGGTGAAGATTGTGTGTACCATAAGTTCAGTGGGAGTAGATTTATTATTTTGGTCTTATATGTGGATTTGAATGATATTTTTCTTGCTAGTAATGATAAGGACCTTCTAAAAGAAACTAAGAAATTTCTCAAACAAATTTGAGATGAAAGATCTTGGTAAGGCATCTTTTGTATTGGGAATCCAAATTCATCGTGATCATTCACGAGGTATTTTAGAATTATCACAAAAGAGCTATATAGAGAAGGTATTACAAAGGTTTAGCATGGAAAATTGTAAACCACATGACACCCATGTCTCTAAGGGAGATAAATTCAGTTTAAAGTAAATATCCTAAAGATTAATTTTAAATCCAAGTATATGGAAAATATCCCTTATGCACCGGGTAGGAAACTTAATGTATGCGCAAGTACGTACTCGTACGAGACCTTGTATTTATTATTGGGATGCTTGGTCAATACCAAAGCAATTCGGAAAGAAAGAACATTAAGTCGCATCCAAAAGAATGATATAAAACATTAAACTACATGCTTATGTATATAAAATCGGATCATTTTGAGATCATTAAGTATTCCGATTATGTTTTAGTGGATGCAAAGATGTTGAAAGACATCATATGGTTATGTCTCTTGTTGAAGAGAAATAAGTATAAACTGAACAAATAGATATACAACTTATAGGATCAAACTCTATGTTAATTGGATCCATTTTGTAAAGCGTAATCTCTTTTGATGTTTCACGAGCATGTTGCTCATATGGGTGTAATGACTTTTGATAATGCTTAAATCAGTGGGAGTTCTTAATGTTTCCTATTTCCTTGTGTTGTTATAATTTATATTGATCTCATTTGGTTAAGTAGGACTAGTTGGAGAATATATATATGCGTTCTTCATATATATTCATTAATATTCCATGCTACATATCTATACTTAATCTATGTCGTTTAGTTGGATATATATATGTGATTAATGTGGGTTTAGTTGCGAATCAATTACAACGACTGCCCCTTTAGTCCCTATACTTGTAAGACTAATGGACGGGATTGTGTTGGATGACAATAAACGTGCACATAAGGGTTGTCATTCATGTTATAAATGATTAAAGAATTTATTTAGTAAAAGATACTCCCTCCGTCCCATTAGTATTAGCACAAACACTGTTTGCGCGGGAATTAAGGAATATGATATTTTAATAAAATGTTGTGAGTGTAAAAGAATGAGTGGAGAGAGAATGAGTGGAGGGTGTAATAAATTATAATGGTGTTGTGAGTATTAAAATAATGTAGGAGAGAGAATGAGTGGGGTTGGGTGAATATTTTATTAATATAAAGTTTCCTTTTTGGGAGTGTGCGAATATTAGCGGGACGCCCAAAAAGGAAAGTGTGCTAATATTAGCGGGACGGAGGGAGTACATATTAATATTAATCCAAGTGGGAGATTGTTAGAACATGGATTAATTAATACTCCCTCCGTCCCGGTTCACTTGGCACCAACTTTTTGGGTGTAGGAATTAAGGAAAAGTGATGTAAGAAAGAGAAAAAGTTAAATGTTGTGAGTATGAAGAATTAAATAGGAGAGAGAATGAGTGGGAGGAATAGTTAGGAGAGAGAATGTTGTGAGTGTAAAAGTGAAGTAGGAGAGAGAATGAGTGGAGGGAATAGTGAATATTCTTTTCCATTTTGGGCAGTGTCAAGTGAAGTGGGACGATCCAAAATGGAAATTAGTGCCAAGTGAAGTGAGACGGAGGGAGTATGTGTTATTTAATTCCATTTGTTATAATCATTTAATAATGTTAAAGTATAGACAAAATGTGTAGAATTCCATTAGGTGTAAGTACCATTAAATGATGGGCATAATGGTAACTTCACACCACCATCTTTATGAAAGGGTGTAGTCCCTAAATGAAGTGCCCCTTCTCTATCTATATAAAGGCTATCCATCAGCCATTTAGAGACACTTATTCATTTTACAAAATTCAGTCACAAATCTTCTCTTTTATTCACTAAGAAGATCAAGTGTGGGCACTATCATTTAGAAGATCTACTATTCCCTACTTTGAAGAATATCTTCATACTTCGTTTTACTCAAGAACAAGACTAAGAACAATCATGAAATCACAAGGTACACGCTTCCGTATTATTCTTCTTCTTCTTCTCCTTCTCTTCTTAATCTAGTTGTGAGTCGGTTCATGGTTAATGGATCGTTTATGTTCCATCAGAATTTTGTACAAAATACATATTATGTATTATTTATGTCTAAAAGTAATATCCTAACAATATCACTTTCATACTTATAATGCCTACTAAAATAAAAACCCCCATCCCGTTTCATTATAAAAGGCATAAAATAAATTTTGTACAAACATTAAGAAAAGTGTATAGTGGAGTAAATGTTGTAAATATGAAAAGTGAGGTAATCGAGAGAAGGTAAGGAATAGTAGGTGGATAAATAATGTGAATATAACAAGTGAATCTAATAAATAAATAAGTATTAAAAAAAATCTTTTTTGCACTTGTACTTTTTTGTAATGAGACATTACAAAAATAATACTTTTTATTAATTTTCATATAAATAGTAAATGTATAATTATTAGTTGGATGTAGGGAGTATACTCCGTTTCAATTGTAATACTTGTAATTTCAATTAGGGTGTGCTCTCGTGTTTTGTTTTAAAAACGAAAGGAAAGAAAAATGAGAAAATTTAAAATAATTTGCTTTCTAATATTGCTCTCAATTAGAGTGTGCACCCGTGTTTTAAAATGAGGAGATATTTTAAAAAGGAAAGGAAAGGAAATTTTTGAGTCGGTCTGCTTTTCTTCGTCGCGTGTGGAGAAACGGGGCTATGTTTGTCGCGCGACATAGCCAGTTTCTGGATATCCTTTTCAAAGCTTCTGGATATCCAGAAGCTTGAATATGGATATCCAGAAGCTTTGGAAATGATATCCAGAAACCAAATATTTTTTCTGGATATCCTTTCCAAAGCTTCTGGATATCCAGAAGCTTGAATATGGATATCCAGAAGCTTTGGAAAGAATATCCAGAAAAAAAAATTGGTTTCTGGATATCCTTTCCAAAAGTTCCTGATATCCATATTTCAAGCCTTCCTGATATCCAGAAACTTTAGAAAGGATATCCAGTTGTTGTGGCTAAGTATGTCGCGCGACAAACTAAGCCCCGTTTCTCCATACGCGACGAAGAAACGCGTTTCTCCCCAGATTTTAGATTTTGTGAAAATTTTTAGAGTATTATCGTCCGACACAATTCTCTCAAATCTCAAAAGTGGGAGAAAATGAAAGAAAATGAAATGCAATAATTTTTTTTTTTTTTTGATAAAACTATTTTACCCATTAAATTGTTGTGGAGTGAAATTCCATACGGCTCGAAATTGCATGGAAATACATGCATGGGGCCACGCGTATCGTGTATGGCACGTGGACAGACCCTTCTTACACATGGAGCAGCCAACTTTGTCTACGACCTTTTGTATGAAAAGACACGTGGGCGGCTCTAGACGGTCCGGTGAGGTAGGGTAATGGTCAACCTCAGCGGGGATACGTTTGTCATAACAAGACTAATGAATGTCAACCTAAAAGATGGCCGGACACACAGAATACTTGTATCCGGACGACTCGTCAGACAATTGTTGAGCTCAAGTGCCATACCGCACGTGACAAATTCGACGAATTAAAAATTATTTTCACCAATTTATTTCGATATTTTTTTAGTAAACACATTTTAAGAAACATATGGTTTGTATATAATTGATTTTTTTTAACACATTAACACTTATTATTACATATTGATTGATGATTTCAAAAACATTCGTATCATCTTAAATCTCAAATTCAGCGGCAGGTTGTATTCTTCACGATTGAATAGTCTGAAAAAGAAAAACAAACACGTAAAATAAGCCGGTGCTTTACCGACGAAAGCCATCCGGTGTGAGAATAATTATTTGTATTTAAAGAGAGAAATCAATTGACGATAGTTTAAAGTCAAAAGGTGTGTTATCAAAATAATGTGAATTATGACTTATATATATAGGCATATCATTAGCAATTCTTGTGAAATAAGGTTATAATCATAGTGAGATTATAATTGTTCACAGTCCTTATTTGAGTAGTATTAGATAATGTATTCTACACGTGTGCCTTGGAAGTGATTTTCTCGGCATAAGTCGATTGGTCGGCTTGGTTTGACGCCGAGAAAGTGGAGAGTAAGGATAGGGAAGCCCATTTCCTTGCTCTATTGATAACCGAGGAGGGAGCTTCTCGTCTTTTGATGAGATCTTGGTCGGTCATGTTGAATGTCTTGCTCGGCATATGAGATGATGTCTGGTCGGCATGTATAATTGTTGTGTCTTATTCATTATTCGCTCTGATATTTCTAGGTCGACATAGTGTGAATGACGAGAAAGCAACACGAGCAAAGGTAGGAAAAGCTCACTCCCTTTGTCGTACTTGAGACTTGTATGAATTATATTTTGGGCCCAATTGATTGGGCTTTGCTCAGCCATGATCCACATTCGTACCTCGGTTTATACCGTTCAGTGTCCCCCGCCTTTCTAGCTCGGCTATGCCGAGTAGCTAGTGGTGTTATACCTCGGCTTAAACGAATACGAACGGACTCTTACATTTCATAAGACGCTTCATTATCTACCGGTTAAATCGACAATGATGGGTACGAATATCGAGATCTGACATTCGCCTTGGTAACCCTCTAAAACATTAATTGCAACGAAGAGACGGCGCTTTTACCCGGTTTTTGACCCGTACCCGTTTTTAGATTTGGGTATAAAAACAAAAACCATTTCCTTTCTACTCTTTTATCGCCCTTTGCAGTTGAGAGAGAGACCCTAAGCTTCAAATCGCCTGTTCACTTTTGATTTCTTGGTCAGTTTGTGCTTAATCTGTTCGTGTGTTTCTTCAACAATCCTTCGATTTAAGGTATAAATCTTATTTTCTTTCTAATTTCTGCATTTTACTTCGAATTGCTGGGTTTCGGGTATTGTTCTTGGTGGGTTTTTCTAGAATCCGCCATTGTTGTACTTTCTTGAGGCTTTCTTGAGTTTGTTCTTGAGTGATTTCTTGTTCCTTCCTCGTCTTTAGAGATGGCAAGAACATGGAGAAATAACCCAAATGCCCTCTACTGCTACCACGCCCAAAACCTTAGGATCTACCAAAGGATTGACGGGCCATGGTTGATGTTAAGTCTGAATGAGATAGGGGAGATTTTGACGATATACCAATATCTTAGAACCGACGTCGGTTATCCTAGTCGATTTAGGATTGACCACGTATATGTTGAATCTCCAAACGTTGTGTTGTTCCACGGTTGGACTGAGATTCTTGACCATATAAACCTCTACTACTTGAAGTCTGACCATTTGTAGCGTCCTCCATTGTTGGGTAAGGATCCATCCTCGGTTTTTGTTTATAGGACGAGGAGGGATACTCTTCCTCGTCCTCGTCCCTCACTTTGCCTTGGCCAAATTTTGACCCTTATTATTTCATTTGTGCAGCTATGACTAGAAGAGGAAGTGGTGCTCCTCGTCCTACTGGTCCCTCGAATTTTGGGAGAATTGTAGATACTTTTGCCGAGGGAGCCCAATTTGGAGGCCGAGGTGGATCAGGCCGAGGTAGGACTTGTATCCCTAAGCCCAAACCTATTAGAGCTGAGGAACCCATGTTAGAGGAATTATATTCCAAGTATGAGGTATCAAGGGAGGAATATAGGATTAGCTATTTCCCCGGTGTCCCAATCAAAGATGAGAAGGCTAGGGAGGACTTCATGTATTCCTTAAACTACGTCCATTTTTTATTCAAACAGTTCCAATTAGGCCTTTGTCTTCCCTTAGACCCTTTTATATGTTAATTTATTGAAGATATGAAGGCCTTCCCGGCCATGCTAGCTGCCAATGTCTTGAGGTTCTCACCGGCTTCATAGTGTTATGTCGTAGCCCAGGTTTTGAACCTTGTCAGTCTGCCTTCCACCACTTATTCACCGTCAGTTATAAGGAGGATTCGAGGATAGTGGTGATAAGGAGTGACCCTATTCATCCCAAACTCATTTACCCCATGACGAGCAAGGTATCTGGGTGGAACAACCATGTCGTCCGAGTGGAGAGCCGACAAGGCTGGGAGTTTGCCGCTCCCTCAAATTACCCAAGAGTGCCGGAGCATGTGTAGAGGCCTGAGTGGAGTGGGCAGATGATTGATAGGATAAGGCAGTTTTCCAAGGTGGCCACCCTCTGTTGGTCGACCTTGGAAACCGACCATAGGTACTATGTGCAGGCTGGCATCATGCCAGGGCCCTTAGACGGGTTGGTGCCCCTCGTCCCCGTTGTTATAGGGAATAGATTTCCTGACTGGAGGGTGCACCCCAGTCTAGTTTTCCATGATGAGTGTGACGTCTGCAGACTTTATGATGACAAGTGTCTTGCCGAGGATGGCGTCGTCGGCTATAAATTTCTTTCTTTCCCGTCTTTTATACTTGTATAATTTTTATTTTGCTTATGTACCTCCTCGTTATTGTATTAACATGTCTTCCTCGTATTTACAGATCTAACCGAGGAGCAAACCAAAAAATGGAAGAGCAGATTATGGACCCTCAAGCTTTGATGAAGCTAAAAAGGAGGGCTTCTCGGTCCTCAGCCCAAAATAAAAGGCGTTCTAACGCCATGGAAAGACAGGTCGTCTTGGTCACGAAGGAAGCTGGGGCTCTGTCCTTGAAGCTAGTGGGGGTGTAGACACCCCATTCTGAACCCATCAGATTACATTTATAGCGCTCTAAGTCTCGCTTTAAGTCAAGAAGTGGAAATCCACCATTTCGTCATGTTTCGTTAAGTTTTGACTAACCACCGTTAGTTTGAGACTAAACTGCATACGAGATAACGAGGGAAGGGCAAAATTGTCCACAGACTGTATTATCTCGCGCGGAATAGCGTGTCTCGCGCAAGATAAAGGAGTTCTGCAGAATGCAGATGACTGTTTCCTCGTCGATTTCAACCTCTTTTCAGTATAAAACTTTATCCATCCGGTCAGCCAATGAATTTTGGATTCTGGAACCTTCCCAAGGTGTTTGATCTCATCTTCAACACCTCTCCAACACCTATAAATACCAGAAGACTTTCAATATTTCAGAGGTCCACAATCCCCCATAAAATCCCAAGTAAAACCTCCTACATTTACTGGTTTCTCTCCTTGAAAGATTCCTGTAAATCACCCCTAAAATCACCTAAAGTTTGTTTGTCAACCTTGTTGATAAACAAATATCAAAGCCCAAATCAAAAATCAAGGACTGAGGCGAAGCTCTGTCCGTGTCAAGGTTCAAACACTAAACTTGAGTCGAAACTGTGCCCGAATTACCTCACGCAAGGTAACCTCTATTTCCTTTCTAATTGATTGTTAGAGTGGTATAAATACATCGAATCTAGGATCGGCCTAGAGCCTCCCCAAATCATGGGGATGGTCTCGAAGCAATCGATCCTATATTTCGTTTAACCCCGTTAAATGGATCTTTGTTTTTATTTATTATTTGAAATCTTCTTCTTTTGAAAACCTCTCTTTTTTTTAGCAAGACCGATCTCCGGATTGGGTGGAATGGGTGCTCCTTGACCTTCCCATTCCATAACCTAAGCCCCGAACCCAAAATCTCTTTCAAAATGGTTTTTCTATGTTTCCAAACGAATAATATAGGTGGCGACTCAAAAAGATGTTCAAAAAAGGGAGAAATCCGCGCATCGCTACAGTGGCGACTCCGCTGGGGACTGTAAATATAAAGAGGCTTAAAGTTGCGTCAAAATTAAAAGAGAGGTTTCCAAAAAAAAAATAAACAAATTCGTTTTTTTTGCTCCAGATCAGGAATATCTCGCACGAGATATCTTATCCCGCGCGAGATATTGCTTCGGCAATCTGGTGTCTTCTGGTTTTCCCTGTTCATCTCAAAGTCCAAGACAAGAGTCGAACACGCAAGGGGGATCCCAGAATTCATTATCTGCAGAGTTCCCTCATCTTAAGGCCTCCCTTAAGATGTCGAACTCGAATCCGTATTTTAGTTTAAATAATTGATTGTTATTTATAAACTGCGTGTGATTGGGTTTTATTTTATTAAAGTCCGGTCCATTGGGGATTCGGGAGTTGTAATTAATTTATTCATCTCTCTCTCTCTCTCTCTCATTATTTGGAACTACGATGGCCTGAGTCTTCCTAAATTGGGAGAAACGTAGGCAACCATTTGGTGCGGCCACTATTTGTTTTCTTTTGTTTTCAAAAAAAATCTCTATTTTATCTATCACCTAGATTGACTATCACACACGCGCACTCATGTTATATCTGTCATTGCACTACATACCCTCTATAAACCCGGGACCCACACTAAGGACGGATGACGGTAACCACCTAGTCGCCGGTCTCTCCGAAGTTGGATCATCCCACTCCGCGTATTCAATCCACCTAGATTGTCATATCGCGGGGAGCCTAGCCTTCCAGCCCTGCATCGCCACATTTTCATGTAGATTGTCTTTCTAGGATCACTCCGTGACCGGTCGGTTTGACTCGGTGATCTTTTCTTGTTTTTGACCAAAATAAAGCCATGTAAAATTGACAATAAAGAAGGACTCGGAATAGTCCCTTCGGAAAAGTCCCTTCGGAAAAGTCCCTTCGGAATGACCCTTTCGGAAGTCCCTTTAAAAAGAAAAAAAATATATCCTTCAAAACAATCTTACATGGCTTTGTTTTACAAAAATCGGACTGATTGCTTAGTCGTTAGGTTCTGATAAAGGCCTTAGAAACCCCTCAAAACGGATTCTCCGTTCCGACCAAAAATTAGGTCTAATAAAAATCGACTTTCCGTGTGATTGTCTCGTGCGTGACTACATGTCTCGCGCGAGATAATGCCCCTATTTGCTGTGCTTGAGCCTAAACCATTGCCTGCTTCCGACTCGTTGGGGCTAGATTTAATCCTGACGCCATCTTTGCATCTCTTCTGTCAGTTTTCCGAAGCTACTCAACCTCAAGACTCCCAACACAATGTCCGGCATCGACGAAATTCCGGGTGACGAAACTTTGTCCGAAAACAACCACAAACTTCTGAAAGAAGCCAATGATCGCCTAGAAGTGCAAGCTACCCAAATCCACACTCTCGTGGAAGAAATCCAAGAGCTTTGCACTAGCTAACAAAGAAAAGAAGAAGAAAAATAATTCTTCCTCCGAAGAAGAGGAAACATACACCAAAAAGGCCAAGGGCCGCTGCTAAAGCAAAAGAAAGAAAAAGAAGTACGAGTCTAGCTCGTCATCTTACTCCTCTGACAACGATAGCTACACGTCCAAGAAAGAAAGCAAAGGGGAAAGCAAGAACGAACCCCTCACCATGGCCATGTTAGAAAAGAAGCTTGCATCCCTCGATGTGAGTAAGGGAGCCTCGCTCTCTATTGATTATGACACCCTTCGTCAATCCATGTCCAAGCTTCCTAGAAAGTACAAAACACCCGACATTGCAAAATTCAATGGCACCACCTGTCCCAAATCACATTTGGAGACCTATTCTTGGGCCATGTTACCTATGGGTGTTGATGACAATCTACTAGCTCAATGCTTTCCGCAAACTCTCGATGGTGCCGCTAGAGATTGGTACATGACTCTTCCACTCTCTACAAGGCTCGATTGGCCACTCACTAGTCGTACCTTTCAAAAGCAATATGAGGACAACTCCACTTACCACACCACTAGAAGGGATCTCGAACAAACCAAGCAGCTTCCGAACGAATCCTTCACATATTTCGTCAAAAGGTGGAGGGCCAAACTGATTGAAATCGTTGATAGGCCAAGTCTAGACGAATAAATCCACATCCTCATACAATGTCTTAGGGAAGAGTATCAAGACAAACTTGCAGGAAACTACTTTCCTAGCTTCGCCGAACTCCACAAGTCCGGTATACGGTTAGATGACCTCATCAAACAGAAAAGGGAAGCCAAGAAAGAAAGTGGGTTCCGTTACAACAAAAGTTCCTCTTCCTCTTCCAACCCCAAGGACACTTTTGTCAATGCTATTGTCTTCAATCATCCCGGAAATGGTAAGTACTCTGCGGTACCTCCACCACAAAAGAAGAAAAGGGATAGACATTACGACAAGCTTGAAGGGATAACCCAAGAAGAACTCCTAGAAGTGCTCGTCAAGAATGGAAAAATCAAACCAAGAGAAGGTGGACCTCCAAAGAAAGATCTTACTGCTAATCATGCTCATCACCTCTTCTGCAAGTACCACAACTTCACCGGCCACGACACCAACTCATGTTTCCACTTGAAAGATGTCAACCAAGATTTGTTCGACGATAAAGAGATAGGGCTACCTAATGTTATTACTTATCCTTTACCAAACAACAAAGTCAATTTGATAGAAGTAGAAAGTAGCTTCAAGGATCCTACTCGTCTAGCCACAACTGTGGACGAGAGCCCTTTTGAATTTAATAAATCTTCTTTCTGTTATATGATGTTTTGGGATGAAATCTTAGAACAAAAGGAAAAAGGGTCTAAAACAGTCAATCTCCTCACACGATCCGGTCGTGTGATCATCAACAAAGATCCAAGGGACGAAAATCCCCCTAAACAAGCAAAAGCTTCATCATCAAGCGAACCAGATGATCCTCTTTTAGCGCAGCTAAAGAAGACACAAGCAAACATCTCAGTCTGGGATCTCATAGGGGCATCCCACAAGCATCGTGAAATGTTGAAAAAGGCCTTGGCTCAAGTGACCATTTCCTCAGAAGCAACACCCGAAGAGCTTACTCAAATGATCGGCCAAGTACAATTTGGCAACGTCATCACTTTCACTGACTTGGACCTCCCGTCCTATGGGAACAATCATTATGAGGCCCTATACATAACTGCTAAGGTGAATGGATACCGAATGCCACGCATTTTGGTCGACAATGGTTCTGCAATCAACGTCCTTCCAAAGAAAGCTTTATCGTCATTAGGCCTCACCCACAAAGACCTTAAGCCATCAGGGCACACTGTACGAGGGTATGATTGTACTGCTAGAACTGCTTTGGGATCAGTCATGATACTTATAGAAATGGGGCAAGTCACAATGAGCATCGAATTTCAAGTCATCGACATCCCGGCATCCTTCAACTTGCTGCTTGGCCGCCCTTGGCTACAAGACATAGGGGGTGTACCTTCCTCCCTACACCAGTGCATCAGGTTCAGACACAACGATACAATAGTCACCATACACGGAGAAATGGTTACTGCCAGCCCCATCCTTGAGGTACAACACAACACTTCTGATTACCTGTTCAGTGGCTTCGAGATCGAGAAAGAAAGCACCGTGAATATCATAGAAACTTACAACGAAAATGATTATTCCAAGGCACTTCGATTTTCTGGAAACCTTCCCGTTTGGAGAATGATGCAAGCAAAAGGATACTTTCCTGGTTTGGGCCTTGGAAAACACTTGCAAGGGACGACGGAACCACCACCGGTTCCCCCACCACACACGAAGCATGGCCTAGGATACATCATTTCCATCCACGATGGAGATGACGAAGAAGAGTGGGATTTCACTCAAGTCAAGTGGGAAGGAACCGCATACAAAGGCCACAATGACCCAAAGGTCAAAAATTGCAACCTTGAGCCATATTGAAAGACACACAACGGCTACTTCGTCCGAGAAAGGGAAAGCATCCCCTACTTTATCTTTTCAGAACCATGGACTGACGATAAAGGAAAGCGCCAACCGGGCTTTGAAATCTTCAGCGACTGCGATGCTTCACCAAATGAAACAGAACCCGTCCCGCTAATCCATACAGATTTTGGGGCACGAAGGCGTAAAATGACCAAAGCAAATGGGACTTTGTGTTGGGAGAAGACATGCCGCGACAGTTTGAAGACTGTGCGGTTAGAAGACAAATGATCCATGCAATCTCCAAGGGGACGCTCCAACTATTGATTACACAAGGCTAATACAGAAATGTGATGAGCCAATTCTAAACTGGCACGTCACCGGAGGACCAGTTGTTGATGAAGACTTCATGATCAAAGAGCTTGGTTGCACTCCCCATCCCCGCAGGAAGATAGGCCCTGTAACTTTCACATTAGAATCAGGCTCCACCTCTGATGAACTCACTCAAGAGGAAATCGAGGCGGTGGCCGAGCATGTATTCCCTTACTTCCTTAATGAAAACTTTGATCTTTCCGAGTACCCTGAGATTGCTAACATCGTAAATGATGAATTAACTAATAATAATCAATATAACGAACAAGTTAATAATGAATCATACGATGAGATAGACCAAGAAAATGAACAAATTTTAAAAGAATTAGCAAAGCAAGTAGGTCGTTGTGGAAAGAATGGCCCCGTTGACAATGAGGAAATGCAAACGGTTAATCTCGGGACAACAGAAGACCCCAGAGAAACAAAGATCGGCAGCTTCTTCAAGGGGGAAGACAGAGAAACCTTGACGCAGCTCCTCAGAGAATATGTCGATGTCTTCGCTTGGTCCTACAGAGATATGCCTGGGTTAAATCAGTCGATTGTAGAACACAAGATACCGCTGCTACCCAACGCCAAGCTAGTCAAATATAAATTGTGCATAATCAAGTCGGAATGGTCAATGCAAGTGAAAGAAGAGATCATGAAACTCTTGAACGTGGGGTTTATCAAAGTGATCGAGTATCCGGAATGGCTAGCAAACACGGTACAAGTAGCCAAGTCGAACGGGAAAATACGAGTCTGTGTAGATTTCAGAGACTTGAACAAGGCATCCCCTAAAGATGACTTCCCACTACCAAACATAGACATGTTGGTCGACGCCACAGCAGCATACGAAGTCCGCTCATTCGTCGATGGCTTCGCAGGGTATAACCAAATCCTCATGGCAGAGGAGGATCAGCACAAAACGGCATTCACCACACCTTGGGGGACGTTCTGTTACACGGTCATGTCGTTTGGTCTCAAGAACGCTGGGGCTACTTACCAAAGGGCAGTCACGACACTATTCCATGACATGATCCACAAGGAAATAGAGGTATACGTGGATGACATGATTGTCCACTCAAAAGGGACAGATGGTCAGCACTTCAGAGATCTCAGAAAATTCTTCAATCGACTGAGACAACACAAGATGAGGCTCAACCCCGCAAAATGCTCATTCGGAGTGGTCAAAGGGAAAGTCTTAGGGTACATGGTCACCGAGCGTGGCATAGAAGCAGACCCCGCCAAGATAAAAGCTATCATAGACATGTCTCCACCCCGAACGCAGAAAAAAGTAAAGGGATTCATGGGCAGACTCCAATATATCAGTCGATTCATCAATCAACTGACTACAATGTGCGATCCTATCTTCAAGCTACTTAAGAAAAATGCACCTCAAGAGTGGACCGAGGAATGTCAAGAAGCATTCGAGGAAGTTAAGCATTACTTAACTTCCCCACCCATCCTGGTTCCACCACAAAAGGAAAAGCCCTTAAAGCTATACCTCACGGTCACTGACAACGCGCTAGGGGCTATGCTCGCTCAAGAACAACCTGCTTCACACATAGAGAATGCCATCTACTTTGTCAGCCGCAGAAATCAACTACTCTCCACTCGACAAATCTTGCGCTGCTCTTGTCTGGGTATCACAAAGACTAAAGCACTATATGGAAGCCTTCCCGGTTCATCTCATTGCAAGAATGGATCCTTTGAAGTAAATCCTAGACAAATCAAATTTATCTTCACGAATGGCTAAGTGGTATTTCATGCTCGCGGGATATGATATCACTTACGTCACTCAGAAATCCGTCAAGGGAAGTGTATTCGCAGATCAGTTGGCCGAATTTCCTTGTGACGAAGCGAAGGGGGAAGACCTGCGATTCCCTGATGAAGACATCATGAGTATAGAAGATGAAAATAAGTGGCAATTATTTTTTGATGGCGCAGCCAACAAGAGAGGGTTCGGCATAGGAATGTTGTTAGTAGACCCCGACGAGATCTATACTCCACTGGCAGTACGTCTTGACTTTGAAGCCACCAACAACACCGCAGAATACGAAGCTTGCATCGCGGGGTTTGAGGCAGCCCTAGAGCACAACGTGATTGAACTTGAGGTATTTGGGGACTCCCAGTTAATCATCAATCAGCATTGAAGAAGTGGAGGATCCAAGATCCAACCCTTCAAAGATACAATGCCCACCTCCAAGAGTAGGTGCAACAATTTCAGGATATCTCGTTCCACTATCTTTCTAGAGACAAAAACCGGTTTGCAGATGCATTAGTTGCACTCGTCTCCTTGGTCGAAATCCCTAAAGGAAAGGCAGTCAAACCCTTTAAAGTAACACGGCGCGCAACTCCTGCCTACTGCGCCGTTATAGATCTCCATGACTGCAAAGACAAATGGTTATCCGAATGTGCCACCGTTGAGGACTCCGAAAAGAAACCGTGGTACCATGATATTTGGCATTTCATCCTAGATGGAACCATCCCGCCTGAGACCGACCAGAAGACTCAGATCTCCCTTAAAAGGCTGGCAGCTAATTACGTCATCATTGATGGCCGTCTATTCAAGAAACATTCTCAAGGAAACCTCCTTTGTGCCACCGAACAAAAGGCCCGAGAAATAATGGACCATGTTCATCAAGGTATATGTGGAACCCACATGAGCGAAAATATGCTCGCCAAAAAGATCATCAGACAAGGGTACTTTTGGCTAACCATGGAAGCCAACTGTATCAGAATGGTCAAGAAGTGCCATAAGTGTCAGATACACGCCAACCTTCAGCACGCACCGCCTTCCTTACTGTATCCTATGACTTCTCCTTGGCCGTTCTCGACATGGGGGATAGATGTGATTGGAAAGGTCACACCCACAGGAGCCAATGGACACTGCTTCGTCCTAGTAGCCATCGACTATTTCACTAAATGGGTCGAGGCCGCCTCCTACAAAGTTTTGAATGCCAGAAAGGTTGCAGAATTCATCAAACACAACATCATCTGCTGATACGGGGTCTCGCAAGAGATGATATCCGATAATGGCTCGCACTTCGAGAAAGAAACCGATCACCTCCTAACCGAGTACAAAATCATAAGGCACAAGTCATCTCCTTACAGGCCTCAGACGAATGGAGCAGTTGAAGCCGCAAACAAGACAATCGAAACCATCATCAGAAAAATGGCAATCACTGGGAAAGACTGGCCCGACAAGTTACCCTTCACACTGTGGGGATACCGCACATCAGTCTGAACAGCTACAGGAGAGACTCCCTACGCCCTCACATTCGGAATGGAGGCTGTCTTGCCGATAGAATTGGAAATACCATCACTACGGGTTCTCCTAGAAAACCAAGTGAACGAAGTCGACTGGCTAGAAAGAAGATACGAGGAGTTAGCCCTGCTAGATGAAAGGAGGCTGAAAACAGCCGAGCACACTCAAGCTTACCAAAGAAGAATGGCAAGAGCTTTCAACAAAAAGGTCAAGACAAGGAATATCAGAGTAGGCGACCTGGTTCTCCGTGAGCATCGTCCTGGACCTTTCAACCCGCTAGGCAAGTGGGGACCAAGATGGATAGGACCATACATCGTAAAGAAGATATTATCTGGGAGAGCCCTTCAGCTGGTGGACTTAGACGGAGATCAGCTACCGAAACCAGTCAACATGGACAAACTCAAGAAATACTTCGCGTGACCTGGCCTCTTAAAAGAAAAATGCTCGTTAGGTTGAAAATCCCGAAGGGAACGGCCTAGGCAAAAATTAGAGCTTGCACAAGAAAAGAAGCCCGCTAGATTGAAAACTCGAAAGGGCAGTCTAGGTAAAAGAAAGGGTGTGCATGAAAAAAAAAAGAGGAGGCCTTATCCCGCGCGAGATTATCCCTCGGCCTGAAACCATGTTTTGTCCTTTTTTCTCTCGAAAATGAACTACGTTAGACCTGAGCCTCTTATTTAATTGCTGTAAAAGAGGAACGTAGGCAGCCTTCGGGTTCGGTCTAATCAAATAAATAAATCTAATCTTGTCCTTTTATTAATCAAATGCATTTTATTAATGACAAAAGGGAAATCCTAACCACAACGACTAATTTGCTAAGCTAACAATCTTGAAAAAAATACTAATAAAATAAAACTATTGACCTATCAAAGCAATCTCTTGGTACTCCTTAAGATCTAGCCTTTCATTGACTTGGTAGGCCGGCGGACATGATCACCACCGTCTTCGCGATCTCTCTTGCGCTTTGGGCCCTTCGAAGCAGAACATCCCTCGAGACGGGTAAAGACAGACTCCGAAAGCCTCTTGAAGACATTGGACCTATCTAAAGCTTGAGTCTTTCCTGGAATACCCTTGCCTCGCCTCTCGTACCAATCCCCATCAAGAAAATCCTGGGTTGGATCGGTCCGTACATTAGCAGGATCAGACTGAGCCTCGCTCCTTCGCAAAATACTGCTAGCTACAAAGGAATTCCCTAACAGTGAAAGCCGCAGATCATCAATCTTCTCCACATTAGGGTGACCGGTATGAAGGAACCAATCCAAATACTTGTCAGATAAGAAGATGCTTGCATCAAAAGTTCGAAGGTTCGACCAGCGGTCCCGATTAGTTCCTTCACCCCATGCTTGAGCTAGCACCTTCGCAAATTCTACACCGATATAAGACACCTCATGAGAGGCCCCTTCAAAAAGATAAGTGTCCTGCTGCTGGCCAAACTGACAGAGCACCCGCTTGGGAAAATAAAAGGAGGAATCTCGCAAACTCGGGAGAAAAACCCTGTCAAAACCCTTGGTATTGGCAACAGACTTGTTCAATCTCCAATAAGGTGGACACCAAATGATATCAGCAGTCGCAGTCTTCGCAATCAGCTTAGCCCACTCATCCACCGAGAGATCCTTGATCAACAACTTTCTCGTATGGTATGTGAATGGGGAATATTCCAACGGGGAACCTACCAACTTGAGATGCTCCCTGAGCCAAATAGTCAATAAAAGAGGACACCCTTGAGTCATGGCACCGGTCTTATGCAACTCATCAAGACCATGCAGGGTTTCACCTAAAATTAGCGGAATGATGTTCCTAGAACGTTTCCTAGCCTGCAGAACAATTTCCACCAATTGGGAGTCAACCAAGCCATCCCTGCATGTGAACAAAACATCTCCGAAAAGAGAAAGGGCCAGAAAATTCCATTTGTAAGCATGGAAGGCATCATCATTCGAATCTCCGCTGAAGCGCTCAGGAAAAGAAGAACAATCTACCGACCTGCGGTGAACCAACTCATAGCAAGTATCAAGGGGGATCCCTAACAATTCATTCAAAGCCTCTGAATG
Source organism: Adenophora triphylla var. japonica (assembly GCA_022495995.1). Lineage (NCBI taxonomy): Eukaryota > Viridiplantae > Streptophyta > Magnoliopsida > Asterales > Campanulaceae > Adenophora > Adenophora triphylla. Next base: position 132,441 of record JAFEMH010000880.1, on the reverse strand, counting down.
ATTCCTATTGTATTTAGGAACAACAATCTCACTAGTCAATGGCATATCCAAGATGATGGCAAATGCCTCAACAGTAGGTACCATCTCATTAAGAGAAAAATTAAAGAGATGAACGGAAGGATCCCAAAATCGAGCAGCACCCTGTAAAAGATTCCAATCCGGTTGGAGGTTCTTCAAGGTGAAAATTATTCTGAATCCGAACTCTACTATAAACTTGTTGCGAGATCGATTGCGAAACGACCTCACGAAATCTCTTGATGCTTGTTTGAATGCTTCAACTACGTCAGACGGCAAAGAAAAATCATCAACAATCATGGACGTTGGGGCGATCTCCTTGGAAGCCTTGGATCACAGGGTTGGAGAAGAAGACAAGAGTTCGACCCTAACAGAATATCTCTAGAGTTTGAAAGGCTGGGATGAGTTATCTGGCCGGACTACAGGGTATTTTTATAGGGAAAACTGACAAAATCCTATTCGAAGAAGGAAAGGGATTCTGCCTGGGTAGCGTGTCTCGTGCGAAATGCTTTGTCCCGCGCGAGACATCCCTTCGGCAAATTCAGCAGCAACCTTGCACCAACAAATAATCTAGCCCCGACTTGACGAAGCAAGTCTCGAAAACCTACATGTACAATTCCTAACATGCAGTGCAACACCAAAATCAAGCTTAAAACTGTGACCCAAACTGTCATTTCATTCCAATCACGGAAGTAGAGAAAGTAAAGAAATTAATTAACTAGACCTAGGACTAGGAATTAAGAAAACCTTATTTTTTGTGCTACCTACTTGCTAACAGGTACCAAAAGAAAGAAAAAATTGTCTGGGCCCACACGACCATTATTTACAAATCCTTAGAAAATAAATGGGGAGAAAAGGGGGATCAAGCCATCAGGTCACTCGAGCCGCCGGCACCTCCACCTTCACCACCATTGGGGCTACCGTCCCTCCTCGACCTCTTGGCTCCACAAGTCGGGGTCACTACAGAGGCCACCGTTGAAGCTGTCAAAGACGCCTTCTGAAACAGCCGCTCGGACAGGTTCGATACCAGGGACATCAATCCCGCCATCCTGCTCGCCCCACGGTTGTAATCAGCCGCATACATGGTGATCTGGCAACAAAAACCAAAAGGTTCAGATGAAGTCGGACATATACACATATATGGCGAATACGAGAAACAGTATGAACAGAAACGTACCGAGGAGACATCAGACAGAAGGCGGTAACCCTCGGGAATATGATCTGGGATCGGGATGTGGCCCACCATCGGCATGCTCCCCATCATATATGTGTAGCTCGGAGGACCGTAATCTGGCGCGAAGAGCAGAGGACCGACATACTGGGAAGAAGTGCTAGGGGCTGACGAACTTGAGGCGGAGGCAGAGGTGGAACCCCGAGCAAGCGATCGCCTAGCACCCACCGGAAGGGGACCCATCAGTCGAGGCAAGAACTCCGCATAGGAAGCTCCTCGGACAACACGAGCCGTCGCCGCACAACCCTCCACAAGATCGGCATAATCATCATCTGGAATGAAGTGGGTAGGGTACATTGCCCTCGGCAAATTCGCTGGCACCCTGTATGGCAGTGAACCCCGACCATGCTGAGGGAAGACTCGCTCGCCCAGATACATGGTATCCCCTTCCAAACATACCAACATCCTCTGCATCGCAATGGCATCCCAAGCACGGTGAACCTCCCGTTCCACCAAGGTCCACGGATAAAGGCCCAGCCGCTCATACTCAAAGGCGTCCAACATGGCCCGCGCCTCTGCAACCGTCAGGGTCCACTCCTGATCCTCCTCCTCATCAACACTCCGATTGGGGTGGCTCCACCTCCTGATATCTGAAAACAGAGGGTCCCGGCTCTCCAACTCAAACTTGTACAACCCGAAGACAACATAGCCCCATATCTGTACAAGAAAACAGAACAAATTCAGTACGAAATACAGACAAAGAGTACAGATAAAAGATAGAAACAGAATCAAGAGTATACCTCCCAAGCATAAGAATACCCTGACAGAGTATCCTTGGTGTGCCTACACGCCTCGTCCATGGCGTGATAACAGAAGGCCAGCCCAGCTGAGCCCCAATCATAAGTCCTCACATCATCCAAATCAACCAACAAACCTAAGAGAGAGAGACGGGTCGTAGAAGAGTGGTTCGCAAAAATAGTCTCCGACAGAATGTACCAAAGAGCACCCCGCACCAACCGATCAGTATCCGCATTCGGCTTAAGAGAATAAGCCTCAAGTTGACCCCGGAGAGGTGACAACTCAACAGCAAACCCCTTAACCTTGTTAGGGGCAAAACAAATCAGCTGCCTCCATACAGCTGAGCTCGCATGCTTATAACCCGCAGTCTTCGGAAGGGGCTCACTGGTGAACTCTAGCCCTATAATAGCAAGAAAGTCCGTCGGGGTCATGGTAGCTTCCCCGAATCGAAGATGCACGTTGTGAGTAGTATCCCACCACCTCTCTCGGATTGCCTGAAGAACTTGGGGAGTCCGCCTCATCCCTTGGATGTGATCGACAAAGGTCAGAAGCCCCGTTTGAGCCATCCTAGCTCGAACCCCATTGAGACCCTTGATTTTGTCCCATAAAGCTTTGGCCAATTTCGGGCTCCCATGGCAATTTTTGGTTGGCCTGTACGACTGCAAAACAAAGGAAAAGCAAAAGAGCAATGTTAGACAACACCCCATGGCAAAAATTCAAAGAAATAAAAGAAAATTCTCATTGAGGTATTTCATCGAACACTTGGCGTGTACACAAGAAAAGCATGCCCAAAGATGCATTTGACTACCCGAATCAACTCTTTCTACAATCCATGATATGTAGGGAACTCATACGCACACAATACAACAACAAACATCCAACAAAGTCCACAAAATTGATGCATGCAAGGTAGAACCAAGTTCTAGACAAAAACAAAGAAGAACTGCCATTGATGAAATTGGGATTCAAAAAAGAATGGATTCGAATACAATGCAATGCAAGAAACAAGAATTGAGAGAGAAGCTCTTACCAAACCTTCACGAACGGCGGTAGAAATGTGCACGTCCCTATCGAAAGTGAGGTCGTCGCGGGGATAATCTTTTTCCAAGCAAGTAACTCCCCAAAATCGGATTTTTCCATTCTTGTGCCATTGATTTTGGAAGGAGGAAGGATTGAGGGTTGATTGGGAGAAGAAATCAACAAGAAAACACACAAAAAAATCACAGAGAAAATTCGCCTTGGATCAAGCTAGGGAAGGAGATATGAAAAGAGGTGTTTTCAAAACGAAACATCAGCTGCTTTATATTGCCCCGACAGTAGAAGTGTCGCATGAGACAAGATATCTCGCGCGAGATATACCTTCTGGAATTGTACGATTTTGTCCTCGACAATAAGCGTCTACACAACGTCAAAATTCAAAATTTTGACACATTTACTCTTGGAAGTGATACACTAGCAAGGAAACGTCGAAAAATCGGCACCGCAAGTCACGGAACGAGCCGAACGTGACACCCGCACGATCGCCCGGTACGGCACCAGTAGCCCGAAAATGATTGGTCCAGAGATCAACTCATTCCATATGATTCAGAGTCCAGATAGGTGAATCATCAAAAGAAAACCCCGATCCAATGCCCATATAGGTGGATCGTCAACAGAAAAGCCCGGTCCAACGCCCAGATTGGTGGATCGCCAACAAAAAAGCCCGATCCAACGCCCAAACAGGTGGATCATCAAATCAAAAGCCCGATCCAATGCCAAGACAGGTGGATCGTCATCACAAAAATCCTGGTTCAATGCCCAGACAGGTGAATCGTCATCACAAAAGCTCGATTCAACGCCCGAACAGGTGAATCGTCATCCTCAACAACAAAAAGCCCGATTTGGAGCCCAGACAGGCGAATCGTCACAAAACCGACAGGACTCAAAGGACTGGACAGGTAAGCCTTTGTTTTCTAACATATTTCCCCGCAGGTTCGGAGCCCAGACAGGCGAATCTTCAGACAGGCAGGTATATTTAGAATTGGGTCTTGATTTGATTCATCAGTATGAATTTACCTTTTCAAAACAAAATCTCCTCGATTTTCAAAATGATTTTTAAAATACCTAAAGCAGCCTTTTCGTGTTTTGGAGTCGAACTACATTATGGTCTGATTCTCCGATAGAGATACGTAAGAAGCCGTGCGGCCCGACCATCCCGATGTTCAGAATGATGTCTTTTCTATCGTCGACATGACTTCTTCCATAATACTTGTCGACTAGGGGCTCTGTAGATACCCCATTCTGAACCCATTGGATTACATTTATACCACTCTAGGTCTCGCTTTGATTCAAGAAGTGGAAATCCACCATTTCGTCATGTTTCGTTAAGTTTTGACTAACCACCGTTAGTTTTGGACTAAACTGCATACGAGATAACGAGGGAAGGGCAGAATTGTCCACAGACTGCATTATCTCGCGCGGAATAGCGCGTCTCGCGTGAGATAAAGGAGTTCTGCAGAATGCAGATGACAGTTTCCTCTTCGATTTCTACCTCTTTTCGGGATAAAACTTTATCCATCCGACCAGCTAATGAATTTTGGATTTTGGAACCTTCCCAAGGTGTTTGATCTCATCTTCAACACCTCTCCAACACCTATAAATACCTGAAGACTTTTAGTATTTTAGAGGTCCACAATCCCCCAGAAAATCCCAAAAAATCCCAAGTAAAACCTCCTACATTTACTGGTTTCTCTCCTTGAAAGATTTCTGTAAATCACCCCTAAAATCACCTAAAGTTCGTTTGTCAACCTTGTTGATAAACAAACATCAAAGCCCAAATCAAGGACTGAGGCGAAGCTCTGTCCGTGTCAAGGTTCAAACTCTAAACTTGAGTCGAAACTCTGCCCGAATTACCTCACGTAAGGTAACCTCTATTTCCTTTCTAATTGATTGTTAGAGTGGTATAAATACATCGAATCTAGGATCGGCCTAGAGCCTCCCCAAATCATGGTGATGGTCTCAAAGCAATCGATCCTATATTCCGTTTAACCCCATTAAATGGATCTTTGTTTTTATTTATTATTTGAAATCTTCTTTTTTTTGAAAACCTCTCTTTTCTTTAGCAAGACCGATCTCCGGATTGGGTGGAATGAGTACTCCTTGACCTTCCCATTCCATAACCTAAGCCCCAAACCCAAAATCTCTTTCAAAATAGTTTTTCTATGTTTCCAAACGAATAATATAGGTGGCGACTCAAAAAGATGTTCAAAAAAGGGAGAAATCTGCGCATCGCTACAGGGGGCATTGAAGCTTCTGTCGAGGAAGGCAATGACGGGCAAGGGGCCTAGACCGAAGAGGGGCAGAGTTCCTAAATCCTAATCCTGAGGCCGAGGAGGTGCTGAGACAAGCCGGTCTAACTGAGACCGTGGAGGCTGAAACCGGTGAGAGAAGCTCTGCCCAAAAACGGCCAAGGGTGGACACTGTGCATGAGGAACCTCCCTTCAAGAGAATTGCTGGATCTTCCTCCAAGGAGGTCACTGCTCGGCACGTGAAAAAGTATGCTGAAGCTGAGCAAATAGCCAAGGAGTTAGCTGTCTACCCAACAATTAGGGGTTCGGACTTGCTGGCTAGGAAGGGCCCTAAGCTGAGGCTAGGCTATAGTGTAGTTAATCGTGCAATGGACGAGTACTTGCTCGAACATTTCATTGAGGCCAAGCTGACCAGGGAGCACCTGGCCAATAGAAAAGGCCTCCTTCTAAGCGAGGTAAGCTTCTCGTCATAACTTTCTTTTCCTTCTCCGTTTTATCATACTTGTAAATTTTGTACTGATAAATTCTATTTTCTTCGTTGTATCTTGCCACGAGAACTGCCTACAAGGCAATATGGAGCAAAGCGGTCGATGATCACGAACAGAAACTTGATCGTCAGATCGAGAAGAACATGGACGATATGGCTAAATCCGTAGAGCTCCTTAAGTCGTTGAGGGTAGAAGTTAATGAGAAGAAGGCGGCCAAGGCAGAAGCCGAAAAGGCTGAGAAGGCATCCAAAGAGGCTCAAGCTAAAGCTGAGGAGGCTCATAAGGCTGGGCAGGCTGAAATTGAAAGGCTTTAGGCCGAGCTGGGGAGAAATGTCGAGTAAGAAGATGTTTGGTACAAACAGTTAGAGGCTAGCTTCCTATTCAAATTGCTGAGGCTATTTCCTAATACAAGGTCATCTCGGCCTTCAAATAAGCTCTGGCCGACAAGACGGCCACCATGTACTCCGACAGGTACCTGCATTTAGCCAGAAGGGTCGTGGTGTACCCAACTCTAAAAGCCGATGTGAGCTTGCTTGCACGTCTTGTATGTCAAGACTCTTATGATGACCTTACCTGGTCTGGCCATGCCCTGGTGCCATATTAAGAGAATGCCTTGAGGGTTATTGTTGCCTTAGATTCTATAGAGGTTGCCCAACTTGGACTCCTCCCCCCCCATCGACTCTCAAAACATCAATGCTTTAATCGATAAGATTCAATACGAGGAAGCTTCAGATGGAGAGGAGGAGGATGCCGCGGAGGAGCAAGCCGAGGGAGCTCAAATTGAACAAGTCATCATCCCAGATGTTGCTGCTGAACAAGACAACCTTTTCAGGGGTGATGACCAATCTTGAAGGCCTCTTTGCTTTATTTTGCTATGATTTTTTTTAATGTAATAGGGCATCCATGTAATTCAACTTCTTTATCAATATAATGTCTTTTCATTTCCATGTCGTCTTTTATATTTACAGTCTTGATATGAATTGTTTTGCTTAAATGATTGTATATTTAAATGTATGTTGAATGAGGCAAGTATTGTAAATTTTGCCCAAGTATTCAAATTTCTTGGGATGACGAGGAGGGTCTCCTCGTGATTGGTATTTAGTAGTTAAAATTGAGGAAGCTCGTTCGATTTTAAATCACTTGGTGACTTTGCAGTTGTCATTAGGCCGAGGGAGGTTTCTCGGCATGATACTTGGGGTTATTTTTTATTTTATCTTTCTAGGCCGAAGAAGGTTTCTCGGTCATAGGTCTTAGATAATTTGTTGATACTTTGTCTCTTTATGCCGAGTAGAGTCGTTCGGTCATATGTATTAGGCAATTTTTAATGTTTTACTTCTATATACCGAGTAAGGTCATTCGGTCATATGTATTAGGTAATTTGTTGATACTTTGCCTCTCTATGTCGAGAAGGGTCATTCGGCCATATGTTTTAGGCAATTTTTAATGTTTCACCTCTCTATGTCGAGTAAGGTCGTTCGGTCATTCGGTCGATAATTTTTAATTTGTCGGAGTTTATCCCTTGATGCCGAGGAGTAGCTACCCATCATTTGTCTTGGCAGTCGTTAGTCTTGATGAAAACTAAATCTTCATTAACTGAAATTGATTACATCGAACTGCGATCCTAATTTACTTGAAAATTGAGAAAAAAAGACTAATAGGGACTAATGTATTACATAAAAGATAGACTGTTAACTAATGATATCAGAATGCCATGGATGTTTCAACTCTTGTCCATCTGGGGTATTCTGTAGGTCCCTTCTCTGATAATTTAAGTGATGATGTAGGGCCCTTCCCAGTTTGGGGAGAGCTTGATTTGTTCAGCCTTCCTGACAGTTGCTTTAATTTTTCTAAGTACCTAATCACCAACTTGGAATACTCTCTTGTTGACCCTTTTGTCATGATAGGCTTTGGTCCTTTGCTTGTAGTTCACCGTTCTCATCTGAGCAGCCAGTCTTCTTTCATCTAATAGGTCTAGGACTATGAGCCTGTTGACCTTGTTGGCTTGCTTATCATAGTTTGAAATTTAGTCGTAGGGATAGTCATCTCAGCTAGTGCCATGGCCTCAGAACCGAAGGTCAGTGCGAATGGGGTTTCCCCGGTTGGCCCCCGAATGGTTGTGCGAATTGCCACAAGGCTAAGGGAAGTTTTTCAAACCATCTACCATCACTTCCTTCTAGATTCTTAGTTAGGTCCGTTAGTAGTAACTTGTGGGCTGCTTCCAATTGTCCGTTGCTGTGAATGTGGGCCCAAATCGCGAAACGAGAACCGTTTCTTATAGGGTCACCGCTTCACCTCAGTTTGAAGACATCCGGTTTATTGAAAAACGAAGTCACCACGCCATTTTTGATTTCCTCAAAACTTTGAAAAAAAGAAATAGGGTTCGGAGGTTAAGTTACTCCTTGGGAAGAACGTTTGGCGTTCACCCAAGGAGCCTTGCCAAAGGCAAGTCTTCCTAGATCCGATTTTTGTGATTGTTTTGTGTGTTCGTGTGTGAGATGTGATTCAAAAAAGGGAAGGGAATGTGCCAAGTTATCTTTCGGATGTATAAACCATTTGAGTTGGTTATCGCTCGGGATTCCTTGGATTTGATGTGTTCGGAATTTTGATCCCGTGCTCATCTTGGACTTATGATCATCATTATGTGACCTTTTTACCCCCCCCCGTTGGAATAATCAACCATATTAGGCTTGAGAGCCTTGGTGTGTTTTAAACCAATGTTCTTTGGATCTAGGTCTTTTATGTGATCGAGAGAGAGGGACACATTTTTATAGTCCAAGAATGAGACTCTTTAGAAAGGAAGAGCCTTTGCCCATCAATCCTACATCTTGAGACGATTGAGCTTGGTAGGGACATTTATGCTCGTCTCAAGTGATAATCGGAGATGTCAGGGGCTAAGGTTCGTCCGCTTCTAAAGGGACTTCGACTATGGCATTTTTAGTGGAAGAAACGATGTAAAGATGAGACCTTTACACCGATCCACACCACGGGATGCTTCAAGTACCAAAGGGACTAAGGGGAGGGGTATAAAGATTAGATCTTTATACTCATCCTATGTCTTTCGTGCCTTAAGAAGGTCACTAGACAATCCTTGGAGAGTGATCCAACCAAGAGGGACATGGGGGATGACTTTGGAAAGTAAAGATTGCATTTTTATGAAAATAAGTGTAATGAACACTATGGGAACTAAAGCTATGAATATAATGGGAAGACCTTTGAGGCTTTCCTATGTCCTTTAAGAACCTTATGAGGTGGACAATCCTTGGAAGCAAGGTCAAGGGAAGGGGATGACATTATAATAATAAAGATGACATTTTTATATGATAAAAGGAAAGTATTTCACATCATCATGTGGTGAATCCTCCCTAGAACAAGCCACTTGTGGAACCTTGTTCTTCCTTGGGATGGATTCCCCATGAATCATTTGTGTTAGGGAAAAAAGGGGAAATGATATCTACATGATAAAGATAGGATCTTTATAACAATATATCACATTTAATGACAAGAAATGGCAAAACAAATGGCAAGTAAACAATATAACAATATAATAAAGGTATTTCAAGGAGAAAGGAAGGAGAGATTACCAATGGTGGTTCTCTCTATCCCCCTTAGGGCTTTTTCCTAATTTAGGAAGGGTTTTGGATGGGTTTTATGGAGGAGGAAGGTGATTTTTTGGGAGTTTCAGTTTCTGTATTTTCGTGGGATGATTTTGGCAGAGTGACAGTGCTCAATTGTGTATATCAAAATGGGTAGAGGAGGCCTCTATTTATAGGCTGATTTGTGTGTTCCTAATGAAGCCGTGCGGCATTAACCTCTGGCAAAAGAAGTCGTCCGGCGTTATCCATCGATGACTCAGACTGCTTCTAGATTCATGCAAGGTGGCGCCTAGAAACCTCTTTTCAGCGAGGGACTGCTTGGAATTTTAATTCCTAGCAAGTCCTTCCCCCCTTGAAAGGTTTGGAAAAGTTCCAGAATTGCCCCTGAACTTTAGGAAAGTTCGCGAAATTGCCGGGAAACTTAACCAGAAGGCATGAGCCAGATTTGGGTACTTACAGAAGCCCCTCGGCAACGGCACTTACAGGGCAAGTGGGGTTGTCGATAAAAAGGACCCAATCTGACGAACTGCCGAGATGGATTGGGATTGGGTGACCAAGGAGATCGAGTGGCTGAACCTTTGGAAGGCTACCTACGTATCCCGAAGTAATCAAGCCATGATCATAGTTCGGAATCCACTAGGGAAAGGGGTGTCATATGCGACGAATTGGATGAACCTAAAGTAGGCTACCTACGTTTCCCGGGGGAATCAAGCCATGACTGTAGTTCAGAATCCGCTGGGGAATGGCGAAGAGAAACTGGTCTCTTGCTATGAAGGATGGAGATGAAGTGACCTAGTAGGTCAAGTGGCTGATCCTACTGGGGATATGCCAAATGAAAGGAGTGACCAATGTGGTCAGATGGCTGGACCTTTATGAAAGGCTCATGCACCACTGAGGAGTGATGGATGAAAGGGGTGACCAATGTGGTCGGATGGCTGGACCTTTATGAAAGGCTACCTACGTATCCCAGGGAAATCAAGCCTTGGTCGTAGTTCAAGTTTCACTAGATAGTTAGGAACATGTCTAGGATCCTTGAGATTTTGACGATTAATGGAGGAGTCACCTTAAGAAACTAAAGCTTACGTCGCTATCGAGGAGATAGAGGTAGCTAAAGTTGGAAAAATTAAATCGTACTTCGCTATCTCTTTCGAACAGAGATAGAGGTAGCTAAAGTCGAATACTAAAGCGTACTTCGCTATCTCAGAGATAGAGGTAGCTAAAGCTTGAATTTGACAATTCAGGGGCTGTCACCTTATTTGCTTTGACAACTAATGGAGGCTGTCACCTTATTTGCTTTGACAATTAATGGAGGCTGTCACCTTATTTGATTTGACAATTAATGGAGGCTGTCACCTTATTTGCTTTGACAATTAATGGAGGCTGTCACCTTATTTGATTTGACAATTAATGGAGGCTGTCACCTTATTTGATTTAATTCTAACAGAGATAACGGAGATTTTTGGGAGAAATTTATACGATTTGGGAAATTTATACGGTCTTTCAGACCGGGTAATTTAAAGCTTTCTGGGCTACGGATAATGATTTTGGAAAATTTATACGGTCTTCCGGACCGAGTAATTTAAAGCCTTCCGGGCTACGGATAATGGTTTGGGAAAAACGTTATTCCATTAGGAGATAACGGGAAATTTCCCGGATGAGACGTTATCCCATTTGGCGATAACGAAAGGTTTCTCGGAGGAGACGTTATCCCATTTGGAGATAACGAAGATTTCCCGGAGGAGACGTTATTCCATTTGGCGATAACGGAGGTTTCCCGGAGGAGACATTATCCCATTTGGCGATAACAGAGATTTTTGGAGACAACGTTATATCCATTTGGATATAACGGGAAATCTTGGGAGAAAGCGTTATTCCATTTGGAGATAATGGGAAAATTTTTGGGCAAAGGTATTTCCTACTGAGGTTATTTCTCTTTGTGCATGTCACATGAGCCATGGGCTGACTCTTTTGCGGGAAGGCAATGTGAGGGATTTGATGTATGTAAGGAGGTGTTGGGGATGTGTTTGGATGTATGTGTTTGGGAACTGTTTGAGACAGGTTTCGAGCAGGTGGGGTTGTATCCCTTGGGTGCGGACTGAACTGCTGTTGTTGATGAGATGTTGTCAATGCTGCCAAAAGGCATCATGTGGACCAGGATTCTCTCTTGGGCTGAGACCGGATTTTAAACCTTGGGTCTTGATTAAAGTTCCTTTCTCAAACTCTGGCACTTGAAGTTGATGCTGACATGCTTTTAGAACCAAAGACTAAAGCAAATGTCAAAGTGACCAAACCTCTCTTCTGAAGATGGATGTGACTTATCGAAGCCCCGGTCTGAGGGAAAAATTCTGCAAAGCCCCAGGTTCTATTAAAGCGAAGAAAGATCCTTTCATTGGCAAAGCCCCGGCTTGAAGAGATGACTTGGTAGAGCTCCGACTGATGGTTTGATCCAAGATAATGGCGAAACACCAAACTGACTGGTCATCCAAAGAGAGAGAGAGTCGTGTTTGTAGCGACCTCATGGAATCCATGAACAAAAACTTCTCCGAATGACTTGCGAAGCCTCCGACTTGACAAAGTATCACGGGGAAAGCCCGAATGTATTGATTATAAAACCAAACTGGTTGGTTGACCATGACTGATATCAAAATGCACTTAATGCAGCCTCAATCCGTTGAAACATTACGTTATGAAGCGTGAAGCCCATCATGGATTTCAAGAAAAGGTTCTCATTCTGGTTGGTGCAAAGGGGTCTGGTAGACTCGACTTCCAATGTTGGATTTAAGGTCATGATTAAGCCCCGATCCTGACACCAAAGAAATTATTCGTGGCAGGCTTCCAACAAACAAAACTTCCCTTTGCTTGGCAAAGCACCGGTTTGATGAACCGGGTAGGCAAAGTCTAGATTTTGGAGAAGTGGCTTGGTGAATCCCCAATCTTATGACCTAGCAGAAGTCCCAATCTGATTGGTACTGCAAAAGTGATCTTGAGGTTAATCTGACCAAGACTGGATCCATCTTGTGACATAGTGAGGAACCCGATGCGGATCCAAGAATGACTAAAGAAGCCCCAGTCTAAAGAAATGGCTTGGCGAAGCCCCAACCTTGAAAAGTTTCAAGGCAGGCCTAATGCAAATTGTAGCAGAAGAGGGAAAACCTATCCTTTCATACTTACTTTCTTATTTTCTTTAGTCAATAAGTCAACTGGAAGAAGATGTGAAATAAAAGAATTTTAGAAATTTATACATGCAGGGGCATATTTTTCGAAAGGTGGGAATAGATCCCGATTTTGTGTCATTTTGATGGCCTCATTCGACGTAGGCACAAGAACTCATTTTAGGGTTGACTCTTTTGAGTGAGTATAAGTTTAGAAAGGTTTGTAAAAGTGTATGGAAGCCCCTGCTGATAGAAAATTAGTGTTTAGCACTATATTTCCTAAGATATAGAAAAAGAAGACTTGTCAAGACATTTGAAAACTTGTTTTATTTACAATGATCACAAGATTGCTTAAAACCCTTTATTAATGTTCGGGTTACTCAACCACTAATCTCGATATGAACAAACATTTTGATTAATCATGAGAAGAAAGTCAATCGATATCGCAGATCAAGGTTGGATGGGTGTGAAAGAAAGGTTTGTATATAGGGAGGTCATTGATGAGACCGGATTTTCTGGGATTTGAATATGTCTATGGGAGAGGCCATTGATGAGACCGGATTTTCTGGAATTTGAATATGCTTATGACCGGACAATTTCTGGTTGCCTACGTTCCCCTCATTGTGAGGAGCTCAGGTTGCCGTAATTCGACTTTGGCTGAACTGTGTTTGGATTTGGGAAATGGGATTTGTGGTTCCTTTAGTGGAAAGACTCGGATGAGAAGGTTGGATGATGAGGCATAGGCCTAGAGATGATTCCTTGACCTGTCGTTTTGGACGGCTGCTTCAATTGCTTCCTAATTTTCGTCTTTCGTTGGGGGAGAAAGGATTTGCCTATGCTTAAGGGCTTATGAAATGTTTCTGCCTTTGCTTTGACCACTCCATTGACAACTTTCATTCTTCGAGCTTTGATTTTGCCCCATCATGTCAAGCTTTTGATTGGCGGTGCTGGGTCCTTGGCCTCTTTTTTTTTTTTTTGAAGCACATGAGGGCAAAGGCAAACCCCTACTTGAACTTTCTTGATGCACGTGAGGGCGAAGGTAAGCTCCTAGGTTGTTGTCGACATGGGGTCAATCTTTCGATGCTGAGTGACCTTTTGTTGTTCCTTGATGTTACCGTCGTCGTTGACTTGGTCAAGGTGATGGTGAGGATATGATTTGGGAGGCATATGGATTGACGAAGGTTTTTGTGAGGTAAGGAAAGTGTATGGCTTGATGGAGGCCTTTTTGTGAGGTAAGGAAAGTGTATGGCTTGATGGAGGCCTTTTGTGAGGTAAGAAAAGTGTATGGTGAAGGCATTAGTTGACTTTCTCGCACCGATTAATCAGAACGTTAATTATTTCGAGAGATTATTTGTTGAGCAATGCAAGTGATCATATAAAACCATTTCATTAAATATAACATAGGTGTGCAAATAATGTCTTAAGTCTAGCAAGAAAAGAAAAAGACTCTTTTATAGAAGATTTAAAATTAATTACAATGTCCGAGGAGGACTTGATTGAAAGAGGAAAGTACTAGAACCTACGAAAGTTGACTGAGAAACTATTTTATCTTTTAATCTTGCTTAAGGATAGTAATCCCTAGCCTAGCTACTCTTCGCTGGTTGGACTGCCAGAACACTTGAGCTTTCCATTTTCTGTTAACTTCTGAATTCCATATCGCAGACCGAGGCAGTGATCAGTTACGTGCCCATGATACTAGACGTGTCCATTTTATAAACCGAACCGGTCAATCGAGCGGTTTTCAACCGGTCAAAACTGGGTCAAACCGTTCAACGGCGGTTAACTGGAACCGGCTAACCGAAACCGGTAATTGGCCGGTTCGGTTAAGGTTTGGAATTTTGAAAAACCGGTCAACCGCCGGTTTTTGAGTTGCTCGGCCGAGTCATATGAGTTGCTCGGCCGAGCAGAACATTCCAGTGTGTTAATTTCCAATAACGGTTATGCCCGGCCGAGTCATATGAGTTACTCGGCCGAGCAGAACGCCAGAACATGTTCCAACGGCTACTTTTTTAAACTAGCCGTTAGAATCGTCAAAACTTTAACTTGGGGCAGTCAAAAATTAAAAAAAATGTTTTTTTGCCTTTAAAACTAACTATAAATATCACCTCCCTCCTCCCATTTTATTTCCACATTATTTCTCTCTACTCTTTCTCTTCTACTCTTAAACATTCATATATACTCTCACTCTCATCCAATTTTCAGTTAAATATTGTCCTATTTTCAGTTAGTTTTCTAACGAAATTAGTGTTTTTCTCCATTTTCATCCATTTTTAATCTCCGTTTTGTTTCCAAACTTCATTTTATCTTACACAAATGGCTGGAAATCAAAGAAGAAGCAATTTAGGCAAGTCACATGTTGATTCTTCCTCCCCCAACGATGATTTTGATCATCAAAATCCAAATATTCAACAAAATGAGGAAGAAAAACATGTTGAAATTGAAAGTGGTAGTGCTACTGCTACTGCTAGGAGGGGTAGGGGCAGCCGAGCTACTAGGGGAGGTGGTCAGGGACAACGACAACCTCCTACGGAAAGAGCGCCGCAATCCGATACCTTCGCCATCCATTACACCAAAAGAAAAATTACTGCCGAGGATGATTATAATATTCGAGCATGTTGCAACTATTGTAATGCGTCTTACGCATTCAAAAGAGGCGGAGGGCATGGGACGCTCAACGGGCATTTGGCGGCAAAACATCCCGAGAAACTTGGCATTTTCGCTTCGCAAACTCAATTACAATTTCAACAACGTAGTTCGGGTTCAGGTGCACAAGGTTCGTCTTCCCCTTCTTCCGTCCTTTTTAAATTTGACAAGTGGGTTTATAGGGATGAACTAGCCAAATTTATTTGCTTTAAAGGCCTTCCTTTTAATTTTGCGGATTGTGATTTTTATGAAAATTTTGCTCGCCTTTCTTTGAACCCCGCCGCCACGAGAGTACCACGTACGAATCTCGTATGTGATATTACTAGAGTGGTTGAAAGATATAAAAAAGATTTAATCGGTGTTTTATCAAAATTAGAAAATAAAGTTTCAATTTGTGCCGATGGTTGGAGTGATCATTGGCAAAGAAATACTTATTTGGGCGTTACTTGCCATTGGATAGATAATTCATGGACTATCCAAAAAATGTATGTAGTAAACTTAAGTCTAAAATAGTCTTATTTATTCAAAAAAAAAATTGAAAAAAATTAAAAGTTAACTTTTTTCAAAAAACCGTTAAGTTTTATTTCTTAAAAAATTCATAACTTTTTTTATAAACCTTTTTGCAAAATATGTATGTAGTAAACTTAAGTCTAAAATAGTCTTATTTATCCAAAAAAAATTGAAAAAAAAATAAAATTAATATACTACATACAAAGTTAACGAAAACTGTTAAAAAATTAACTGAAAAATGATATGCTCGGCCGAGCACTACTATATGACTCGGCCGAGCAACCCTCAACCCCTAAACCCTAAAAGGGTTGCTCGATCGAGCAACACCAAAGACTCGGCCGAGCAACCCTCAAACCCTAAACCCTAAAAGGGTATGCTCGACCGAGCAACACCAAAGACTCGGCCGAGCAGATCCAAGCCGTCAAACCGGAGGTTAACCGTTAACCGTCAAAATCGTTAACCGTCAAAACCGAAACCGATTTATCCGGTTAGGCGGTTCGGTTTCGGTTGAGGTTTTGGGGGTTTTCAACCGCCGATTTTTAACCGACTAACCGGCGATTTTATAAACGATTTTAACCGGAAAATCGTTAAAACCGTTAACTGTCAAAACCGTAACCGGTTTATTTGATTAGGCGGTTCGGTTTCAGTTGAGGGATTTGAGGCCATGGAGCAGCTGGAGCAAATACAAGTTGTCCAAAGAAATGGGTCGGAAAAGTCACGGGGACGAAATTTGTTGACAGAGCATATTGATGGAAGGAAGTGAACCTAGGAGGACTTTGAGGGATATTGGGATCTATTTGGGAGGATTCAGCGCTGCGCTGGTTGTATTGAGTAAAAGGGGTAGTACCGGCTGATTGTGTCTTCGGGACCTTCTTAAGCTTAGAACTGGCATTGGCCAAGCGTGCTCTGAGGTAGGTTGTCCTATCGGATTCTCTCACTTCGGGCACTTGAATTTTGCATGGCAAAATCACTTCTTTGCCTGGTTTGACATGTTGGGTCGAGGGAGTACTGGTACTCATCATGAGATCAAGTTTTTCTTGCATTTGTTTCACTTGCTCCATCAATATTGCCACATGGGGGTCAGCGGGGACTCTCGAGTTACTGGAACTCGCAACATGACTTTTATCAGTAGAGGGAACCACAGTAGTAGGCCGGTGAAACTGACGGGTGAATTCACTAAGTCCGGTAGACGGCAACAGAAAACTTGAGTCATCCGGATTTTCTTTTAGCAACTCATGATCGTATTCAGGTGGGTATAGGGGTATCAGAACATAGCCACATGGCTCAAACTGATTATGTGAAGCTGGAGCATGAACTGGCAGGTACCGCTGAAACTGAGAAACAGGGGTGATGAAGCCCAATCCGTTCTGAGGAGCTGAGGGCGATGGAGCCCTGATGGCCTGAGACACTGGGAGGAACTGGAGGGCAGTAGTCCTTGGTGGGGGGTCACATGTCGAAGGAGGAGGGTATTGGTTGTAGGATGGAGGGTATTGGTTATATGATGGAGGGTATTGGTGGTAGGATGGAGGGTGTTGGTTGTAGGATGGAGGGTGTTGGTTGTAGGATGTAGGGACTGAGATCATTGTTTCTGGAATTTCATCCTCGACCATGACCAAAGAACCATTTGCCTCAAATTTTACCTGAACCCCCTGACGGCGGAGAACACTGATGAGCATGGCTTGCTGCTCCTCGTGAACCTTATGGGCATTTTCCAAAGCTAGGACTAACTCTTCCTTTCTAGTCATCGAATTACCCGTACCATCACAATTTTCTGTCATATCTGCCATTCTAAACCCCTGAGTAGACAAAACTGATTATTCTGCTGAATTGTCTGAACCTGAAGTTTTCGCATCGAAAAGCCGCTGACCCGGTATTCTCACCCACTTCTTTCTTGCTGCGAAAAAGAGATAGGCAAGGTTTAGACTTGAGGGTAGGTGAGGTTTAGACTCGAAGGTAGGTGAGGTCTAGACTCAGAGGTAAGTGTTTAGGTTAAAGGCTCAAGTAACATGCACTTATTGCTTAAATTTTACTTAAAACACGTTTTCTCCTAATCCTAACTAGTCGGAAAAGAATTAGACCTTGAAAGGTCAAGATTGAAAATTGGACCGTGAGGGTGTCGATTGGAAATTTGACCATGAGAGGTCGGAGTTGCCTATTTGACCACGAAAGGTTGATATCTAAGGTTGGACCGTGAAAGGTCTCGGTTGAAGATTGAAGATCAGACCGGGAGGGTCTCGATTGGAAATCTGACCGTGAGAGGTCGGAATTGCCTATTTGACCACGAAAGGTTGATATCAGAGGTTGGACCGTGAAAGGTCAGGATTAAAGATTGGAGATCGGATCGTGAAGGTCGCGATTGGGGATTTGACCGTGAAAGGTCGGGATTAAAGATTGGGGATCGGATCATGAAAGGTCGCGATTGGAGATTTGATCGTGAGAGGTCGAGATCGACGATCGAAGATCAGATCGTGAAGGTCGCGATTGGAGATTTGACCATGAGAGGTCGAGATCGAAGACCGGATCGGGAGGGTCTCGATCGGAGATTTGATCGTGAAAGGTCGAGATCGAAGATCGGAGATCGGACCGTGAAGGTCGCGATTAGAGATTCCAGAAATGAGACCATGCAATTGTGATTCCATTAATTGTTCAAGTTTACTTAAAACAGTGTATTTTAATTATTTATATTTGGTTGGAAAAGGTTACCCTTATTTTTCGCAACTACTCTAGATCCTGGATTAGTAGGTTTCGTCACTACGTCTATAAGCCCCTCGTTTTTCACCCGTATTTCAACCTCCCAGGGTGGACAACCCCTGGCGAGGGTCCTATAGGGCACGCGGATCCCACCGACCAAGAGAGAAAAATGGTCCTAGGGTCAAGTGGATCATAGGAACTTTTAACGCACGATCGATGCGGATTATAGTCAAGGCAATGCTGGGAAAGTCTCGTCTTTTAGCCTCAACGGAATTTCGCCAGAGCTTCGCTTACGCGATAGACGTTTTTTGACTTTGGCATTGTTCAAGGAAAATAATAGGCATGGGTCGGATGATAAAAGCTGAATGACACGGCGTCACATTGAGCGTTGATGCATACGTTGTGCAAGTCAAAGTCAAAGTCAATGTCGGGTCAAGATCTTGCCAATTTTTCCTTGGCGAAATTTCGGCAGAGTTTTGCTTGCACGAAAGATCTTTTGATTTTTGGCAAGGACTCGGGCTTGACTCTCACATATCCCGTGCAGGTCAAAGTCGAAGTCAATGTCGGAGTCAAGATTCTGTCAATTTTCCTTGGCGGAATTTCGGCAGAGTTCCGCTTGTGCGAATGATCTTGACTTTCGGCATGGGCTAGGGTTTGACCTTTACAGGAGTATACAATGAGGCTATATGACACGGTCTAGTCCAAAAACCAACCAAAAAGTCACGGTTTTAAATGTGTGACCCGGACTAGTGCATTGGTCGACACTGGCTGCCATGGGGAGTTTGGGATGATTCCGTGCGCGCCCGAGAGCGTCATAACAATGTCCGTGACTGCAGCTGAACAACCATCCTGGGTTAAAAGGACGTGCATGCAAAGTGTACAGGATATATATGGTGCGCGTAGTGTGCGGACTCCTAAAAATATTCCTTTTTGAGTTAAAACAGAGATTTTCAGAAATGTGTTTTAAAAGAATGTTTTTTTTTGGGGACGGGGGAAAATGCAACAAGTAAGCACGTAAATTTTCTGGAGCTCGGTCAGTCTTGGAATTGAATAGCCCCAAGCTGCCAAAGCTGCCATATTAACCTTTGAAAGTGTCCTGGTGGAACTGTTGGTATAGTGCCCTAGGCGTTTAATTATATTTGACTTATTATCTAAACCACTATGTAATCATCTTTATCATTTATTATAGAGAAAGTATTATTTGGTTCATTATATATTTTGCATATTTATTATATTGAACTGCGTCCCTATTTGTTGAGAACAACTAGTATAAGTTGGTAATGGATAATCATGAAAGGATTATATATATGTGATGCACATTACACTTATGGATACTTGCTAGAGAACAAGTATTGGACATGACCTACCGATGAGATTTATGACATGGTCAATAGTCATATGTGTCATGAATAAATCTCATGATAGTCGTGTTATTGAATCCTTACACCTGAGATTATCATCGTCTTCCACATGACAAAGATTGTGTTTGATATAGTCTAACACTGTCTTTAATCGGATAGCAATAAGGGCTATGTTAGCATGATTGGAATCATGTAGGGAAGAATGATAAGTCAAGACGGGATTTGTCCCTCTTATGAAGAGAGATGTTTGCTTGGGCCCCTCGATGAATGATGTTAATGAAATGTGTGGCCGCACTCAAATGATTTGATAGAGATCAAATGCATTTGCATTATCAACATGTTCGGAATTAAGAAAGCATTGAACGGAATGAGTTGACATAGACCATGACTCATGTTCAATTGGACATCGTGGACAAAGGGATTGTGACATTGGAACTATAAAGGAATCAAGCTTTGATGTTATACTAATTGGGTGGACATAATGATTTGCTAGAAGTCACTTATGTCTTGTGATGTCGATGTTTCGACTCACTACCAAAATAATATAATTCCTTTTGGGTCACACACAAAAGAATGAATTTAATTCGAGCTAAATTTGGAAATTTTGGGAAGGGCACGACTCGTTCCCATGGGCACAACTCATGCCAGTGCAGTTTAAACGACTGCGTTTTGGCGTTTCAAGGAAAAAGTTGACTTGGTTGACTTTTGAGGTGGAGCACGACTCGTGACCATTATCACGACTCGTGACAAATCCCCGCACGAGTGCAACTATTGTCACGCCTCATGACACGACTGGAAAAAGGCTTGGGGCACTCGTGATTGCCAGGCACGACTTGTGGCACGACTCGTGACCTGGAGCACGAGTCGTGCCCGATGCGGTTTTTGGTCAAAAGGCGAATTCCTTGGACGGGAAGGAAAAGGTTTCTTAAGGACTTATAACCTATTTTGAGTAGGGGTTATTATAAGTACGCCAATCCAATTTGCAACCCTTTAGATGCATTTTAATGTAATAAAATTGCATTAAGGGGCATTTTGGTAAATTCTCGACCAATCCCGAGACTTCCGGAAACATTTCATAAGTTTCCCGTGAAGGAAGTACCTTTTGGTACCTTACTCATGCAAAGGGACCTCTTGGGAATAAAACCTGTTGGACTTTTTGGGTATTTTCCCGGAATGTTCCAGAAACTGGTTTTGGCACCAAAAACGGTTATGGCCACCTTGTGTCACGCGACAAGTCGAGGCATGAAAAGTGGATACGTAAGGTCGTGCGACACCTTGAGGCCAATAACTGCAGCCTATAAATAAGACCCTCCCCCTCTCATAAAGAGATCCCAACTTCAGCCTACTGTTACTCTGCGCAAATTGCATCTTAACAAAACCTCCCAAACACACCTCTCTCTCTCTCATACCTTCAACCTACCCAATTCTCTCCCATCTAAACCCATTTCTCCAACCAACTCACTTGAATCCTCTTGCATCAACTCTCTCAGGATTTCAAGGCCAGAAACAACCTATTGAAGGGTCTTGTATCTAACTTGATACAGGATTCGGGGAAGCATCAAGGGTAACTAAATTTAAACTCTCTCTCTCTCTCTCTCCCTCTTACTTAATTCTTCATAATTTTCTCATTTACTTTTGTTAGGATTCAATAATCAGACCCTAGCTGTCTGGATTATTGAATCCCAATCGCAATATCTCTGTTTAAGTCGTTTGATCTGTGTAATTAAATTGCTCTTGTTGGATATTTGCTTGAATTGGTGTTCAAACCCCAAAGGGGGTGTGGATCTACCCATATCCACACTCCCGGGGTCGATTTGTTGTTATTTCTGTATTTCGTACATAATTTGATTAATCAATTGGATCTGGATTAGTTATTGTTGATTCTGGTGTTCATTGTGAAGGTTTCTACAGATGGCCTATGTATGTCACGCGACACATGTGGTCACTGGAACCATATGTCATGCGACATATCGTGACCCATTTGCAGAAACCTCGTTCAGTTGTAATCTGTTTTAGATTGTTGTAGCAGGGATGTGGCCTCCCTAAATAATGGGCTCACGAGTTGTAAATCTCTTTCTCATATTGAATAAAATGCATGATTACTCCATTTGTTCATTATCAACACTTGCACACACTTTTGGATTTGCTTGGATGTTTAATTGAAAGACTCGTCCATGGACGAGGCGTGTTGGGTGAACTCTCGGTTCTTCCCAACACGTAACCTGACCCCCGAACCCGTATTTTCTCTGTCAAAAAAGGTTTTCAATGTTTCCTCTTAAAACAGCGTGGCAACTCCTTCATTTTCACGAAAAACAAATTTTCGGGCGAGTGCACATTCATTGGCGACTCTGCTAGGGAATATTGACTTTGAAAACCTGTTTTTCAAATGTTGAGTGGGTCAAGCTTTCATTAAATTAGACATCCAATACATTCAATTTTGTGTGCATCTTTGATAATCATTTGGAGTTCATGCATTTTGTTGAATATGAGGCTTGTGAGCCCTATGTGCTTTATGGTCATTGTGTTGTGCATTGTTTATCCTTGCTTTGTTCTTGTCTTGGAGAGGCAGGGGCTGATTTTGATGATTGCAGAGTGCTGGTTCAGTGACCATAAAGGTCGTGCGACACCTGTCTCTGGTTGTCCTGTGTCACGCGACAAAGAGTGGCCACTGAACAGATACTCAGAAGGCTTGGTTTGAGGGCAGTCCCTTGGATCGAATGTGGCTCAGTTGATTATTGTTCCTTGTATATCCTGTGAGGGTGTGTGTGTGTGTTTTCTTTCCTTTTCAAATAAATAAAAATAATAAAAAAAAAATCTTGTTTTTGTAAATAAAAGAATATAGACATCCGCACACTACATCACTTAGACTTAGAACCCTCGGGTGCGATTGACGGCATCGCGGACGGTGATGTACGTCGCCTACGCTTGAGAGCCTGAAATCAAACCTAACCCCCTAGTGCGTATAGGTGGCGCCACACATTTAACCTTACCCACGGTTGGTTTTTGATACAATGTTTTCATTACAACGAAATGAATTGTTTCTGAAACATATCGTAGATCTTTATACCTTCCCCCAAAACCTCGCATCTTGTGGGCATGTTGCTAATGCAACATGATGTCACGTAGGGACATGTCACTCCCGTGGCGTGTTCTAAACGAGAGATCATGCCGCATTGTCAACGTGCACCGACGAGAGGTCATGCCGGATTTTTCTTTGAAATTCTTCGAAAAGACCCGTTATGCTGCCCAAATTTCCCCAGAAATTTGGACAACCTCTCCGTTCCATAATGATGTTAGGATTTGGTTAGGTATCATGACCTATTATATATTTCAAAACAAGGCATTTATTGTAATTTGAACGTTGCGTCCCTTTAGGCTTCCCCAAGGTATAGTTAGCATGAATAAAGGCTTTCCCTTTTCCAACCGTATTTAGGATTTAAAACTCTAATTTATACTTGAAGACAAATAAATTTTGTTTGTGCGAGTCTGTTCCGTTCCTTTCCCTCTCCTGTCCCTCCAAATTTCCCTTCAATGCCTTATAATCTACCCTTTTGTAGTAGTGACAAGTTTGGGCGCGTGCTCTGTTGCAAGGGGTGATCAGTCAGTCCGTCTCTCTGAAATATTTGCAATTTCCTCCAAAGTTCTCATCCATTCTACTGTTCAAAGATGTCTGGTGCAAGAGATATGCTATCCGCTCAGTCTGGATTTCCTCTCACTTCGGGCCAATTGGACATGAATGACCTGTCAGTAACAGAATTGCGGGCTGCTCTTGAAGCTGCCATGGTTCGTGAATGCAAAGCTCAATTGCTTGCCCAAGTCGCCAAAGCCCGAGAGGAGGAGGCTCACTCTCGATTTTTTGAAGCAATGGGTGTCCGAGGGGTTACGATAATTCGTCACGAAGATGGATCATACGAAGAAATCATCAAAGCCAGCAGTGTTGAGTATGGGGATGGAAATGTAATAAAAGGGGTGAATGAAGATAGGCATGACAAGATTCTTTCCCCAGCACCTCATGTGGTCCAGGCCCAGATTGAAGATGAGCAGCCAATCCCCGAGGTTTTCAATGTTCCTAATCAACCTGATGTGAAGAGTCCGTACCAACCAGATTCCTAAGGGTCATGTCATTATTTCACTCAGGAGGGATCACTGCTATTCCATCCCGACCAATCTCCCCGCAAGGAAGTGTTCCACAATCACCAATGAGTTCATATGGTTTCACTTATCATCCCCACAAGACCGGCGCCAGACCAACCTCATACGTAATCGTGAATCGGATGTCCTTTATTCCACTGCGAGCCCTATGATAATACCCGAGTCCCCTCCAGAGAAAGTCCAAGAAACAAAGAAGAAGGCGTATTGGGAAAGGTAGGGATGCCTATGAATCAATTTCTAAAGGTTTTGGTAAGCGGAGGTTTAGTTCAACCACTCGGTCAATTATATCCCTCTTCATCACAAAGTGAAGACTCCTGGATCCAAGCAAATATTGCGACTATCACCGCATCCAGACATACCACCCATGCATGCTTTCGCTAAGAATAATCATTCAAGGACTCATTGATGAGGAAGATCGAGCCGAGTTCCCATGAAGGAGGCAATATTCGGGATCTTCGTCAATTCCTCCCTCGTAAGAAGCGAGAATTTGATGACCTCGGGATATCAACGAAGAAGCTTTCAATGGATTGATGCGAAGAGGAATGATAAAACCGCTGGATAACTATCATCCCACCGCACCTAATCTCGAATTTGGATCGTAGTAAGCACCGTTACTATCATCGCACTCGGGCATTTGACCAATGATTGTTACGTTCTAAAGGTGCTTATTCGAAAATGGTTGACGAAGGCAAAATTGAAAAAGCTTCTCCTAAGGTGGCCAATAATCCTTTTCCACACTCTAAGGATTCCTCATATGAAGAAGTCAACAAAGCGTACATCGTAGGATCTTAGATTGTTTATCTTGCTAGCAGATTTCATTTTTTACATCCTTGTTATAAGTCTTTTATTTCAATAAATAAAATATTTACTTCTATTCTTGCTAGACTCGACATTACTTGCTTACCCACATTATATTTAATTTTGAAATGGTTTTATTCTACATAATCACTCATGCTGCTCACCGACTATTGTTTTGAAATGACTAATATTTGAATTAATCGGAATGGGAAAATCAACTGATATCATTCTCTAATTGGGGCTTGTCAAATCCCCACTTGCATCTCCTCGTGCTCACATACTTTCTTTCGTCCTCACCATCTCGTTGTTCGATGAATTTGCACGGATCTTTCTCAGCAGTAAACTTAAGCAAGCAAACGAAGACTCAATCTCGTTCGGACCATCCTAGGAGGCATGCTGGTTGAAACCTTCCACCCTTAGGAAAACCATCACCTTACCCTCACTAAACGATACCCCTTCATTTCAAGATAGGCATATTTGAAACCCGTTTAGCCATCGTCAGAAGAAGAGGGACTATCCTTGAGGCTCCCGTGATGCAAAGAAGATCGACCCGGTCCAAATTCAAGAGCCGCGGAAAGCAATGATCCATCCTGGGACTAGCCGAAATTCTCCTCTCAAAAAAAAAAAAAGAGAGAGACAAAAATACAAAAAATAATAAGAAAATAAAAAAAGAAAAGAAAGAGAGCCTAGTCCCCAGCGATCCTCTCAAAAGCGAAAGTCAAAGGATCCGGTTGTTACTCAAGAGGAGTCTCAAAGTGGATAAAGAGACAGCATGGATGTCCCCTCACCATTACCTCTAACCAATTCCAAGTCGTCCTCTCGATTTTAGAGGACATTCCCATTACCCTTACCTTTGCCTTTAGCCAAAGCCAAGATTGACCTCTCATTCTTAGAGGCATTGAAAATGCAAGCATGAATTCCCTCACCTTAGAAATCCCAAACACATACCCAAGAGCCAACCTCTCATCTTTAGAGGTTCAGTCAGCAAAAAGCCTAGCCGACCTCTCGTTTTAAGAGGTCATGATATCCTGAATCACCCGAAGACCGAGCGAAATCTCAAGCCTGGCCAGCATAGCGGTATACCGGGATAGCAGTTTCATTCCAATATTGCCGAGATCTAAAACAGATTGTTGCTTAAAGCAGAGCCAAGTCCATCCCGGCTCAAAATATTGTCAAGCAAAGATTGTGCAAATTCCCTCCATTTATTCGACATCGTATGTGAGCATATTTCATTTCTCCTCCGCAAACACCTGCCGTGAATGTCCCACTAGGGCTTCGCATCTGTGTCTCCCATCGACACTCCAAGAGGACATGTTCTTTCGATTCTCAAAAATTCCCGAAGGTCCTCACATCCCCAAACTTCATCGTTCATTCTTTTCATTCAGGATAAACCTGAACTACGGCAACCTGAGCTCCTCCCAAAGAGGGGAACGTAGGCAACCATAGCTGGTTCGGTCGAAATCGCAAACAAATCTCAGAAAATCCAGTCTCCTCAAGGACCATGCCCATACACTGTCTATCCTTCCGAATTCAATCTCGATATCAGTGGGTTTTCTCCTCAGGATTGGTTAAAATATTTGTCCATATCAGCGTTGGCGGTTGAATAACCCGAACATCAATAAAGGGTTTTAAGCAGCTTTGTGATCATCACGAATAAAACAAGTTTTCAAGTGTCTCGGAAAGTCTTCCTCTCCACGTTATTAGGGATATAGAGCTAAACACTGTATTTCTGTCAAGCAGGGGCTTCCATACACTCCCCACACCTTGTAACGCTTATACTCTCCCAAAAGAGTCAAACCCATAAGCAAGAATGTCATACAGAAAATCAGGTCTCATTCTCACCTTCGAAAAGTGTGTCCCTGCATGTAAAAGCTCTTGAGTCTTGTCCGCCGCCTGACTGACTAAAACCTGAAGAGCAATCTCACCCTGGGGCCACAAAAGACTGTGTGGCAGACTGGGGCTTGGTCAGAAGTTGATATGTGCAGTTCCCGGGGCTTTTCCTATGATATCAAGCAGTTGAGAATGGATTTTGTTACAAGAGGCCTACTTGATGAAGCTACTGAA
Organism: Adenophora triphylla var. japonica; assembly: GCA_022495995.1. Lineage (NCBI taxonomy): Eukaryota > Viridiplantae > Streptophyta > Magnoliopsida > Asterales > Campanulaceae > Adenophora > Adenophora triphylla. The sequence goes on along the minus strand of JAFEMH010000880.1, from coordinate 105,718 downwards.
TTCCATATCTTGGACAAGAGAATGAGGCTTAGAGACAGTAAAGAGGTCCCTTTCTGAAAGCCTGTCAACCTGACTTATCATGTCACGCGACAGAACGTACCCTGGCTGCTTTGAGTCGTGCGACATGTTAAGTCCAACACCAGACATCAGTGAACTGCAATCTGATCAGTACCAGGGCACGCCCCGACTTGTTCCAAACTGCAAGACAACAAAAGCACCCTGCAAGCATCATGGGAGAGGGAATTTCATTCAAAATATCATACACATTCACCACCTATATACACACAAACCAAAACACACAAACCATCCATACTCATGCAATAACCATCCAAAAGCCATTCATCCCCATTCTTCCAAAAAAAAAAAAAATGGACTCGCGCAAACAACTAATAATGTACTAGGTGCAATGTAAATAAAGAAAAAGAAAAGAGTGTTTCTGTCTGTTCTTCTTGCCAGAGCAAGGTACAATAATCAAAAGGGCCACATGTCAATCCAAGGAATTACTCCGAGCCATCATCTCCAGAACTGTAAGAACCACCCTCCTCATCGTCAGAGCTATCATCATCGCCATCAGCGTCCTCGCTGCTCTCTCTATTTGCATCTCCCTCCTCATGATCCGGGTCAGCAACAGGAGCGTGATAAATAATGGGATCATCCCGGAAGAGCTCATGCATAACAGGAATGGTAGAAGTCTCAAGCTCATGAGGATCTCGGGAGGAATCACTATCAGAACTGGAAGGGCTAAGAGGACGACGACGAGCAGTTTTGGTCCTGGGCAAATGTGTATCCTCAGCAGACATGTCAGTATGAGTCCTCTTCCTGCCGGGCAAGCTAAGTGTGGAATCACTATCATCAGAACTCTAAGCCGCGAGCTTCTCCCTCAAATACTGATTGCTCCTCATCAGCTAGCTGATCGATCATATCCATGGCCCCGGTATAATGACGAGCAAAGCCCCAGTAAATATCAGAAGATACCTGACACCACCCAGCAAAAGAAGAATCAGAAACTAAGCCAGAATAGAGGACAAAAGATGCAAACAGTTCAAAACAACGAGAGAAAGTCAGTCACTTACAGATCGAGTGCCCTCGGGGAGATGAAAGTATGGATAAACCCAGCTGGTATCAAGAGTGGCCCGCCTCATGTGATCCCCGTCCTGAAAGTCAACAAAGGGAGGAGGTAAAGGAGCATCCACAACATGTCCGGTAGAAGGGTCAGCAGCCTGAGCACCACGCCTCGCAACCACTTGCGGTGACCTCAACTTCGTAGCTACATAAACCCCATAATCCCCATCATCATCAGTATAGTTAAAAGCATGCTCTCCCTGGATCAAAGCGACCAAGTCATCTAGCTTCCTAGGGAACCACATCTCAGCAGGAGGATCATATGGGACTCTAGCAATGCTCCCGGGACCGTGCTGTCTATAAACCCGCTCACCCAGGTACAAAGCATCTCCAGATAAACCCACCAACATTTTGCGGCACTCAGTCAGATGAAGAGCATGCTCCAGATGAAACCCAGCATATCGGCCGGCCCAAGGAAATAGAGCCAGGCTCCCTGGAGTCCTCCGCAAGCAGATAATGGTATCCTCATAAGAAGCAGTCACCCGTCCCTTGGTATCTGCTGTCCAAATTTTTTGTCGTGCATCCTTCACCCAACGTCTCATAGCAGGAAATGTAGTGGTCGGGTACGCCTCCCCTACTCGCCAAGCATAGCAACCAATAACCTCATAAGCCCAGACCTGAGAAAAGAAAGGACAAAACAAAGACAGACTGATAAGAAAAGGAGGAATCAGAAAGAAGCGGTATTCGGAAAAGAGATCAGACCAAGAAGTACATCAAAAGCCAAGTGACAGCAGTTAAAGGACTTGGCCTTCCCCCGGCTGACATCATCAAGAGCTAGATAAAACTCGGCCAATCCGGCCTCTCCTCAAGATAGGGTCCCAACAGCAGTCCAATCTCTCAAAAGCTCTAACAAGGAAAGTAAAGCCGAAGAAGTGGCATTGATGAACAGCATATCCGAAAAGCCAACCCAAACAAAAGCCCTATCTAACCTCAGAGCTCTCAACCTGTCCTCCTCAGTGTCCGCCACCTCAGCTGGATAACCGGTACTCTGCTCTACCATCTGGCCATGAAGATCCCCGAGCTCATATCCATTCCCCTTCTTGTCCTGGGGTACAAAGCCAATCAACTCCATAAAATAAGCCTCAGTGGGAGGCTGTGGGTCATCATCTAAAGCGGGCTCATCCATATATAAAGGCTGATCAGTGAATGGAAGGCCAGTAATAACAGCGAAATCATAAGGCGTGACCGTCGCCTCACCCCAAGAAAAATGGAAGGAATGGGTAGTCTCCCACCAGACTCTCTGAATGCCTTCACCAATCCAACACTCCTTTGGGTACCTCCAACAACCTTCGTCATCTCAAAGAATTACCCCAACCCGGCAGCATACACTAAACCTTTCGGTGAACGGTCAAGCTCCTGACTACCAGGCAACAGGTCCCACAACCGACCGATGACCTCTGGAGAACCCCGAGTGCGTAGTTCCTGCCGGTAAACACAGCGCATGTATGAATATCCCAAAATTCTTTTCAAATAAAAGCATTTCAATAAATCAATTGCACATTTCAACTTTCCAAACAGAAATAGGGTTCGATCATTCAAGCATGCATTCATAATTTCTACATGGCTCAGAAACATGCAATAAATTCATGAGTTCAACAGAGAAAAGAATTCGATCATTCTTGCACAATATTCGATTTTTCATTGCAATAAAAGTAAGGGTTACAAAATTACCTTCTTTTTCTTCTCCGGCGCCGAAGTATGCTCTTTAAGATGCGGATAAAAATCCCCTCTCACAGTTTGAGGGACGAAGGGCCGTTGGTTCCTCAGGGCATTCTTTCTCCGAGCGGCTAGTTGAGCTTGGGTGAGACCCTTCTTCGTGGGTCGTTGTCTAGGAGGCATATTGAAGAATCAAAAGCCAAATCAAGCCCTAGAGTCGATCGATTGCACTGGAAATTGAACAAGGGGATGCTTCCTCCTCGCAAAACCGTCCGCCTCCCTCCAACAATATGTTTCAAAATGAAGCCTGTTCGCCTTTATGAGGGACTGTTCACTGGCTTTAAATAGCCGCGCGACAAGACGTTCCCCATGGCCCAATTTCCAAAAATGCCCATATAATTTGATGATCTGCAATGTTGACCCTTATGGCATATTCTGTAGACCCCCTTGCAGGTACAATGATCAACTGAGTCTCACAAAACCTCAAAGACTGGCCCTCAAGACGAGCCGAAAGAAGAAAAAAAAGAAGAATACAAAAGCCCGTGTTTGTGACAGCCTCCCAAAGCAGAGCACACCAAAAGAAAGAGAAAGAAAGCCGACTCCCCAGAAATGCAGAGTCCCCGGCCCCAAAAGAGAAAGAAAGAAAGCCGACTCCCCAGAAATGCAGAGTCCACGACCCCAAAAGGAAAAGAAAGAAGTTATCTCACCAGACAGGAGCAGAGTCCCCAGTTTCCCAAGCAAAGCTAAGGGCACAAAAGAAAAGACGAACAATCAGCAAGGACAGTCCAGCAACAAGACAGACAAAAGAACAACAAAAGAGCAGGAAAAGAAGTAGCGTGAGACCCCTGGCAGCTACACCTATCCCCAGCAGAGCAGAAGAAGAAGTGGTATGAGTCCCTCCGGCATCCACAAAGAGAAGCAGCAGTAGTGTGAGACCCTCCGGCAACTACCCTGCACCAAAAGAAGTGGTATGAGACCCTCCGGCATCCACAAAAGACCAGTTGCAGCATGAGACCCTCCGGCAGCTACAACTCGTCAGCAGCAGTAGTGTGAGACCCTCCGGCAACTACCCTGCACCAAAGAAAGTGGTATGAGTCCCTCCGGCATCCACGAAGGACCCGTTGCAGCATGAGACCCTCCGGCAGCTACAACTCGTCAACAGCGATAGCATGAGACCCTCCGGCAGCTACTCGCAAATACCAGTTGCAGCATGAGACCCTCCGGCAGCTACAACCTGGCATGAAAGGAAACTACTAGCCAACCGCAGTAATACTGACCCCTCAAGAAGTCACAGGTAAGCACAGCAAAGGTATGAAGACACATTTCTACCCCTTTCTTGCTTGTAGTTAGTAATTTCCGAACTACGATTTGGCTTGATTCCCTTCTTAAAGGGATACGTAGGAATCCTTTCTCAGAAAGGTCCAGCCATTAGACTCCCCGATTCACTCTTCTAGCCCGTTACCTTATCCCTTGATGCTCATTGGGATTGTGTCTTATTTTATCGACAACCCCACTTTTTCCAAAAGTGACGTTGCCGAGGGGCTCTGTAAGTACGCCAATCCAATTCGCAACCTTTTAGATGCATTTTAATGTAATAAAATTGCATTAAGGGGCATTATGGTAAATTCCCGACCAATCTCGAGACTTCCGGAAACATTTCATAAGTTTCCCGTGAAGGAAGTACCTTTTGGTACCTTACTCATGCAAAGGGACCTCTTGGGAATAAAATCTGTTGGACTTTTTGGGTATTTTCTCGGAATGTTTCAGAAACTGGTTTTGGCGCCAAAAACGGTTATGGCCACCTTGTGTCACGCGACAAGTCGAGGCATGGAAAGTGGATACGTAAGTTCGTGCGACACCTTGAGGCCAATAACTGCAGCCTATAAATAAGACCCTCCCCTTCTCATAAAGAGATCCCAACTTCAGCCTACTGTTACTCTGCGCAAATTGCATCTTAACAAAACCTCCCAGACACACCTCTTTCTCTCTCCTACCTTCAACCTACCCAATTCTCTCCCATCTAAACCCATTTCTCCAACCAACTCACTTGAATCCTCTTGCATCAACTCTCTTAGGATTTCAAGGCCAGAAACAACCTATTGAAGGGTCTTGTATCTAACTTGATACAGGATTCGGGGAAGCATCAAGGGTAACGAAATTTAAACTCTCTCTCTCTCTCTCCCTCTTACTTAATTCTTCATAATTCTCTCATTTACTTTTGTTAGGATTCAATAATCAGACCCTAGCTGTCTGGATTATTGAATCCCAATCGCAATCTCTCTGTTTAAGTCGTTTGATCTGTGTAATTGAATTGCTCTTGTTGTATATTTGCTTGAATTGGTGTTCAAACCCCAAAGGGGGTGTGGATCTACCCATATCCACACTCCCGGGGTCGATTTGTTGTTATTTCTGTATTTCGTACATAATTTGATTAATCAATTGGATCTGGATTAGTTATTGTTGATTCTGGTGTTCATTGTGAAGGTTTCTGCAGATGGCCTATGTATGTCACGCGACATATTGTTCCGAGGTGATCCTGTGTCACGCGACACATGTGGTCACTGGAACCATATGTCATGCGACATATCGTGACCCATTTGCAGAAACCTCGTTCAGTTGTAATCTGTTTTAGATTGTTGTAGCAGGGATGTGGCCTCCCTAAATAATGGGCTCACGAGTTGTAAATCTCTTTCTCATATTGAATAAAATGCATGATTACTCCATTTGTTCATTATCAACACTTGCACACACTTTTGGATTTGCTTGGATGTTTAATTGAAAGACTCGTCCATGGACGAGGCGTGTTGGGTGAACTCTCGGTTCTTCCCAACACGTAACCTGACCCCCGAACCCGTATTTTCTCTGTCAAAAAAGGTTTTCAATGTTTCCTCTTAAAACGGCGTGGCGACTCCTTCATTTTCACGAAAAACAATTTTTCGGGCGAGCGTACATTCAGTTATATGTGATATAAATATAAGTCCTATGCAGCCAAAAATCTTATCCTAGATCATTGTTCAATAATCAAGAGAATCATCTAGCAATCCACAAGAAGGTGTTCTTGGTTTCGTTTACGTGTGGATTACCATTAGAGGGTGGTTACGTTATCACCTAAGGCTTGGATTAATTCATCACATTGAAGATCAAGGAGAAGTTTGAAGATCCGATTCGTTTTCAAAATTCAAGGCTTGGATTTTGAAGATCTATTTTGTTAAACTACATCGCATTCGAGGTATGCAATTCTATTTCATGATTTTCTAATCTCTTCATGCTAGACAGATCATAGGGCTAGGGTTTTGATGTTAAAATTTAAAATCTTCCGCTGCGTTTGTAACTCCAAAACCCAACAGGAACTGCCAAAAGAAGCCGCCCAGCTATGATCCAGGCAGATCAAGCCGTCCGGCTAGATCTAGCAGTTTTCCAGGTTCTATTTTTTTTCATTTCCAGGCTGTTTCCCCGGATATTTTGGCACCTCTTTTACTTCAGAATGATCCATGTTCAGTATTCAGAGTATTCACAATCCCAAAAACCAAGATGCATGCAAAATAAAGAAAGAAAGACAAGCACAAAAATTGGATCCGCGGCAGGAGGCTAACCCTCGTAAATATTTCCAATGCTTCTTATGAGATAAGAAGTTTGAAAACATTTACTTATTCCCCAGCGGAGTCGCCAAACTGTGAATGTGGGCCCAAATCGCGGAACGTGAACCATTTCTTATAGGGTCACCACTTCACCTCAGTTTGAAGACATCCAGTTTATTGAAAAACGGAGTCGCCATGCCATTTTGATTTCCTCAAAACTTTGAAAAAAAGGAATAGGGTCTGGAGGTTAAGTTACTCCTTGGGAAGAACGTTTGGCGTTCACCCAAGGAGCCTTGCCAAAGGCAAGTCTTCCTAGATCCGATTTTTGTGCTTGTTTTGTGTGTTCGTGTGTGAGATGTGATTCGAAAAAGGGGAGGGAATGTGCCAAGTTATCTTCCGGATGTATAAACCATTTGAGTTGGTTATCGCTCGGGATTCCTTGGATTTGATGTGTTCGGGATTTTGATCCCGTGCTCATCTTGGACTTATGATCATCATTAAGTGACCTTTTTACCCTCCCGTTGGAATAATCAACCATATTAGGCTTGAGAGCCTTGGTGTGTTTTAAACCAACATTTTTCGGGACTAGGCCTTTTATGTGATCGAGAGAGAGGGACACATTTTTATAGTCCAAGAATGAGACTCTTTAGAAAGGAAGAGCCTTTGCCCATCAATCCTACATCTTGAGACGATTGAGCTTGGTAGGGACATTTATGCTCGTCTCAAGCGATGATCGGAGATGTCGGGGGCTAAGGTTCGTCCGCTTCTAAAGGGACTTCGACTATGGCATTTTTAGTGGAGGAAACGATGTAAAGATGAGACCTTTACACCGATCCACACCACGGGATGCTTCAAGTACCAAAGGGACTAAGGGGAGGGTATAAAGATTAGATCTTTATACTCATCCTATGTCATTCGTGCCTTAAGAAGGTCACTAGACAATTCTTGGAAAGTGATCCAACAAAGAGGGACATGGGGGATGAATTTGGAAAGTAAAGATTGCATTTTTATGAAAATAAGTGTAATGAACACTATGGGAACTAAAGCTATGAATATAAAGGGAAGACCTTTGAGGCTTTTCTACATCCTTTAAGAACCTTATGAGGTGGACAATCCTTGGAAGCAAGGTCAAGGGAAGGGGATGACATTATAATAATAAAGATGACATTTTTATATGATAAAAGGGAAGTATTTCACATCATCATATGGTGAATCCTCCCTAGAACAAGCCACTAGTGGACCCTTGTTCATCCTTGGGATGGATTTCCCATGAATCATTTGTGTTAGGGGAAAAAGGGGAAATGATATCTACATGATAAAGATAGGATCTTTATAACAATATATCACATTTAATGACAAGAAATGGCAAAACAAATGGCAAGTAAACAATATAACAATATAATAAAGATATTTCAAGGAGAAAGGAAGGAGAGATTACCAATGGTGGTTCTCTCTATCTCCCTTAGGGCTTTTTCCTAATGTAGGAAGGGTTTTGGATGGGTTTTATGGAGGAGGGAGGTGGTTTTTTGGGAGTTTCAGTTTCTATATTTTCGTGGGATGATTTTGGCAGAGTGACAGTGCTCAATTGTGTATATCAAAATGGGTAGAGGATGCCTCTATTTATAGGCTGATTTGTGTTTCCTAATGAAGCCGTGCGGCATTAACCTCTGGCAAAAGAAACCGTCCGGCGTTATCCGTCGATGACTCAGCCTGCTTCTAGATTCATGCAAGGTGGCGCCTAGAAACCCCTTTCCAGCGAGAGACTGCTTGGAATTTTAATTCCTAGCAAGTCCTCCCCCCCCTTGGAAGGTTTAGAAAAGTTCTAGAATTGCCCCTGAACTTTAAGAAAGTTCGGGGAATTGCCGGGAAACTTAATCGGAAGGCATGAGCCAGATTTGGGTACTTACAGTTGCATTTAATTCTGCTCACAGATGACTTGATGTATCATACTCATAGTCTATTCAGCTTCGCTGTGAATGCCTTAGAAAATTGAAGGCCATGATCTGAAATGATAGTGTGTGGAACCCCAAAGCGACACCAAATGAAATTGTGCACGAAGTTAATTGCGTTCTCTTCCATTATTTTGGCTAAGGCTTTAGCTTCAATCCATTTGGAGAAGTAGTCAACTGCCACGATCACATATTTGCAATTACCTCGGGCGAGGGGGGGGGGAAGGGCCGATGATGTCAATTTCCCACATGTCGAATGGCCACGTAGGTATTATGAGAGTCTGCTCACTGCTGGAAGTGTATGAATGTCAGAGTATATCTGGCACTTGTCATACTTTATTACGTATGCTTGCACGTCATCTCTCAGGTTTGGCCAATAGTAACCTAGCGTGATGATTTTGTCATCTAATCTTCTGGCCCCCGGGTGACCACCACAAATGCCTTTATGGACTTCTACCAATAGATTTTCTGTTTCCTTGGGATAGACGAACCTCAGTAGGGGCTTTGTGAATGATCTTCTATAGAGAATTTCATTCATCACTATGAACCTTACTGACTTTTTCTTGATAAGTCTAGCACATGCTTCATCATCTGGGAGTCGGTTCTTTTCAATAAAGTCCATGTAGTCGTCTATCCAACACCTCTCTTCCCCATCAAGGAGCATTACTTGCAGTATTTTGTAGGAAGGTTCTTCAGGGAAGACTATGAGTGTGTTAGAGTTGGGATCTGCCATGTCAATAGTTGCCAGTTTAGATAGAACATCTGCCACTTGATTATCCTCCCTTTCTATCTGACTTATTTCAAAAAATTCCACCTTTTTCGTAATGTATAGGATGAGGTCTTTGTATTTCGTAAGTGTGGGATGTTGAGTGTTATACTCCCCCTTTATATGTTTCACTATAAGTTGGGAGTCACAGAAGGCGTCGACCTTAGTTGCTCCATTGAAGGATGCCAACTCTATGCCAAATATCAGGGCTTCATACTCCGCTTGATTTTTGGAGGCAGGGAACTTGAATCTGATTATTTCTTGGATGGTGTGCTCTCTATTAGCACTTGCTAGTACAATTCCAGCTACGCTTCTTTCCTTAGCGGCTGAACCATCTGTGTATAAGACGAAACAGTTGGATGGGAGCTCGACGGTCGGTTCTTCCTCCGCAAGTTTTTTGCGCTTACGGGAGTTGGGGTCATGCTCACATATAAAGGTAGTTTCAACCATAAAATCGACCAGAGGCTGTGCTAGGAGCGTCTTCCTAGGTTGATATCTGATATCAAAATCAGTAAGCTCGATATACCAATTAAGGAGACGTCTCGAGCAATCCAACTTATGTAAAAAAAAATTCAAGGGTGCATTAGTATAAACAGTGATGGGATACGGAGAAAAGTATGCTCGTAGCTTTCTTGCCGCTATGACTAGGGCATAGGCTATCTTTTTTGCGTTGAAGTACCTGCTCTCCACATCTGATATTGCCTTGGAGACATAATAGATAGGTTTAGGTATGGTCCCTTCATTCCGGACTAATACCGCGGCTATAGTGTTATTCGTTGCTGATAGGAAGACGTATATCATCTCTGCAGTAAATGGGATGCTCAACAAATGAGGGGATCCCAAGTACTCCTTCAACTGTTTAAATGATTCTGAGCATTCAGATATCCAGGAGAAGCTCTTGATCCTCTTTAACACTTTGAAGAAAGGCAGTGATTTTTAGCGAATTTTGCAATGAATCTTCCAAGTGCAGCTATCCTTCCATTTAGTCTTTGAACCTCCTTAATGTTGGTAGGTTCCTTCATGTCTATCAATGCTTTGATTTTTTCTGGATTTGCCTCAATTCCTTTTTCCGATACCATAAATCCTAAGAACTTTTCGGCCGTCACCCCAAACACACATTTACTTGGATTCAGTTTCATGTTGTTTACTCGTAGGTTATCAAAAGTTTCCTCTAATTCAAGGGCGTGACGACCACTCCTAGTCTTGATGACCATATCATCTATGTAGGCTTCCATGTTACATCCCATCTGCTTCCCAAAGACTTTGTTGACCATACGCTGGTAGGTTGCGCCCGCATTTTTTATCCTGAAGGGCATCATGGTATAACAATAAATTCCTACAGCTGCCTGTAAGACTATTTTCTCAATGTATTCCTTAGCCATTTTGATCTGGTTATAGCCATAGTAAGCATCTAGGAAGCTTAGTGTTTTATGTCCAGCAATGGAGTCTACCAGCTTGTCAATTCTGGGGAGAGGGTAACTGTCTTTCGGGCAGGCTTTGTTGATATCTGTGAAGTCGACACATATTCGCCACTTCCCGTTATGTTTCTTGACCATCACAACATTGGCCAACCAATCAGGGTAGATTGCTTCTCTGATAATTCCAGCACTTATTAATTTCTGCACCTCTTCTTTGATGGCATCTTCCGTGTTATTTGCAAAAATTCTCCGTGCTTGTTTGATAGGTTTAACAGACGGGTCAACCTCCAACTTGTGGAGAGCTATCACTTCCTTGATTCTCCTCATATCCTTGACTTTTTAGGCGAATACATCAAGATTATTTTTAGCAGGGTGATGATTTCCTACCTCTCATCAAGGGAGAGCTGGCCCCCAATTTTTATTTTTTGTTCTGGATAGTCGGGATTGAGTATGATTTCTTCCAATTCATTTACGGGCACCATTCATGGACCGTCTCTAAATTGCAATGTTTCGATGATTATTTCTTTAAGTCTTCTACCTTCCTCACCATTTATATCTAGGTATTCCATTTCCAATAGTTTGTCTACGTCTGGTAGCACTCCTTGTCTCAAGTCAAGGTTAGTCCCCGAGTTCTGGCCGTTGACGAGATGAGGGGCTAAATCAGGAACGGACAGAACTGTGTCATTGTTTTCATGTATATCTATGATCATGTGGTTATCTGCTTTAAAAATCAGGTTGATCCTAGAACTGGTGCTGGTAGTCTTTACTGACTTAGAGATTTTCATGTTTTCCTCCGGTGTATCCACCTTCACCACCTTTCTAGATGTTTTTCTGCTCCTCATGAATTGCTCTAAGAAGTCCTTGAGGGTCGCCCTCACACATCCGACTCCAGTACGTGTAGGGAATTTAACTCGTTGGTGAGGGAGGGAGGCGACCAACCATGTTTTCCTTGACTTGGAATGCCTAGGATGGCATAGTAGTCACTTGCTAGATCTATTACCACGAATGTTACTGTAGCCTCTTCTTGGAAGGGATGATCACCCACTTCCAACAATAAGTCAATTGTCCCCATGGTGCTGACTTTGTGGTTGGTGAAGCCTTCTAGTCTTCCGGAGTATGGCTCCAGCATACTATACTTCAAATTCATCTTCTAGAAGGTAGATTAATACAAAATATCTCGGGAGGCCCTTGAGTCTATGAGGAGTCTCTCGCATTCACAATTGTCAATCCTCCCTTTGATTACCAAGGGTTGTTCGCGAGCCGCACGACTTTCGGCTAGCTCATTAGGGGAGAAGCTAATGACTTCCTCCTCCTTATGAATACAGGTGGGAATGTGATAGACTTTACTCAACTCATGGATCTGGTATTTCAGTTTTTTGTTGGAAACGGTCTCCTCACGTATGACATGGAGTTTTGCTCTAGGAGGCATGTCTTCCATTTCATCTTCCTTATCCTTATCATCGTCATCCTTTCTTATTCACTTGTTATCATTTATCATAACGTAGCCATCTATCTTTCCCTCATCTACCCATCTTTGGATCATTCTCTTGAGTGAGATGCAATTTTCCGTGTCGTGTCTGTCTGTGGTGCTTGTGAAAGGCACAAATGTCACGAGTGTACTTTGTTCTTTCATCGAGCGGTCAGGGATTTGGTAGCTTCACCAACTGCATGATTTCTATGATTGGTTTTGTGAGGGGGGTAAAAACCTTGGCTTTATTAGTAGCCCGAGTTCTATTCTTTCCCTTATAGCCACTTCCATTTGAAGCCTGGTTGGTGCCAGCTGCCTCTGCTTCTAGTTTCACAGACCTTTTTTTACTTTTCTGTTCTGCCATCGCTATGGCGTAAGCCACATTGTACATATCATATTTTGACTTAGCCTCTATGGCAGAATGTTCATATATCAATTGTCCATATCTCAATCCGGAATTAAAGCAGACAATCACCTCTCGGTCTGTCAAACTTTCTTCTACTAGGTCTGCAATGGCTCTAAATCGATTGTAATAATTCAGAGTAGTTTCATTCTTGCCTTGCTTAATGTTAGCAAGATCTGTCAGTCTCTTATTTCTCTTCCCTGCTGTGGTAAAGTGATCCAGGAACCTGCTACTCATGATTTTCCAGCTAATGATGCTTCCATTCTTTTGCTCACGAAACCAGGACAAAGCTGTTCCAGAGAAGTTACTCGTAAAAGTCTTGCAAAGAATGTCATTTGCCTTGGTGAGGAGGGTCATGGTGGATTCAAAACTTTGCACATGGTCTCATGCATCGGTGGTTCCTGCATATTTTTCAAAACATGGGATTTTAATAGCAGGATAGGGAGGTAGATCATTAATTCGCTGGGAGAAAGGACGGGTGGCACTGGTATCATCATCCACTTCCTTTCTCCCCATTTCCAATTTATCTAATCTTTTTGTGAATAGTAATAATTCTTGAGCATCAATCTTTGAGCTGAAATGAGAGTTATGGTGGGTCCTTTCTTTATTTCTGTGTCCATTCACTCTACTATGTTCCTCACGCTCCTGGTGATTGTTCCCCTACCCAGATGGTGTTTTGTCCCTTCTAGGTGCCAATTCAAGATGAGGAGGTGATCTTTGACGAGGAGTGCTCCTTGGCCGAGGAGGGATTATAGGACGATGAGGGCTCCTAGGTCGAGGAGGGGTATTACGACGAGTAGGAGTTTTATGCCTTGTATGACTGAGCCTTGCTCTTAAGTCGGCAGAATTAACCTCCTGCTCCCTTTGTTGGATGACTTCTCAAATCTACCTTGCTTCTTATGTTGCCATTCCCATGTGCCTTATGACGAGTAGGGACATATTGGGGGTTTTGCCTGGATCTACCAGAGATGCCAAGGTGAGGGGGATGTTGGCCACGAGGAAGATTTTCTCTATTCCCCTGACTACCACGCCTATCAACCTGTCTCTGCCCTCCAAGGGAATTTCCAGTCTTCGTATGTGTAAGTAACCAAATCTGGCTCATGCCTTCCAATTAAATTTTCCTAGCAATTCCCCAAACTTTCATAAAGTTTAGGGGCAATTCGGGAACTTTTCAATACTTTTCGAGCAAGGAAGGACCTATTAGGAATTAGAATTCTGGATAGGACCTCGCTGGAAAGAATCTTCCAATTTGCCACCTTGCATGTTTCTAGAAACATGCTGACGCGACAGAAGAAGACGCCAGATGGCTTAATTTGCCGCAAGATCACGCCGGGCGGCTTCATTAGAAACACACCAGAATCCTATAAATAGAGGCCCCCTCTTTTCATTTTGATATACAATTTTGAGCACTGTTACTCTGCAGAAATACCAACTCGATTTACAATCCCAAAAAAACACACAAATCCATCCTCTCTCACACACTAATCCTACTTTAATCTATTCCTAAATAGATATTGACTAGGAAAACTCCCTTGGAAGATAGAGAAAAACCAATATTGGTAATCTCTCCTTCCCTTACCTTTGATACATTCCTATATACTTTTATTTCCATTGTTACCTCTTGTTTATCTTTATTTATGTCATAAAGCTTTGATCTTTGCAATGTAGTTTTCATATTTCCCTACAAAAATGAATCAAATGGAGATCCTCTCCCTAGGATGAACAAGATTCCACAAGTGGCTTGTTCTAGGGATGATCTACCATATGATGATGTGATCCCCTTTTATATTTATGTATAAAAATACAATCTTTATCTATTATATGTCATCCCCTTCCCATTGACCTAGATTTTCAAGGATTGTCCACCTTATGAGGTATTAAGGACAAAGGAAAAGCTATGAAGATCATCCCTTTTACATTATGTCCTTAGTTTAATGATACTCCTTGTATTGTTCATATTAAAAATGCAATCTTTACATTAATACCATTTCCCCCATGTTCCTAAAGTTGGAATCTTTCTCCAAGGATTATCTAAAAGGCCTCCTAAGACATAAAAGACATAGGATGATCATAAAGATCCAATCTTTACATCACATCCCCCTCGTCCCGTGGTTCTTGATGCATTCCATGGTGAGGATCGGTGTAAAGACTCCATCTTTACATCAATCCCATTATAAAAATGTCACAATCTTTGTCCCTTTAGAAATCAATGATTTTTAGTCCTAAAATCTCCGATAATCACTTGAGACAAACACAAAATGTCCCTACGAATCATCATTGTCTCAAGATGTAGGATCGATGAACAAAGATTCATTCTTTTCTAAAAAGTCTCATTCTTGGACTTAAAGACAAGACTTTCGATCATCTTTGACTAAAATCCCCAAGGAAAGTTAGGTTAAGACATACCAAGGCTCCTACGCCTATGTTGGTTGATTAATCTAATGGGAGGGTAGATAAGTCCTGTAATGATGATCATAAGTCCAAAGTGAGCACGGGATCAAAATCCCAAAAACACCAAAGTCCAAGGTATCCCGAACTAAAACCTTCTAAAATGGTTCTTACGTTCGAATAATAAACTTGGCACATTATTTTCTCTTTTCTCAAAAACACACAAGCACACAAACAAACACAAATTTTGGACCTAGGAAGACTTGCTTTTGCAAGGCTCCTTGGGTGAACGCCAAATGTTCTTCCCAATGAGTAACTTAACCCCCGAACTCTTTTTTTTTTAAAGTTTTGAGGATAAATCAAAATGGCGTGGCGACTCCGTTTTTCATAAAACCGGTGTCTTCAAATTTAGGTGAACTCGACCCTTTTCCGGGGGCGCGCATTCACAGTTTGGCGACTCCGCTGGGGATAAGTAAATGTTTTCCAAACTTCTTCTCTCATAAGAAGCATTGTAAACATTTACGAGGGTTAGCCTTCTGTCTCGGGTCCGATCTTTGTGCTTGTGCAATTTTTCTTTTTTGCATGCATCTTTTGTGTTATTTTTGGCTTGTGCATACTTTGAATGATAAACAAGTACGACTCTGAAGTTGAAAGTTGCCAAAAATCCCTGGAAAAACAGTCTGGAAAGGCAGCAAATTGGAACCTGGAAAACTGTTGGTTTCAGCCGGACGGCTTGATCTGCCCTGATCTGCGCCGTGCGGCTTCATCAGCGGTTCCACCAGGACAGTTTTCATCTGAGGTTAATCTGGAAACCGTGGCGATTTGAGACTATTCAGTCCTGAATCTGTCTTGGTTCCAAAAAATTTACATGCTTATGTGATGCATTTTCCCCGTCCCCAAAACATTCTTTTAAAACACATGATGAAAAATCTCTATTTTAACTCAAAAAAGAATTTTTAGGAGACCGCACACTACGCGCACTATATATATCATGTACACTTTTGCACGCACGTCCTTAACCCGGGATGGTTGTTCAGTTGCAGTCACGGACAGTGTTACGACGCTCCCGGGCGCGCACGGAATCATCCCAAACTCCCCATGGCAGCCTGTGTCGACCACTGCACTAGTCCGGGTCACACTTTTAAAACCGTGACTTTTTGGTTGGTTTTTGTCTAGACCGTGTCATACAGCTTCGTCGTATACCCCCGTAAATTTCAGACCCGAGCCCATGCTAAAGTCAAGATTCCTCGCGCAAGCGAAGCCATGCCAAAATTTCGTTAGGCAAAATTGGCAAAATCTTGACCTCAGCATTGACCTTGACTTTGACTTGCATGGAGTATGTAAAAGTCAAACCCGAGCCCATGCTAGAGTCAAGATTCCTCGCGCAAGCGAAGCCATGCCAAAATTTCGTTAGGCAAAATTGGCAAAATCTTGACCCCGACATTGACTTTGACTTTGACTTGCACAGATTATGCAATAACGCTCAATGTGACACTGTGTCATTCGACTTTTTACGCCCGACCTATGCCTATTATCTTCCTTGTACAATGCCGAAGTCAACGTCTATGCGCAAACAAAGCTCTGTCGAAATTTCGTTGAGGCTAAAAGACTTGACTTTCACGGCATTGACATTGACTGTAATCCGCATCGCTCGTGCGTTAAAATTCCTATGATCCACTAGACCCTAGGACCGTTCTTCTCTCTAGGTTGATGGGATCCGCTTGCCCTATAGGACCCTCGTCTGGGGCTGTCCACCCTGGAATGTCAAAATATAGGTGCAAAACGAGGGGCTTATAGACGTAGTGATGGAGCCCACTGATCCAGGATCTAGAGTAGTTGCGAAAAAGAAGGGCAACATTTTCCAACCAAATAGAAATAATTAAAAGACACTGTTTTAAGTAAACTTGAAGATTCTTAATTGCATATTACTTGAGCCTTCAGCCTAAACACCTACCCCCGAGTCTAAACCTTGCTTATCCCTTTCCCGCAGCGAGAAAGAAGTGGGTGAGAATACCGGGTCAGTGGCTTTTCAGTGCAGAATTCTCAGGCTTAAACAGTTCATCTAAATTGTTGGTTTCGCCTACTCAGAGGTTTAGAATGGCAGATCAGATAGCAAACAATGGTGGTAACCCGATACTTGGAGAGGAAGCCGCACCTGCTCAACCCAAGCCCTATATTTGGTATGATGTTTGTGACTGTGATGAATGTCTGGAGGATGCCTATCAGGAATGGATCAATGAGGATGCCCCCTCAAAGAGGAGGAAGAAGAAGAAGTCTTCCCAACAAACACTGAAGGAGAGATATGAAGCAGGAGATACCAGCGTAGAGACGCTAGGAGAACCCTCGGGCAAGTTTGATTACTATGTCAGTTACTCTAAAGAGCCCATTAAAGCATCAGTCAACCAGGACAAGATCCATCTCAGTAACCCCCTCCCGGTCGATCCCTTATAAGTAGAGAGTTCCGAGTTCATAGCCATCATCAAGTTCAATTAGAAGTTGGAAGATTTGGAGGTAGAACACAGGATCCCCATAGAATGCATGGTCAGTTAGGGCAGAATCAAGGTCTCACCTGAGGAAGATTTTATCAGCATAAGGTGGTGTTGTCAAAAATCAGCAAAGGGAAGATGACTTACCAGCAATGCCTTGACAAAATGAATCAGACTCTTCAATCCATGAGTCTGGTTGTTACAAATGAGCTTGCTGAGAGACTGCACCAGGCCTCCCTTGACCCCCTTACAACTTTTATAAGGCATCGACCCATGAATAACCCGGTAAAGCTTTGGACCAGTTAAAGCTCCCCAACTTTGTGAAGGCTGGCAAATTTGCTTCTCCCCCAGACAGTAACAGTGAAGAGTACCCCCTGTCTAGTCTAGTCAAACACTTTGTCAATAGTAGTATAGGGTTAAGAGTTTCTAGAGTCAGGAGTCTTTGATTTCGAGTCCTCCGAGTCATCTGATGACCTTACGCCTAAAGATTATGAGTGTGTCGCCAATGTCATCTTTCCCTTTGCATTAAATGAAATGATAGATCTTTCCGAGTATCCCCTTATTGCCAACTTAACAAATGATAAATTAACTAATAATTTAACAACAATTAATAATGATTTATTTGAACAAGATGCAAACACACTAAATGAACAATACATTAAAGAAATCTTTAGGCAGGTTATTGATAAAGAGGAAAACTGTGCCCAAGCTGCCGAGGAGGTTTTGACTAGTGTAAACCTGGGTACTATCGAAGAACCTAAAGAGACACAGATCGGGAACTTCTTTCAAAGGGCCGAACGGGACAGACTGGTTGATTTGCTCAGAGAGTATGCGGATGTGTTCGACTGGTCTTACAAGGACATGCCGGGGCTGGACAACTCGATTGTGGAACATAATATTCCTTTGACACCTGATGTCAAGCCTGTGAAACAGAAGCTAAGGAAAATTAAGCCAGAGTGGTCTCTGCAGGTCAAGGAGGAAATTGAAAAGATGCTGTGTGTAGGATTCATCAGGGTCATTGATATCCGACCTGGTTGTCAAATATCGTGAATGTGACTAAAGCGAACGGGAAGGTACGCTGCTGTGTGGATTTCCGGGATCTAAACAAAGCCAGTCCCAAAGATGACTACCCGTTGCCAAACATAGATATTTTGGTGGACGCCACGGCCAACTACGAAGACAAGTCATTCCTTGATGGTTTTACTGGCTACAATCAAACCCAGATGGCAGAAGAGGACCAGGAAAAGACAGATTTCACCACACCATGGGGGACATACTGTTACACGGTGATGCCTTTTTGTGAGTACCCCGATCCGAACCCATGATTTGGATCCACTTTAATTAAAATTTGGGCTTATATAATTGCTAAAAGGCAATATTTTGTCCAAATATCCCAGCAGCCCATCAGTCCATTGGGCCTGCCAAGCTTTCGGCCCAATATGGCCAAAAGGTGTACGCTGTCGTCCGATATAGAAGTCACTAAGGCGGTTTAACTGCCCTTGTCGTGCGACATAAGACTCCCCATCAGCATGCCTATAAATACAAGGCATGGCTGATCATTTTAAAGGACTTAGAGTGAATATTGGGGGAGGATACCAGTAATATAGGGGAAACTCTGTCCAAATAGAGTCTCCCTCTCTCTCTCATACACACACTCACCTCCCTCTTCACACACACACACACTTCAAGGCCAAGACCTAAAGAAGCTTCCTTTGTTGGTGTGTAGAAGGGGTAGACACCATACTATTGGTGATCTCACCTTGTGGACTACAATAGGTAGCCACTAAACCCTTCTCCCTTTTTAAATAAAGTCTTTAATACATTTACAATATGTTGCATGCTTACTTGCTTTAATATTATGTAAAAATCGGGATTTTTGCATGATAAAGGTGGTGGAGAAGTGAATCTTCAATATTCACTTCTCCCCACCTCAGATATGGACATTTGGTCATCTTAGGATCAATAAAGATTCAATCTTTACTCATTTGCATGGAGTTAGGAGGTGATGGCTACTTCAAAGTGGCCAAAAACATGTGATTTATCACATTTGGCCACTAAAGCCATGTGATCCTCCCATAATACTCATATATTACTGTTTTAATACTACTTACAGTTAATAAAGGTGTTTAGTTTGCCTTGAGAAGCAAAGTGGAATCAAACAGACTGAAGGGCACAGAAATGGCCTATCCCTGTCGGACGACACAGGACTCCATGGAGATCCTGTGTCATACGACATGGAGATCCCAGAAGGCTGTAAAGCCATTCTTGGACTTCAGATCTGTCCAGATTACCCCTTTTGTAACTCAAAGCTTACCTAAGCATTTCTGTGGCTCATAAGCCACTATTTGAGTGCCTATGATCTGTTTGGGTGCGATTTATTGGAGGCGGATCGTCATATGACATGGATAACTTCGGTTGTTCCATGTCACATGACATCCGTATCATTCAAAGTCTATCGTGACTTTTCTCACTCCCGTCAATCCCAAACTAATTTTAGACCTTCAAACAGTGTCTTTAATGAGTCCAATAAATGTCATTTCCAGTTCCAGAAAGCAGCTTGGTCATTGTAATAAACAATCTGACCAAGAGACATCATGTCGTGCGACACCCTCTTTCTGGGAGGTTTTGTGTCGGACGACATAGGAGTTCTCTGGGCAGATTGTCTTACCTTCTGCCTTGTTTTGATAATCATAATATGTAAAAGGGGTGTGGCCCCCTGTCATGGCTCACAAGTTGTACTCAGCTTTCATATTATCAATGAAAATGTCAAATTTGCATGTTTTGCACATCGACACATATTGCACACACACTTTGAATGTCCAAAATTGTCCAATGTTGATTGAAAGTCTCGAAAGAGGCATGTTGGGTGAACTCTCTAGTTCTTCCCAAACACGTAACCAGACTCCCGGACCCAAAATCTCTCAAAATAGGTTTTTCAATGTTTTCCTCTAAAAACGCCTTGGCGACTCCCAAAACCGAAGTTTTCAAAACTCATCGTATCATTTTCAACACATAAAAAAGAAAACTCTTTCAAAAAGGGAGAAAATGATATTCGATTCGGCGAGCGTTCATTCAGTGGCGACTCCGCTGGGGAAATTGAAAAACTTTTTGTTCTAAAATATGAAGACGATACTCGGTATATAGGTGGAAACCACTAACCTTCCTGTATCGCTCCCTAACCCGGGGCTTGGGATAAATGGTGGTCTAACAATCCCACGTACCAGTATCATTCTTCTATTTTCTGAAAAAAAAGAGAAAAGTTTTTCTTAAGAGAGTCTAACTTTCTTCAAATCAACTTGGACAATTTCGACATTCACCTTGTGTGTACATTTGTGTCATTTTGTGTGCTCAAATGCACCTTGCCATGCTTTGGTTTGTGACACTATTGGAAGCCGGGGCTTCCCCTTTTGCAATTTGCTCTTCCCGTTGATCAGAACAGGGCAGGATGACACTGGACTACAGCTACTGGTAAATTCTGACATTTGGGGCAGTCCCCTTTTGTCATGCTTTGACTCATTATCTTGTTTTTTCTTTGCATACTGTATAAAAAAAAACTATAAAAAAAAATCTTTTACAAAAAAGCAAAAAATATTTTCCTAGAAAATACCTTCACACTACTCGCACTCTACCCGCACATAGAGTTAGAACCCGGGAGTGTACGGACGGCATCGCGGAAAGTGACATGTTTCGGCGACGTTTGAGCGCCTAAAGTCCTCCTAGCCGGTGAGTCGGCCAACACTTGTCCGTGACACACTTTCAACCGTGATCGGTTGGCTTTTGGCCAATACTTTTCAAAACATTTTAAACTCGGTTTTCAAAATTTTCTCACAAAGTCCGAGTCATACACCGTCTCCAAAAATCTTGGCATACTTTCCCTCTTCGTGTCGGAATCACGACATAATTCAAACGTAAGTACACGTTAAGATCTCTACATGTCTCGACGTAGGTACATATCGATTTCTCGGCTTGGCTTCGTGAGAAGTCATGACGCGTTCTCGACATGTGTCAACACGGGACCATGTCGAATTCTTAACGCATACTAACGAGAGTTATGCCGAAATTTCGCCACCAAGTGACGAGAGGCCATGCCAGATTTCCAACTCGAAAAGAGGGGAGGTCATGCCCAATTCCTCGAGGGTTTTACCTCCAAATTGCGGTCTCGTACGTTCAAACGTACGTTCGACCCTCTCTCCTCCCGAGTTTAGACGTTGACTTGGACTTGGTTTTGAAAACCCCGAGTTTGACTTGTTTTGGCTCGTATGCCCATAGGTTCGTTCTCCCTTTCGGTTGGTGGGTTCCACGTGCCCTATAGGACCTCTGTCGGGATTGTCCGTCCCGGAGGTGCAATACAGGTGGAATACAGGGGGTCTATAGACGTAGTGATGGAACCCACTGATCCAGGAATAGCGTAGAATGCGAAAAAGAAGGTGTCCCCCTTTTCCAACCATTCCTAGGATTAATAAAATCATTTTT
Source organism: Adenophora triphylla var. japonica (assembly GCA_022495995.1). Taxonomy (NCBI): domain Eukaryota; kingdom Viridiplantae; phylum Streptophyta; class Magnoliopsida; order Asterales; family Campanulaceae; genus Adenophora; species Adenophora triphylla. The sequence goes on along the minus strand of JAFEMH010000880.1, from coordinate 84,011 downwards.
AAACAAAAAAAAAAGATATAAAAAAAGAGCATATGCATGAGTCCGTCCTCAGCCTATCCTCTCCCCTACCTAAAGCCATTCTCTCCCCTTTCAGCGAGCAAGTATTGGGTCAGAGTTCCGGGTGGTCGGTTAATCAGTTTCTCTCCAGTCAGGGGTTCATTTCAGCGAGTCTCGAAATGGCGGTCGCAAGTCTCAGCGGGTTTGGGTCCGAATGCAAGTGTTGATCCAGCTCAGAATCAGAATGTCAGCCAGGGTGTAGGGCCAGATCAAGGTCAGAACACGGGGCCGAACACAGCTCTAAATGCCTCTCCTAGCAGTGGTTATGGCATGGGTCCTCACATGACACCCCCGGGAAGTCCGTTTGTAAACCCTCACCCAGGTTTCAACTTCTCTCAAGAAGCTTCTCTCCGTGCTGCTCTCGAAGCCGCTCGTGCCCGTGAGGAAGCCGGTTGGGCTCGCTATGTCGAAGTAATGCGCATGCAAGGCGTTGCCGTAATCCGTCACCCCGATGGGTCGTACGAAGAAATCAGGGAAGAGCCCGATGTTACTATCACCGGCACTGGCTTTGTTCCACCATCCTCACCTAGGCAAAGCCTTCACAATATGCCCCCACCAGTCTCCTATGGTGTGCCTGGCTCCCTCTCGATGCCAACTCATGGGGGTATGTCAAGACCTCCCCCTATCCCAGTATCTACTTATGGTATGCAATACGGGCCGAGGGGCGAATCAAGCTCCTTACCGAAGGTCAGTGCTCAGGACCAGTTTATGTTTTACCCTCAGAACCAGCTTGGGCAAGGTCAGCAACCCAGTGGTGTCAATCAAGAGCCGTTTGGGTATACTCAAAATCAGTTTGGGACTCGGGGTCAAAGTCCGTATAACAGCACGGGTCAGCCGTTCAACCCAACCTTCGGTGGTCAGTTTATGGCTCCTCATGATCAGTCCAATCAGCAGCAGAGCGGGTATCGCATGTCAGGAAGCCAGGTTTGCCGGGATCGAGATCCGCAATATCCACAACCCCAATTCCAAAACAACATCCCTCGGCGGCGGTTTGTTCCCCTCTCACCCAACATGCATGCGGTTCCACCCCGTATTCGGCTCCGTGCACCGGTATCGGGTCCCTGCTCATGGTCGGTTCGGCGATCAATCGGTACAGTTCGGGCCCCGGAATCCCGATGTCCAATTCAATGGTTACGACATGTACGGGAACAAGATCCACAGCCCAGTTGGCTTAATGGACAGCAATGTTAGCATACCCAGCACTCTTGGTCTTCCTCCGGCTGCCTTGCCAATCAGGCCCACGCCAGAATTCCCAGTGCCATCCTCAACAGTAGCTCCGACTATGGGACGACCCCCATCCTCCGAAGTTTCAAGTTTGAAAGAAGAACTGAAATATGTGAAAGAACAGTTGCACAGAATGACTTTCGGATCCAACATGGTCAGCTCCGTAGAGCTCAAAGACTCCAAAGCTCTCCCAAAGAACTTCAAGATGCCCCCCATAACCAAGTTTGAAGGCTCCACATGCCCTAAAACTCACATGAATAGCTACATCATGTCAATGGGTGCCAAAGGGGCCACCGAAGAGATGCTGGCCCTTTACTTTCACTTATCCCTCGATGACTCTCCTTTGAGATGGTTCCTAGGCCTTAAACCAGAAGCAAGGGCTACGTGGTCCTAGATCAGTGATGCTTTTTTGGAAAAATACAAGGGAAGTGTCGAGTGGTACACCACTCATAGTGACTTGATCGGCACCATTCAGAGGCATGATGAGTCCGTGACAGACTTTTATAAGAGGTGGAACAAGAAGCTTAACGAGCTGGTTCACCCGATCCCCCTCTCTGACGAAAAGTCCATCTTCCTCTCATGTGTCAAACCATCTGTCAGGGAAGCCATTGGTCAGGGATACTACCCGAATCTGCGAGAAATGGTGAGCGCAGGGGCCAAAAGTGAGAATGCTACCTACTCCATCGTCCCAACTCCTACTCCCGGTAACACTCCAGCTCCCCGCTATCGAGTTCCAAGCTCTACCCCTGTTGCTTCAAAAGGCAAAGAAACTGCGGTCTCTAACACCGTCAACTACATTCAAGGGGAAAACAATCAGCCACCTGGCCGTAGTGGGGGACGGCCCCAGAAACCAAAGTATGATGATTTGGGGATGCCACTCGAAGAAGTATTCGATGGTTTGATGAGGACAGGAATGATCAAACCTTTGGAGAACTACCCCACTCCTAATACCCCGAGACTGGATCGTAGCTTAAAGTGCCGTTACCATCGAGTCGGGCCACACTACCAACAATTGCTTCACCTTTGAGAAGGATTGTTCAGAGCCTGATCGACCAGCGCAAGATTGAGAAGCCGAACATCGTCACCAATCCTCTCCCCAACAACAACAACAGGGTCAACATGATCGAGTTTGTCAATGTCATAGAGTTTGGTGAGGCTAGTCCCAACAAGGGTGTGAGTAAATTTGAGGCTATCATGCCCGCAAACAATGATGTAATCAATGTTGATGATGAATTAAATGATCATTTTACGCTATATGTTGTCTTGGGATGATATTCGAAGCTATGACAAAATTAACAAATGATGTCGGCATAATGACATTTCCCCCGATTCTCAATCTACTCCCCTCACTTGGGAAGAAATTAAGCGCGCCGCAAGTTCAAGCTCGGCCATCACCGTTAATCAATTGCGACAAGCAGCCTGGCCATATGCTACACAAGGGCCTCCAATGAATTGGTCAGAATTAGAATCAACCGACACAGATCACGACAAGGACCGGGGAGCTGAAGTAAATTTGCTCACCAGGTCAGGAAAAATGTTGGGAACCGATGTTGCCGGATCATCAGGAAAAGACAAAGAAGCAGTCATTAGGGAGGCAGTGCAGTAAAAACCCATACGCCAAAGGAGTAGCCGAAGAGGATTCAATGGAGAACGACCCAATCCTCGCACAGTTGAAGCGAACCCAGGCCAACATTTCTCTTTGGTCCCTCTTAACTTCTTCTTATCCTCACAAGTTGAAGTTGGAGGAAGCCTTATCTAAGACAATGGTGTCCGTAAATTCCACCCCTGACGAAGCATGCCAATTAATAGGTACCGCCCAGTACGGGAATATCATCACCTTTACGGAATTGGATTTGCCAAAGTATGGAGCCAGTCACAACGAATCTCTGCACATCACTGTCCAGTTGGATGGACGCCGGCTTCCCCACGTAATGGTAGACAACGGCTCAGCCATGAACGTATTGCCTGCCAGAATGATGAGCCTGTTGAACATTAAGGCCACTGATCTGAAACCGTCCGATCAAACTATAAAGGCGTATGACTCCACGTCTCGGAAGGTCTTGGGTGTAATACCATTAACCATGTGGTTCGGCAAGAAACCTCTGGTGGTTGAGTTTCAGGTGATAGACATTCCTGTCAGTTTCTCCGCCTTGCTAGGAAGGCCGTGGCTGCACCAAATCAATGGGGTCGCTTCCACCCTGCATCAGTGCGTCAAATTCGTCCAAGACGGCGAGCTAACCATCATCTATGGAGATAGTGTCACCATCGAGGGCACCGATGATGAGGGAAGGCCAGTAATGGAAATCAAACACGATGAAGCCAACTTGATGTTGAGCGGTTTCAGGGTCGAGAGCCCAAAAGCCCAGATCTGTGCAATCGACCTGACAACTTCATTTGACAAAATTCCCCCAGTCATGGTGATGATGAGGCGAATGAACTACATTCTGGGGCTTGGCCTAGGAAGACGTCAGCAGGGCACTCACAAGCTCGAGGAATTAAAACTGAAAAGGGACAAGGAAGGTCTGGGATATGTTGGGAAAACCCCCAAGGACAAAGAGGCCGACAGAATTGAAGCCGCAGAAAAGAGGAAGGCTAGCGCTGCCGGAAAGCCCTATGTCAAACCTAATCTCCGTCCTTATCACCCTTCCCTGGAAAATTACTTCATCAAAGAAAGAGGCGATGATTTTGTGTGCAACCCTATCAAGGAGTTTATCATTGGCAAGTCCAATATTCCAGGGGCTGTGACTACTTTTTATAGCCAACACCGCTTCTGGGGAAGCCCTGATATCACTGACCAGTTCAGGGGGTTGTCTATGGTCGAACCTATGATTGGGAAAGTCGACAAATCCACCGAGTTCGATATGGGTGAAGATGTTGCAGCTCTGTTCGAAGAAGCAGACTTACCAGAAATAGCCGGGGCTGAGCCACTGATGGAAGCACCGTTGATTGAATTGTGCGAAGAGACACCGCCAATGACAGGGGTCAGCATTAAAGATCCCTTCAAACATGGTTGACCTTCGGCGGGGATGATTATGTACCTGTGGCTGATCTTCCGACTGGGAAAGATTACGTATCAGTGATCGAGTTTGGTGGGGACAAAGAGATTGATCCACGCACCTTCGTCAGCACCTCAGAGATGCCGCTCCAGAATTAGGCTTCCTTCAAGGGACCGATCGCCAGCCGGGAGATTATGATGAAAAAGCTCGGGCTGACCCCTCGTCCTGGTGTGTCTGAGTCTAAGTCTGCCCCTGTAATCCTGAGTCAGACCTCAGAGTCTTTTGTTATCGAATTTGAGTCTCTAGATAGGTCTGATACTCTCACGGTTGATGATGATCACCGTGTCTTTAACTCTGTCTTCCCTTTTGCATTGAATGAAATGGTTGACCTTTCTGCGTATCCCTTAATCGCCACCTTAACAAATGATAAGTTAACTAAGACAAATCATAATGACTTAAAAGTGGTTAATAATGATTCATTTGAAGAGGACACAGACCTTTTAGATGAAAACTTTTTAAATGATAATATAAAGCAGGTTTTTGGCCGAGACGATAATCGGGCCCAAGCTGCCGATGAGGTATTAACTACAGTGAATTTGGGAACTACTGAAGAGCCCAAAGAGACACAGATTGGCAGTTTCTTCACCGGGAAAGAACGGGAAGCCCTCATTGATCTGCTCAAGGAATATGTGGACGTATTTGCCTGGTCCTACAAAGACATGCCCGGGTTAGATACTTCAACTGTTGAGCACCGAATTCCCCTGGACCCAGAAGCCAGGCCAGTCAAGCAGAGACTTCGCCGGATCAAGCCAGAATGGTCCCTCCGAGTCAAAGAGGAGATAGAGAAGCTGCTCAGGGTGGGTTTCATTAGAGTGGTCGAATACCCCAAGTGGTTAGCCAACATAGTAACAGTTACCAAGTCGAATGGCAAAGTCAGGGTTTGCGTGGACTTCAGAGACCTAAACAAAGCTAGCCCGAAGGACGACTTTCCCTTGCCCAATATCGATCTATTGGTTGACACTACCGCCAGCTACGAAGTCAAATCGTTCGTGGATGGTTACAATCAGATTAAGGTTACCGAAGAAGACCAGGAAAAGACTTCCTTCACCAGCCCTTGGGGAACCTTCTGCTATACGTTTATGCCCTTCGGTCTGAAGAATGCCGGTGCCACTTACCAGCGAGCAGTCACTGCACTTTTCCATGACATGATCCACAAGGAGATCGAAGTCTATGTTGATGACATGATTATCCATTCCAAGGGATCAGATGGTCAACACTTGATCGACCTGAGGAAGTTCTTCAACCGGCTGCGGGAGCATGAAATGAGGTTGAACCCAGCAAAATGCACCTTTGGCGTAGTCCGAGGAAAGGTTCTGGGATACATGGTCACAGAGCGAGGAATTGAAGCCGATCCAAGAAAGATCAAAGCCATCATGGAGATGAAGCCGCCGACGACAGTCACGGAGGTGAAGGCTTTCATGGGCTGTCTCCAATATATTAGCCGGTTCATCCATCAGCTAACCTCTATCTGTGAGCCGATCTTCAAGCTGCTCAGGAAGAATCAGGAGGTTGAGTGGAATGAACAGTGCCAAACCGCCTTCGAGACGATCAAGGCCTACTTGGTCCATCCCCCAATCTTGTGTCCCCCGCATAAGGACAAGCCCTTGTTGCTATACTTAACAGTTACAGATACGGCTGTTGGAGCCATGCTCGCACAAGAAAAGTCGGATTCAAAGGTGGAAAATGCCATATACTTCGTCAGCCGGAAGCTTCAGGGCCGCGAGTTAAACTACTCAGCTTTAGAAAAAACCTGTGCAGCTTTGGTATGGGTGGTCAGCAAATTGAGACACTACCTCCTGGCGCATACTATACACCTGGTGTTAAAGATGGATCCCATCAAGTGCCTGTTGTAAGTACGCCAATCCAATTCGCAACCTTTTCGATGCATTTTAATATAATAAAACTGCATTAAGGGGCGTTTTGGTAAATTCCCGGCCTATCCCGAGACTTCCGGAAATGTTCCATGAGTTTCCCGCGAAGGAAGTACCTTTTGGTACATCATTCATGCCAAAGGATCCCTTGAGAATAAAACCTGTTGGACCTTTTGGGTATTTTCCCGGAATGTTCCAGAAACTGGTTTTTGGCGCCAAAAGCGGTTGAGCCACCTTGTGTCACGCGACGCAGCTTGAGGCATGGAAAGTGGACGCGTAAGGTCGTGCGACATACTAAGGCGCCAACCTGGCAGCCTATAAATAAGACCCTCCCCCTCATTGAAATTGGATCTGAATTCTAGCCTACTGTTACTCTGCCAAAATAGCAGTGTAACGAGCGTCCCAAGCACAAAACCTCTCTCTCTCCTACCTTCCAACCCACTAATCCCTCTCATCCAAACCCAATTCTCTACCTACACCAATTGGAACCCTTGGATCAGAGCTGTGAGATCTACAACGAAGAATTGAAGGATTCTATATCTGACTAGATATAGAATTCGTGGAATCAACAAGGGTAACAATTCCCTAACCCTAACCCTCTCTCTCTCTCTCTTATTTAATTCCTTGCAATTTTATAGTTCTATTTTGTTTGGATTCAGTAATCAGATCCTAGCTATCTGAATTACTGAATCCCAATCGCAATCTCTCTGTTTAACTTGCATAGATTGTGTAATTGAGCTCATATTGATTGATTTGGTTGAATTTGGTGTTTGAGCCCCCAAGGGGGTGTGGATCTACCCATATCCACACTCCCTGGGTCGATTTGATGTTGTTTATGTTTTTCGTTCATAATTCAGCTTGTTAATTAGATCTCGTATAGCTTACGTTAATTTCTGAGTTCATATTGTGAGGTTTCTGCAGAAGGCTCATATGTGTCACGCGACACCTTCGTCCCCAAGTGATCCTGTGTCACGCGACACATGTGGTCACTGGTACGATGTGTCATGCGACACACATGACCCATCTGCAGTGACTCTTTTCCTTTGTACTGCTCTAGTTTGTTTGTATCGGGATGTGGCCTCCTAAATAATGGGCTCACAATATGTAATTTCTCGTTTCATAATTAATAAGATGCATTTTATCACATTTCGTTTATTATCGATATTTGCACACACTTTGGATTTACTTGGATGTGTTTGATTGAAAGACTCGTCTATGGACGAGGCGTGTTGGGTGAACTCTCGGTTCTTCCCAACACGTAACCTGACCCCGAACTCATGTTTTCTCTCTAAAACAAAGGTTTTCAATGTTTCCTCTTAAAACGGCGTGGCGACTCCTATTTTTCCTAATTTCGGGCGAGCGCGCACATTTTCAGTGGCGACTCCGCTGGGGACTTCACTTGAAAACCTGTTTTTCAAGTGTTAAGTGGGTCAAGCTTTCGTTTAGTCAAAAAAACATCCAATGCATCCATGTTGTGTACATTATTCGATAATCATTTGTGATGCCTACATTTTGTTGATTATGGAACTTGTGAGCCCTTTGTGCTTGTGGTCATTTGTTGTGCATTGGTATCTACGTGTTGCTCTTGATATGGTAAAGCGAGGGGCTGATTTGATGATTTGAGGAGCCGCTTGGTTCGGTGACCACCCAAGTCGTGCGACACCTTTGTCTCTGGTTGTCTGTGTCACGCGACAAAAGGTGGCCACCGAATGCATCAGAAGACTGGTTTGAGGGCAGTCCCTTGGACCAAAGCGTGACTCATTTGGTTATTGTTCCCTGTTTACCTTGTGTGAGGGTGTGTGTTTTCTTCTTAAAAAAAAAAACAAATAAAAAAAAATAATAAAAAAAAAAATCTTGTTTTTTGCAAATAAACGAATTAGTCATCCGCACACTACATCACTTAGATTTAGAACCCTCGGGTGCGATTGACGGCATCGCGGACGGCCATGAAATTCGCCTACGCTTGAGCGCCTGAAATCAAACCTAAACCCCTAGTGCGTTATAGGTGGCACCACACTAAACCTTACCCACGGTTGGATTTTGATACGATGTTTTCATTACAACAAAAATGAATTGTTTTTGAAAAATATCATAGATTCTTATACCTTCTCCCAAAACCTCATACCTTGTGGGCATGTTGCCAAATGCAACATGATTTCACGTGGGAACATGTCACTCTCGTGGCGTGTTCTAAACGAGAGATCATGCCGCATTGCCAACATGTACCGACGAGAGGTCATGCCGGATTTTTCTTCGAAATTCTTCGAAAAGACCCGTTATGCTGCCCAAATTTCCTTAGAAATTTGGACGAACCTCTTCGTTCCATAAAGATGTTAGGGTTTGGTTAGGTATCATTACCTATTATATGTTTCAAAACAAGACATTCGATGTAATTCGAACGCCGCGTCACTAGGTTCACCCGAGGCATAGTTAGCATGAATAAAGGCTTATCCTTTCCCAACTGTATTTAGGATTTAAAATACTGATTTATACTTGAACATAAATGATTTTGTGTTTGTGCAAGTCTGTCCCATTTTTCCTTCCCTCTCCCGTTCCTTAAACTATCCCTTCGATACCTTATAACCAATCCTTCTGAAGCAAGGGGAAGAGACAAGTTTGGGGGGGGGCGTGCTCTGTTACAAGAAGGGAGATTAACCAGTACGTATTTCTAAATATTTTCAAGGTTTTCCTCCAAAGTTCCGGTTCATTCTACTGCTCAAAGATGTCTGGTGCAAAAGATGTGTCACCCGCTCAGTTTGGAATTCCCTTCGCTTCGAGTCAGTGGGATATGGATGATTTGTCAATAATGCAACTGCGAGCCGCCCTTGAAGCCGCCATGATTCGGGAATGCAAAGCCCAATTGCTTGCCTAGGTTGCCAAAGCTCGAGAGGAAGAGACTCATTCCGCATTTGTTGAAGCAATGCGCCTCCGGGAATTACGTAGTTCGTCACGAAGATGGATCATATGAGGAGATTATCAAGACCCGTAGTATTGATTGCGGGGATAAAAATGCAATGAAAGAGATGAATGGAGACAGGCAGGTGAAATTCTTTTTCCAACATCCCCGGCATGGCTCAAACTCGTATCGAGTATAAACAATCAAACCCCGAGAATTTCAATGTCCATAAGCAACCCGATTTGAAAAGCCGCACTCAACCAGATTCCTGTGTGGTGTACCATTTCTTCAATCGTAACGGTTCACCGAAACTCCACCCCGACCAAGCTCTCCCACAAGAATGTTTCCCACAATCACCAATGAGTGCGTACGGGTTCAACTTGTCACCCTCTCATGAGCAGCCTTCAGGATCTACTCCAGACGTGACTGTTAATCAGATGTCTTTCATGCCAACTCGAACCCTACCCCGCAAGAGACAACAATATCTCGAGCCTCCTTTCCGAGAAGGTCCGTAAAAGAAGAAAGAGAGCTTATTGGGGAAAAGTGGGAATGCCCATGAACCAGTTTCTTAAATTGCTGACAAGCGGAGGATTGGTGTACCCGTTGGTGAATTATACTCCTCTCCGTCATGATGAAAGCCTGGACCCAAGCAAGTATTGCGATTATCACCAATACTCAGGACATGTTACCCATGGGTGCTTACAATTGAGGGTAATCATCCAAGAGCTCATTGATGAAGGGAAGATTGGATTGGGTTCTCCTGATAATGGCAATGTCCGAGATCTCCGCCCGTATCCCCCTCGCAAGAAACGAGAATACGATGATCTAGGGATGTCGACCGAAGAAGCTTTCAATGGATTAAGGCAGAAAGGAATGATAAAGCCACTGGAGAATTATCAACCCAGTAAACCTCTGCTTAATTTGGATCGTAGCAAATATTGCTATTACCATCAGTATCCTGGGCATGTCACGAACGACTGCGTCTCTTTAAAGCGGCTCATCCAAAGGCTTATTAATAAAGGCAGAATTGAGAAAGCTCACCCCAATGTGATTACCGGCCCTCCTCAGTAATATCAACGGAGGTCAGAAGATATCTTCCCCAGAGAAATCAGTCAGTCGGCATCGTAGGTTCTAGAGTGTCTTTTATGCGGTCGTGAGTCTGTCAAGTCCATGATACGAATCTTTTATTATATTATTGAAAGTCTTTATTTCTATTCTTGCTAGACTCGAGATATTACTTGTTCACTTACATTCTGCTTAAATTGAAATGGTCTTATTTTACATGATCATTTGTGTTGCTCACCGACTAATGCTTTGAAACGACTAGTATTTGAATTAATCGGAACAAGAAAATCTGCTGATATCATTCTCTAAACCGGGGCTGATCAAGCCCCCAGTTTGCATTTTCTGTGCTCACATATTTTCATTTCGTCCTCTCTATCTCGTTGTTCGAGGAATTTGCACGGGTTTTTCCCCAAAATGAGCTTAAGCAAAGCAGCGAAGACCCAATCTCGTTTGGATCATCCGGTGGGAACTGCGATTGAAACCTCCACCCTTAGGAAAACCTTTACCTTGCCCTCACTAAACAATACCCCTTCATTTCAAGATCATCACGCTTTGAAACCCGTCTATCCATTCCCAGAAGAAGAGGGACCATCCTTGAGGCTCCTATGATTCAAAAGAAGATCGACCGTCTCCGAATTCAAGAATGGCAGAAAGCAATGATCCATCCTGGGGACTAGCCGAAATCCTCCTCTCGAAAAGAAAAAGAGGGAGATAAAAATAAAAAAAAGAAAGAGAATGAAAAGAAAAGAAAGAGAGCCTGGTCCCCAGTGATCCTCTCAGAAGCGAAAGTCAGAAGATTCGGTCGTTACTCAAAAGGAGTCTCAGAGTGAACAAAGAGACAGCACGGATGTCTCCTCACCACTACCTCAAACTGATCCCAAGCCGTCCTCTCAATTTTATAGGACATTACCCTTACCTTCGACCTTGACCAAAAGCCAAAAGATCGACCTCTCATTCTTAGAAGCAGCAAAGATACAATCATGAATTCCCTCGCCTTAGAAATCCCAAACACCTACCCAAGAGTCAACCTCTCATCTTTAGAGGTTCGAGCCAAAGAAGAAAAAGCCTAGCCGACCTCTCATCTTAAAAGGTCATGATATCCCAAATCACCCGAAGACCGATCCAAATCCCGAAACCCACCATGATTACTATTGGATAGCGGTTTCGGTCTAATATCGTCGAGATCTAATACTGATTATTGCTTGAAGCGAGCCAAGTCCATCCCGGCTCAAAGGACCATCAATTGAAGATTGTGCAAATTCCGTCCGTTCATTTGACGTTGCATGTGAGCATACTTCATTTCTCCTCCGCAAACATCTCGTGAATGTCCCATCAAGCTTCGCATCTGTGTCTCCCATCGACACTCTAAGAGGACACGTTCTTTCAACTCTCAAAAATTCTCGAAGGTCCTCACATTCTCGAACTTCAACGTTCATTCTTTTCATTCGAGATGAGCCCGAACTACGACGACTTGAGCTCCTCCTACGGAGGGGAACGTAGGCGACCATAATTTGGTTCGAGTCAAAATCACGCACGCATCTCGTAAAATCCGGTCTCTTCAAGGACCATGCCCATACACTCTGTCTATCCTTCCGAGTCCAATTCTCGATATCAGTGTATTTTCTCCTCAGGATTGATAAAAAATACTTGTTCATATCAGCTTTGGCGGTTTGACTAACCCGAACATCAATAAAGGGTTTTAAGCAACTTTGTGATCATCATGAATAAGATAAGTTTTCAAGTGTCTCGAAAAGTCTTCTATTGCTACATAATAGGGAGATAGAGCTAAACACCGTTTCGGTCGGCGGGGGTTCCATACACTTTCCACACCTTGTGATGCTTATACTCTCTCAAAAGAGTCAAACCTAAAAACGAGAGTGTCATAAACGAAGTTCGGGATTCATTTCCCACCATCCGAAAGATATGTCCCCGCATGCAAATTTCTTGAGTCTTGTCCGCCGTCCGACCGACCGACCGAAATCAAAGGATCAATCTCTGATTTGGGGCTGCATAAGGATGTGTATGAAGGGTGGGGCTTTGGCCGAGGAAAGACGATGAACATTTTGTGTGTGATTTCCGGGGCCGTTATCATGATAGCAATGCTTGAAAATGGATTCCCTAGCAAAGAGGCTCACTCTTCGATGAACCTACCGGATTCCACATCACGAATAAGAAGATTGATTATGGGAAACAATGAAGAAGTCCATGATCGAAGGTTTGTCAACCTGGCTGCAATGTCACGCAACGTAACATACCTGGTCACTTAGAGTCGTGCGACATGATAAATCCAAAGATCGACATCGGCAAGCCGCAATCCGATATGTACCAGTGGCACTCCCCGACTTGTCCCAAGCCGCAAACAACAAGGCTCCCGCAAACAATCACGGGGGAGGAAGTTTCATTCAAAAGCAACATACACATGAACCATTACCCTCATATACAAAACCCCAAAGTCACATAAACCATTCAAAAGCCATTCATTCCATGCACCTCTTTTTTCTTTCCCAAAATATAAAAGCTCGCACAAACAAATAAACAACTAATAATGTTTTAGGTGCAAAATAAAGAAAGAAAAGAAAAAGAGAGTATTTGTTTCTTTCCCCAAAAATATAGGGTACATAAACCAAAAGAGGATCATAAATCAGTCCAGGGACTACTCCGAATCATCGAAATGTAAGTATCACAATCGGCGAGCTACTATCGTCATCTCGGTCTCCTCACTGTCTTCCCCATCGCGTCACCTTCCTCTTGGTCCGGGCCAGCGACGGGCTCATGATAAACAACGGGATCATCCCGGAAGAGCTCATGCATAACAGAACGGGGAAAGTCTCAAGCTCATGAGGATCTCGGGAAGACTCACTATCGGAGATGGGAGGATTAGGAGGACGACGAACAGATCTTGGTCCTAGGCAAATGAGTATCCTCGGCGAGACAAATCAATGCACGAGCCCTCTTCCTACCGGGCAAGCTAACTCGTGGAATCAACGTCATCGAGAACTCTTTTGGAACCTTGAGCTGCAAAAGTTTCTCCCTCGAGATATTGATTGCTCCTCATCAACCGATCAACCATGTCCATGGCCCCGTATAGCGACAAGCAAAGCCCCGGTATACGTCGCCGATACGATACAAGCAAATGAAAAAGAATCGAAATCAGATCAAAACAAGGGAATGGAAGGATATTCACAGTTCAAAGTCACTTACAGATTGAGTCCTCCTGGGAAGATGAAAATATGGAAAAACCCCGCCGGTGTCAAGAGTGGCCCGCCTCACAAAGGCATCTCCATCCCGAAAATCAATGAAAGGAGGTGGCGTAGGTGCATCCGTCACATGTCCAGGAGAAGGCCCCAGCCTTGAGCATCGAAGTATCGGGAGCATTAGGAATATCATGTCTCGAGCAACTGCGGCGATCTCAACCTCGTAGCCACATAAGTGTCATAATCCGCATCGTCCTCCGTATAATTGAAGGCGTGCTCTCCCTGGATCAAAGTGACCACATTCTCCAACTTCCGAGGAAACCACATCTCGCAGGGAGGATCATAGGGAACCCCGGCCGTACTACCCGGACCGTGCCGCCTACAAACCCTCTCACCCAAATATAATGCATCCCCGCACAAACCCACCAACGGTTGCGACACTCAAGCAAGATGAAGGGCATGATCCAGATGGACCCCAAAGCATATCTATCGGCCCAAGGAAACAAAGTCAAACTCCCGTGGACTCCTCGCAAACAAACCATGGTATCACCGAGAGGCAAGCCATCCGTCCCTTAGAATCGCTGTACGAATCTTTTGCCTAGCATCCTTCACCCGGCGTCTCATGGCAGGAAATGTGGTAACCGGAAATGTCCCCCTACTCTCCAAGCATAACACCCAATGACCTCATAAGCCCAAGCCCGAAAAGAAGGACGGAGCAGAGTCAAAAAGACAAAAAGCGGTATTCAAATAAAGGAGGCAAACCAAGAAATACCTCAAATGCAAAGTGGCGGCGGTTGAAGGACTTAGCTTTCCCCGACTAACATCATCAAAAGCCAAAACAACTGGGCCTAAAACCCGCCTCCCCCAAGACAATGATCCAATGGTAGCCCAATCTCTCGAAGCTCCAATAAAGAAAGCAAAGCCGTGAACGTGGCATTGATAAACAACATATCCGAGAAGCCAACCCAAACAAACGCCACTGGCCAATCTCTCGGCCCCTCAACCCGTCCTCATCGCATCCGCCATCTCGTGGAAAACCGGTGCTCGATCAACCATCTCGGCCATGAAGATCTCCCAACTCATACCCGTTCCCTTCTTGTCCCGGGGAACAAAGCCGATCAGCTCCATAAAGTAAGCATCGGTAGGAGGCCGTGGGTCATCAATCGAACGAGGCTCCTCCAGATACAAAGGCTCATCGGTGAAAGGCGCACCGCAATGACGGCAAAATCATATGGCGTGACGGTCGCCTCGCCCCAAGAGAAGTGAAAAGAGTGAGTAGTCTCCCACCGTAACTCTCTGAAAGCCTTTACCAAGCCAATGCTCCTCCGTGTGCCGCCAACGCCTTTGGCCATCTCAAAGAAGCGCCCCAACCTGCCGCATATACTCCGGACCTTTTGGCGAGTGGACAAGCTCCCGACTACCCTAAGAAGCAAATCCCACAATCCGCTAATGACCTCGGAGAGCCCCGGTACGCAAATCCTACAGGTAAACACGGCGCGGTATGAATATCTCAAATTTACTCGTCAAATCAATTTCAATTTCAAGCAAAACTAGGTTTTGTGCATACATTTCACAATTGCTAAAGTAAAATCGAGCATGCAATAAACTTCGAGTCCGAACAAAGAAAGGAAAAGAAAGAAAAATCAATCTTTTTTCAAAAAAATTTAATTTCCTCAGTGCACCAAAAGCTAGGGTTACAATTATTACCTTCTTCCCCGGGCCCGAGGAATGTTCTTTCAGATGAGGGTAGAAGTCTCCCCTAACAGTTTGAGGAACAAAGGTCTACGATTCCTCGAGCATTCTTCCGCCGTGCGGCTAATTGGGCCCGAGTCGTGGCGTTCTGGTGGGGCGGAGCCTAGGAGGCATTTTTTTTTTTTTTTGACAAATCAAGCCTGGGAATCAAACCCTAGAATCGCCGGCAATTGAAAATGAGTGAAATGGCGTGCTTTTCTCGCCAAGATCGTCCACCTCCCTCCAAACAATGTTGTTCGAAATAAGGACATGTTCACCCTTTTAAAAGCGATCAACGGCTTTAAATGGTCGTGCGACACAGCGTTCCCTCAAAGCCAAGATTCCCAAAATGCCCCTGCACTCTAATGATGTACAAATTTTGACCCCGCATGGAGTTGTTGTTTTACCCCCGCAGGTACAATAATCAATTGAGTCTCGGCATTGGACTTCCGACCAAACCGGAGAAGAAAGAACAAAACAAAAAAAAAAAAAAAAAAAAAAGCATGCGTATACGTGACGGCCCCAAGAAGAGCTCGACAATACCAGAACCAAGAAAAGCCTCTCAAGCGAGCCAAACCCGTGAAAAAGCCTCTCAAGCGAGCCAAACCAAGAAAAGCCTCTCAGCGAGCCAAACCCGGAAAGAGCCTCTCTAGCGGAGCACATCAAGAAAGAAAGCCTCTCTAGCGGAGCACACAAAGAAAAAGCCTCTCTAGCGGAGCACACAAAGAAAGCCTCTCAAGCGGAGCACACATCAAGAGAAAAGCCTCTCTAGCGGAGCACACCAAGAAGAAAAAGCCTCTCAAGCAGAGCCAAACCCAAGAAAAGCCTCTCAAGCAGAGCCAAACCCAAAAAGACTCTCTAGCGAAGCACACCAAAGGAAAAAGAAAGCCTCTCTAGCGGAGCACACCAAAGAAAAGAAAGCCTCTCTAGCGAGCCAAACCAAGAAAAGCCTCGAGCGGAGCCAAACCAGAAAAGCCTCTCTAGCGGAGCACACAAAGAAGAAAAGCCTCTCAAGCGAGCCAAACCAAAGGAAAAAGCCTCTCTAGCGGAGCCCACCAAGAAGAAAAGCCTCTCAAGCGAGCCAAACCCAAGAAAAGCCTCTCAAGCGGAGCACAATGGAAATCACGGGTAAGCACAAAGAAAGGTATGAAGACACATCTCTACCCCTTTCTTGCTTGTAGTCAGTATTGGTAATTCCGAACTACGATTTGGCTTGATTCCCTTCTTAAAGGGATACGTAGGAATCCTTTCTCGAAAGGTCCGGCCATAATTTTCCCCTTCTCACCCTTCTAGCCCTTCACCTTAACCCCACCGCTCATTGAGATTGGGTCTTATTTTATCGACAACCCCACTTTTTCCAAAAGTGACGTTGCGAGGGGCTCTGTAAGTACGCCAATCCAATTCGCAACCTTTTCGATGCATTTTAATATAATAAAACTGCATTAAGGGGCGTTTTGGTAAATTCCCGGCCTATCCCGAGACTTCCGGAAACGTTCCATGAGTTTCCCGCGAAGGAAGTACCTTTTGGTACATCATTCATGCCAAAGGACCCCTTGGGAATAAAACACATTGGACCTTTTGGGTATTTTCCTAATGTTCCGTAAACCGGTTTTTGGCGCCAAAAGCGGTTGAGCCACCTTGTGTCACGCGACAGCTTGAGGCATGGAAAGTGGACGCGTAAGGTCGTGCGACATACTAAGGCAGCCAACTGCAGCCTATAAATAAGACCCTCCCCCTCATTGAAATTGGATCTGAATTCTAGCCTACTGTTACTCTGCCAAAATAGCAGTGTAACGAGCGTCCCAAGCACGAAACCTCTCTCTCTCCTACCTTCCAACCCACTAATCCCTCTCATACAAACCCAATTCTCTACCTACACCAATTGGAACCCTTGGATCAGAGCTGTGAGATCTACAACGAAGAATTGAAGGATTCTATATCTGACTAGATATAGAATTCGTGGAATCAACAAGGGTAACAATTCCCTAACCCTAACCCTCTCTCTCTCTCTCTTATTTAATTCCTTGCAATTTTATAGTTCTATTTTGTTTGGATTGGTAATCGGATCCTAGCTATACGAATTCTTGAATCCCAATCGCAATCTCTGTTTAACTTGCATAGATTGTGTAATTGAGCTCATATTGATTGATTTGGTTGAATTTGGTGTTTGAGCCCCCAAGGGGTGTGGATCTACCCATATCCACACTCCCTGGGTCGATTTGATGTTGTTTATGTTTTTCGTTCATAATTCAGCTTGTTAATTAGATCTGTATAGCTTCTGTTAATTTCTGAGTTCATATTGTGAGGTTTCTGCAGAAGGCTCATATGTGTCATGCGACACCTTCGTCCCCAAGTGATCCTGTGTCACGCGACACATGTGGTCACTGGTACGATGTGTCATGCGACACACATGACCCATCTGCAGTGACTCTTTTCCTTTGTAATTTGTTCTAGTTTGTTTGTATCAGGGATGTGGCCTCCCTAAATAATGGGCTCACAATATGTAATTTCTCGTTTCATAATTAATAAGATGCATTTTATCACATTTCGTTTATTATCGATATTTGCACACACTTTGGATTTACTTGGATGTGTTTGATTGAAAGACTCGTCTATGGACGAGGCGTGTTGGGTGAACTCTCGGTTCTTCCCAACACGTAACCTGACCCCCGAACTCATGTTTTCTCTCTAAAACAAAGTTTTTCAATGTTTCGTCTTAAAACGGCGTGGCGACTCCTATTTTTCCTAATTTCGGGCGAGCGCGCACATTTTCACCTGTTCGGAAAGTCTTCTCTGTCATCAAGGCTTGCGAAATGGTCATTCTTCCTAGCCGAATTTGATATCAAGTTCTTAACCCGCAAGGCAATCAAAGGCCAAGCTCTGTCAGATCATTTGGCAAATTTCCCAAGCTCAAAAGCACCCGAGTTCGAACCCCAGTTTCCAGACGATGGAATCTTCGTGATAGAGGGTACAGACCGTTGGCAGTTGTTCTTCGACGGTGCCGCCAACAAAAGGGGCAATGGTATCGGCATGGTATTGGTTGATCCAAAGGATGTGCACACCCCCATCGCTATCAAGTTGAATTTCCCGGCTACTAACAACGCCGCGGAATACGAAGCTTGTATAGCCGGCCTCGAGGCAGCTCTAGAGCGAAATGTCGAAAAGCTGGAAGTGTACGGAGACTCTCAGCTAATCATCAATCAGGTATCCAATAAGTGGAGAACCGTGGACCAGTACTTGCAAATGTACTATGCCTACATGGAGGATCTGATCGACCAATTCAAGGAGGTCACGTTCCACTACCTACCCCGGGACAAGAACAGGTTCACGGATGCCCTGGCCACTTTGGCCTCTCTGGTGGAAATCCCAGAGGTAAAATCAGTAAAACCATTCAGGGTTGGGAGGCGCGAGAACCCCGCCTACTGTTGCCAGATCGAGCTAGAAAAGGTCGATGACTTGTGGTACAGTCAGATCTTTCAGTACCTTAAGCACGGCAAAGCTTCGTTTCCAACGGAAAAGGATGGTAGGCTAAAAGAAGGTCTCCGCGCCAAAAGTTTACAAGCTTTGAAAAGGTTGTCTGCACAGTACGTTATTCTGGGAGATGACCTATGGAAGAAAAGGCACTGAGGCCCACTTCTACTCTGCATCAGCAAGTCTAAAGCCAGAAAGGTCATGGAAGAAGTCCATGGTGGCGCATGCGGACCACATATGAATGCCCGAGCCTTGATGTTCAGCATACTCAGGATGGGTTATTATTGGATCTCCATGGAAACTGACTGCATTCAGTTTGTGCGAACTTGCGATAAGTGTCAGCGGTTCTCCAATCTCAACCATATACCTCCCCATGATCTCTACTGTATGAGCACTCCTTGGCCATTTGCAACTTGGAAAATCGACGTTATTGGGAAGATAACTCCTGCCGGCAGTAACGGGCACGAGTTCGTGTTGGTCGCTGTGGATTACTTCACCAAGTGGGCTGAAGCAGCGTCCTACAAAGTCCTCAACTCCAAAAAGGTGGCCCGTTTCATAAAAGAAAACATCCTGTGCCAATATGAAGTTCCAAACGAGATTATCTCAGATAACGGGTCACACTTCGAGGGACACACCGACAAACTGCTCGCAGAATTCAGAATTAAGCGACAAAAGTCCTCCCCTTATCGCCCTCAAACCAATGGTGTTGTCGAGGCCGCGAACAAGAACCTAGAAAGGATCATCCGGAAAATGGCTGAAAGGAGCCGGGATTGGCCTGAGAAGCTTCACTTGGCACTTTGGGGCTACCGTACGTCAGTAAGAACTGCCACCTGTGAAACCCCGTTCGCTTTGACATATGGGATGGATGCCGTTCTACCCATTGAGTTGGAGATACTCTCCCTTCGGGTTCTGCTTGAAAATGAGGTCAACGAGATAGAATGGCTTCAGAGTCAACATGACGAATTAGCTCTCCTGGACGAGCGAAGGCTTAAAGAAATGGAGCACATCCGGGCTTATCAGAAGCGCATGGCTAGGGCCTTTGACAAGAAGGTACATCCCCGTGACATAAAAGTGGGTGATTTGGTCCTAAAAGAAAAACCGCCGAATCAGTTCAGTCCTTTGGGCAAGTGGGCTCCAATCTGGGTAGGCCCGTATCTGGTGAAAGAGATCTTCTCTGGCAGAGCAATGAAGTTGACAGATTTGGATGGTAATCCCTTCATGCACCCGGTGAACGACGACAAACTGCGCCGCTATTACGCCTGAATCGAGTCTCCCCCTCTAAAAAAAAGGGAGAGAAAAAAATAAAAAAATATATATATATATATATATATATATATAAAAAAAAGAAACAACAAAAGCGCGAAAATAATGTACCCAGACGAGACTGAAAACCTCTCAAAAGGCAGTCCGTGCAAAACAAAGGGCGCGCTCGGTGCTAAAAGAATATACCCAACTAGGCTGAAAACCCTAAAAACGGGCGGTCTAGGTAAAAAACAGGGTTGCACCATTTGTCCCCCTTCTATCTATCCCTTTCTTAAACACAAAAGTTAATTGGGTCGAACTACGGAGACCTGAGCCCCTTAGTCCATTTTGTAAAAGGGGAACGTAGGCAGCCGTTCGCGGTTCGGTCTAAAAATCATAAAAAATCACCAAATCCTGTCAACAGTTGTATTTGTGATTACCAAAATGTGTCTTGATTAAGCTCTGAAGTAATTTCAACTTTCATCACATTAATACATTCATTGATGAGTTCAAGCACGGTTTACTCTCGACTCATTAACATTAGCAAAATAATATCTTTTAAAAAGGTACATCTAAATTGTCTGTGTCGGCAAATAAGGGATACAAGGATAGGTCACCTAATCCTAGTCGCTCGTTCCCACTCCTGAACTTGCACCCTTCTTCTTCCTTTTCCTCGGTCCTCGGGAGGTCTTTGGCTTAGCTATCCCAAACATTTCTGTCTCCCGTTGCCCCAGCTCAGGAATAATACGAGTCGGTGAGTCGACCAATCCGGCAGCTCTTAGCACCGCCTGGGCAGCTCTCTCCTCTCTCAGAGCTGTCCTCCAAGCCATAACTTCAGGGTCATCCCTCATCTTGGCTCTCCTCTCTACGAGTCTCTCAAAATCCACTGCCGGATCATCGGTCACGTTGTCGGGGTCAGCCTGTGCCTCAGCATCGCGTAGCTCCAGGCTAGATTGGTCTCCTCCTCGGATCCCTCTGCAATACGCCTCAATGGTGTGCTGAACTGGTCCCATCTGCTCCCCGTACCAGATGAGGCACCTGGTGGACAGATAAGTAATCCCCCGGGTCTTCCGTATCATTATGTGAGCGGGAAAAGCTGCTCTGAAAACCACGGCAAAGAACACGAGAGTCTCGGATATCAGTCATGTCAAGAGGAACAGTATCCCGGGCTCTCTGCTCTCTGAACCGATCAACAGCCTGCTGTGGGTATCCATACTGCCTCTGAACAAGCAAGGGGATGCTAAATGACGAGAAACGCAACCCCGGTAGCCTCACTATAGCAGAGTCATCCTGCCTGCCGCTCATGGTCTCGAGCCTCCATCCGGGAACCCGATCTTGGATGTCGGTGGTAGTATACGGCCGGTCGCCTACGCCAACCTTCTGTGAAGCCTCCGGAGCCACTCGCCTCTGCTGCGTGACCCAAGGTGCCGCAGTCTGCCCAACAGGTAATGGGGAGATGAGTCTCAATCACTCAAAGAGCCACAATGATAAGAGACTGGGGCTGCCGCGTCCCATATACAGTGACCCTCTAGACAATCGGTCCATCCCATGATAAGTCTCCGCCAGCAAAAGGGGAACTACATCTCTCTCTCTCCCTGCCCGGGTCGAACATCAGCCAATGTGGTGCCTCGAGAACTCCGCATCTGTCTAACAACTCCCAGCAGTAAACCAGAGCACACCCCATCGTACTCACAAAAGCAGTACAGGGAAATCATAATCAGCATAAAAATATCCATGGCTGTAGATGGGTCAAATGACTCAGGGTGCGATACTGACCAATCGGGCTATTCGGGCCCAGTCAACAAAAGACGGGTCAAGAATCGGATCGAGTCCACTGCTCAGTGGGAAATCCCAAGAAATCGGCCAGCTGCTCAGTCAAAGGTCGCGGATCTCGGGGAAAGACTGCATCTCTAAGTTCAGCTCCTCCAGTCAGCGCCCGGAACTCCTCAATGGTGGGCGTAAGGTCATTACACGAGAGGGTAAAGACATGCCTCTCGCAATCCCAGTATCTGGATGCGGCCCGGAGAAGGTTCCAATCAACCGCCCACTCCTTTAATGCCCAGATGCATCTCAACCCATAGCGTTGGTCGATGATCCTCCTATTGTTGCTGCGATGATGGCGGGTCAGATGTATGAGATCAGAATGAAATTGACGCTCTTTGGTCTTAGATCTGTCATCATAATGTTCCATTGTGGGCCAAAGATCGAATCTTGGGGCTAATTTTGAGGTGGAAGGCAAGTTTGACACCTGCTGTAACTGCTGGAATGAGTGGTTTACGAGTCTGCCTTTTATAAAGTGCTGGGGCTCGCTGACCAAGAAACCTGTCTCCAGGACTCCCTTTGTCGTGCGACATAAAGGCTCCATGAAGTCCTGTGTCGGACGACATGGAGAGTTCCATCAGGAACACCAGCAGCTGCAACTGCAGCAACCTCAAGCAGCCCAATGCTTGCTCAAAAAAAAAAAAAAAAAAAAACTACCCAAACCTTTCCAAAACACCATAAAATCATGCCTAAACACTCCCCCTCGCTCATCAAGCCCACGGGAGAGGATCCGGCACATTCAACACACCCACAGACACATAAATGTCACCCAATGCGTACAAAAACCGCAAAAACACCTAATCATGCCAAAAGCTACCATTTTGTGCCTTTCTTGTGCCGAACTCGTGCATATAAGCTCACAAATGCATAAATAAACAATTATTGTAGTTTGTCAAAGTACAAAAACAATAAAACATTATTTTACAATCCAAAAGAACAAAAAATACATGCATTTCTTCTCTCTCCTAAAAAGAGTCAAAGCATGGCAAAAGGGGACCATCATAATCACTCCGACTCGGAGTCGTCGCCGGAATCGTCCTCCTCATCATCTTTGGAGCCACTGTCGTCCTGGGCGCTACCCACCTCCTCCTCGGAGCTGCTCTGCTCCTGGCCATCGTCGCCACCCTCCGGCGCCTCATGGATCTCGCCGTCTGAATCATCGTCCTCGTACTGTGCCCAAGGCTGGGGCTCAGCATAATACCCCTGCCACTCGGGCACGATGGAATAAGGGGGCTGGTAGGGATCATCCTTGCCATCATCACCCTCAGGATGGGGCTGCTGACTAGATCCGCCTGCCTGTGAGCCAGAAGGAGCCAAAGCTGGCCTGGGCCTCTTCTTCGGAGGCACAACATCACCGGGCTGGGAACTGCACCTCCCCCTCCAATGCTCCGCGCTCCTCTGAAACTGGCGCACCATCTTCACAGCACCGGTGAGCGCCTTCGCCACCGTCCTGAATGTCTTGACTGGAACCTGTTCGATGAAAACAGAAAAGGCAGTCAGAAGCAATCATTGCAAACAGTAAAACAGTTAAAAGCTGGAACGAATCATAAAAAGAAAACGATCACTCACAGAGGTGGTCCCACGGGCGATCGCGAGATGCGGATGAAGTCTCGACATGTCGAAAGAGGAGCGGTGAATGCTACCCCCAGCCTCATACTCAAAGAAGCGGGGAGGTGCCGGTATCTGCATCCCCGCTGCCCTCCTGGCAGCCATCACCTGAGGAGTCACCAACCGGGTGAAGACGAACTGGGCGTAGTCCCCACCATCAGAAAGCTCAGAAGCATCAATCCCGGTCCGCAGCCGCTCCAAGTCAGGCAGAGCCCAGACATGCCACATCCCCGCATGAGGATCATGAGGGACGCGAGCAACAGCACCAGGACCATGCTGCGTGCAAACTCTCTCCCCCAAATACAGGGCATCTCCCTCCAAGCCAACCAACAGCCTCCTCGTCCTGGTCACCAGGGCAGCAGCACCAATCAAATCCTCGCCATACCGACCATGCCAGGGGAAATGTCTCAACCCAACAGGGGTACCCCTCAAAGCAATCATGATGTCATGGTAGCAAGCCGTCTTACGGGGCTTAACCCCGTCCACCTTCCGGCTCTCCCTCGCTCCGAATGTCCAACGGCGAATAGCAGGGAACAGTGCACCGCAATCCTCTCGTGCGCGGTCAAGCGTAGCGACCTAAACACCTCATAAGCCCACACCGAAATCGAAAGACGTAAAGCTTTCGGTGTGCGGCAACAAGAAAAGTATGATGACAGAAAAGTCAAATGCAGCGGTCAAGTCGCGAAAAGCAAAAGACATACCTCCAAAGATGGGGCCTCGATAGAAGTCCAAAGAGGTCACACCGCTCTCTGCTCACCTCATCAAGGCCCCCGTACACTGGGCCAAACCGGCCTCTCCCCAAGAGAAAGTGGACACTGGCTCCAATCACGAAGAGGCTCCAAAGAAAAGGGTCGGTGCCGTCGTAGAGGCATTACAAAACAGGGTGTCGAAAAACCCGGCCTGCATACAAAGGCTCCTAGCCAACCGCTCAGCGATGCAATAAAGATCCTCGGCAAAAAGACGGCACTGATGAGTCAATGCAGAGTGCAAGTCAGCCAGAGGAACCCCATTACCCTTCAGGCGAAGGGTCAATCCGCCAAAGCTCGATAGCATACGTGCTCGCACACGCGGGGTCCTCAGAGAAGATGGGCCTATCTGTGAACCGCAAACCGGTAATAGCAGTGAAGTCGTAAGGGGTGATGGTCGACTCACCCCAAGACAGATGGAAAGTGTGGGTAGAGTCCCACCAGTACTGCCTGAAAGCCCGCACCAGCTCCACGCTCCTGGCCGTGTCTCCAAAATCTCCAACAGCTGTGAAGAATGGTCCAAGACCAAGAAGAAAGACCAGTCCCTTAGGACTGTCCTAAGAAATCGAAGAGCCCGGAAGAAGACCCCAAATGGTCGCAATAGCCTCAGGGGACCCCTTGGTCCGCAAAGTCTGCAGGTAAGCACAGCACAGGTATGAAAAACCATACTCATCACAATATGTGCATTCATTCATGTGCATCACCAAATTCTTTCAAAAAGAAGAAAAACAAAAACAGAAAAATCTTTCAAAATAATATGCCAAGCATGCAATTCCTATTTGGGTGCAATTTTCCCCAATTTCAATCTCAAACCCTAGAAATCAAATTTCAAAAAAGGGTTAATCTTTTAGAATGCTTACCCCCTTCTGCTCCATAGTGGAAGTATGAAAGTCGAGACTCGGGTAAAGCCCGTGTCCCTCGGGGAATCTCTTCCGCTTGTTCCGATCCGCAAGCTTCCGTCTCTCGGACAATACTTGCTGCACATTCCTTCTCGATTCGGCTCGCGGAGGCATTGTCAAACCCTTGATTTAAATAAAATTTGAGGAAAGAAATTTCGAAAATTCTTCTCTCTTTTTCTCTCTGTTCTCGACGGCAATGGATGGTCTTCTAGGTCTGTCTTACGACCTGTGGTTTTAATTAAAACTGCCTGGGAACCTTCCCATGTCGGACGACATCCATGCTCTAGAAGGGTGATTTTCCCCTTTTTTGCCCCTGATTCAATCCTGTCAGCCTATCTTGGCTGCCCATCATTAAAATCCATCATTCTTTTGGGTTCAAATACCCACCTCTCTTGGTGAAAAATAGCCCAGAATGGCTCTAAACTACCCGGTCCGGAAAACCGTACAGTTTCTAACACAGAAAAATGGCCCGGAATGGCCATAAACTACCTGGTCCGGAAAACCGTACAGTTTCCAATACAGAAAATGGCTCGGAATGGCCATAAACTACCCGGTCCGGAAAACCGTACAGTTTCCAACACAGAAAAATGGCCCGGAATGGCCATAAACTACCCGGTCCGGAAAGACCGTACAGATTTCCCACACAGTAGAAATTCACGGGTGACTCCCAAAGAAAAAAGTCAAATTCGCGGGTGACTCCCAAAGAAAAAAGTCAAATCATCGGGATGACTCCCCACCAAAAACAGTCAAGTTCGCGGGTGACTCCCAAAGAAAAAAGTCAAATTCGCGGGTGACTCCCAAAGAAAAAAGTCAAATTATCGGGATGACTCCCCACCAAAAACAGTCAAGTTTGCGGGGTGACTTCCCAAAGAAAAAACAGTCATATTTCGCGGGTAACTCCCAAAGAAAAAAGTCAAATCATCGGGATGACTCCCCACCAAAAACAGTCAAGTTCGCGGGGTGACTTCCCAAAGAAAAAACAGTCATATTTCGCGGGTGACTCCCAAAGAAAAAAGTCAAATCATCGGGATGACTCCCCACCAAAAACAGTCAAGTTCGCGGGGTGACTTCCCAAAGAAAAAACAGTTATATTTCGCGGGTGACTCCCAAAGAAAAAAGTCAAATCATCGGGATGACTCCCCACCAAAAACAGTCAAGTTCGCGGGGTGACTTCCCAAAGAAAAAACAGTCATATTTCGCGGGTGACTCCCAAAGAAAAAAGTCAAATCATCGGGATGACTCCCCACCAAAAACAGTCAAGTTCGCGGGGTGACTTCCCAAAAAAAACAGTCATATTTCGCGGGTGACTCCCAAAGAAGAAAGTCACATTTTTCGGGGTGACTCCCCTTGGAACAGTCAATCTCGGGTACAAAACCCGTAGCCTTTCATTGGCACCCCATCTTCAACGAACTACGATTCGGCTTGATTCCTCCACGGGATACGTAGGAATCCTCTTCATAAGAGGTCCAGACACTTGACCATCTTGGTCACCTCTATCCCCGCCGTTCGTGTCTGGCTCAGGATTCTCATTGTGTCGACGACCCCACTTCCCGTGGAAGTGACGTCGCCAAGGGGCTCTGTGAGTACCCCGATCCGAACCCATGATTTGGATCCACTTTAATTAAAATTTGGGCTTATATAATTGCTAAAAGGCAATATTTAGTCCAAATATCCCAGCAGCCCATCAGTCCAT
This sequence comes from Adenophora triphylla var. japonica, assembly GCA_022495995.1. NCBI lineage: Eukaryota > Viridiplantae > Streptophyta > Magnoliopsida > Asterales > Campanulaceae > Adenophora > Adenophora triphylla. Next base: position 57,437 of record JAFEMH010000880.1, on the reverse strand, counting down.
TGGGCCTGCCAAGCTTTCGGCCCAATATGGCCAAAAGGTGTACGCTGTCGTCCGACATAGAAGTCACTAAGGCGGTTTAACTGCCTTTGTCGTGCGACATAAGACTCCCCATCAGCCTGCCTATAAATACAAGGCATGGCTGATCATTTTAAAGGACTTACAGTGAATATTAGAGGAGGATACCAGTAATATAAGGGAAACTCTGTCCAAATAGAGTCTCCCTCTCTCTCTCATACACACACTCACCTCCCTCCTCACACACACACACACTTCAAGGCCAAGACCTAAAGAAGCTTCCTTTGTGGTGTGTAGAAGGGGTAGACACCATACTATTGGTGATCTCACCTTGTGGACTACAATAGGTAGCCACTAAACCCTTCTCCCTTTTTAAATAAAGTCTTTAATACATTTACAATACATTGCATGCTTACTTGCTTTAATATTATGTAAAAATCGGGATTTTTGCATGATAAAGGTGGTGGAGAAGTGAATCTTCAATATTCACTTCTCCCCACCTCAGATATGGACATTTGGTCATCTTATGATCAATAAAGATTCAATCTTTACTCATTTGCATGGAGTTAGGAGGTGATGGCTACTTCAAAGTGGCCAAAAACATGTGATTTATCACATTTGGCCACTAAAGCCATGTGATCCTCCCATAATACTCATATATTACTGTTTTAATACTACTTACAGTTAATAAAGGTGTTTAGTTTGCCTTGAGAAGCAAAGTGGAATCAAACAGACTGAAGGGCACAGAAATGGCCTATCCCTGTCGGACGACACATGACTCCATGGAGATCATGTGTCATACGACATGGAGATCCCAGAAGGCTGTAAAGCCATTCTTGGACTTCAGATCTGTCCAGATTACCCCTTTTGTAACTCAAAGCTTACCTAAGCATTTCTGTGGCTCATAAGCCACTATTTGAGTGCCTATGATCTGTTTGGGTGCGATTTATTGGAGGCGGATCATCATATGACATGGATAACTTCGGATGTTCCATGTCACATGACATCCGTATCATTCAAAGTCTATCGTGACTTTGCTCACTCCCGTCAATCCCAAACTGATTTTAGACCTTCAAACAGTGTCTTTAATGAGTCCAATAAATGTCATTTCCAGTTCCAGAAAGCAGCTTGGTCATTGTAATAAACAATCTGACCAAGAGACATCATGTCGTGCGACACCCTCTTTACGGGAGGTTTTGTGTCGGACGACATAGGAGTTCTACGGGCGCATTGTCTTACCTTCTGCCTTGTTTTGATAATCATAATATGTAAAAGGGGTGTGGCCCCCTGTCATGGCTCACAAGTTGTACTCAGCTTTCATATTATCAATGAAAATGTCAAATTTGCATGTTTTGCACATCGACACATATTGCACACACACTTTGAATGTCCAAAATTGTCCAATGTTGATTGAAAGTCTCGAAAGAGGCATGTTGGGTGAACTCTCTAGTTCTTCCCAAACACGTAACCAGACTCCCGGACCCAAAATCTCTCAAAATAGGTTTTTCAATGTTTTCCTCTAAAAACGCCTTGGCGACTCCCAAAACCGAAGTTTTCAAAACTCATCGTATCATTTTCAACACATAAAAAAGAAAACTCTTTCAAAAAGGGAGAAAATGATATTCGATTCGGCGAGCGTTCATTCACTTTTGGGTTAAAAAAATGTTGGGGCTACATATCAAAGGGCAGCAACTGCGCTTTTTCATGACATGATCCACAAGGAAATTGAGGTCTATGTCGACGATATGATTATCCATTCTAAAGGTACAAATGGACAACACTTTGTTGATCTACGAAAGTTCTTTGAGCGGTTAAGGAAGCATTATATGAGGCTGAACCCTGCAAAGTGCACCTTCGGAGTGACAAAGGGAAAAGTACTTGGGTATATGGTCACAGAGCGAGGCATTGAAGCCGACCCCCGAAAGATTAAAGCCATTATGGACATGAGGCCACCTTAATCCCAGACAGAAGTCAAAAGCTTTATGGGCAAACTGCAGTACATCAGCCGTTTCGTCAATCAGCTTCAAGCTTATAAAGAAGAATGCCGATACAGAATGGAATGAAGAATGCCATGATGCCTTTGAAAAAATTAAGGCATACCAAGTGAATCCCCCGGTACTATGCCCCCCACATAGACAGAAACCTCTTCTGCTCTATCTCACGGTCACCGACAGGGCAGTTGGGGCTATGCTGGCCCAGGAAAAGAAAGATTCTCGGGTAGAGAATGCCATTTACTTTATGAGCCGAAAGCTGCAAGGGAGTGAGCTCAATTACTCGGTGTGTGAAAAGACCTATGCAGGACTAGTCTAGGTAGTCGGGAAACTAAAGCATTACATGCAGACTCACTCGGTGAATTTAGTCTCAAAAATGGACCCCATCAAGTATATCTTCGACAAACCTTCCCTCTCGATGCGCCTAGCAAAGTGGTCACTCTTGCTATCAGAGTTTGACATCAACTATGTAACAAGAAAGGCAATTAAGGGTCAAGCACTATCAGACTATTTGGCAAGTTTCCCTAGTAATGAGGACCGAGGACCTGAACCCCAGTTTCCCAATGAGGGGATTTTTGCTATTGAGCTCGAGAATCGATGGCAACTCTTCTTCAACGGAGTTTCTAATAAAAGGGGAAATGGCATAGGAATGTTGTTGGTAGACCCAAAAGATGATCATACGCCAATAGCCGTCAAGTTGAACTTCTCCGTCACAAATAATGCGGCAGAGTATGAAGCCGGTATAGCCAGTTTGGAGGCCGCCCTAGAAAGAAATGTCAAGGAACTCGAGGTCTACGGAGACTCAGCCCTGATCATTAACCAGGTCTCGAACAAATGGAAGACTGTGGATCCTAACCTACAGAAGTATCATGCCTATATGGAAGAATTGACAGAGCAGTTCAAAGAAGTGACCTTCCATTATCTTCCAAGAGACAAGAATAGATTCGCAGATGCCTTGGCTACTCTAGCCTCATTGGTAGAAATTCCCGTGGGAAAGGCAATAAAACCATTCAGAGTAGGTAGAAGGGAAGCATCAGCCTTCTGTTGTGAGATAGAAGTGGTACCTGAACTCGTCAAGGAACCTTAGTACAATCAAGTTTACCAGTTTCTCAAAGATGGGGAATCAGCATTCAGAGACGAAGAAGGTAAGCTGAAGGAAGGCATCAAAGCCAAAATCTTGCAAGCTTTGAAGCGACTGGCCTCTCACTATGTCATTCTAGGAGGCGATCTGTACAAAAAGCAATACCAAGGACCACTCCTGCTGTGTGTCACCAAATAAAGAGCAAGAGAGCTAATGAGCGAAGTCCATAATGGTCCCTGCGGTCCTCACATGAATGCCATAATGCAAGTGATCCTCAGAATTGGCTACTATTAGATCTCAATGGAAACATATTGTATTCAGCATGTCCGAGAATGTGTCAAGTGCCAGCGGTTTGCCAACCTTAATCATCTCCCGCCTCATGACCTGTACTGCATGAGGATGCCTTGACCGTTTGCAACTTGGGGCTTTGATATAATCGGGAAGATAGCCCCAGCCGGAAGCAATGGGCATGAGTTTGTGTTAGTGGCAGTGGACTATTTCACGAAATGGGTGGAATCAAAGTCTTATAAAGTCCTCACTTCCAAGAAGGTTGCCCAGTTTGTCAAAGAGAATATCATGTGCAGATATGGGGTGCCAAACGAGATCATCTCGGATAGTGGGACACATTTTGAAGGAGACTGCGATAGATTGCTGTCAGAATTCAAGGTTACTCGTCACAAATCATCTCCGTACAGGCCTCAGACCAATGGAGCAGTAGAAGCTGCAAATAAGACACTTGAGAGAATCATCCGAAAGATGGACACTCTCGGTCGTGACTGGCCCGAAAAATTACATCTAGCACTCTGGGCTACAGAACTTCTATCATAACAGCCACGAGAGAAACCCCTTTCGCCTTGACTTACGGAATGGAAGCAGTCCTGCCTGTAGAGTTGGAAATTTCGTCGCTGAGAGACCTCTTGGAAAACAGCTTCAACTAAGTAGAATGGTTGCGCAGCCGGCATGATAAACTCACCCTACTTGATGAAAGGAGGCTAAAATCCATGAAACATACTCGAGCCTATCAGAGGCGAATGGCCAGAGCATTCGACAAAAAGGTCAAGGTCAGAGACATCAAAGAAGGAGATTTGGTACTGAAAGAGAAGCCCCCTACCAAAGACAACCCTCTAGGAAAGTGGGAACCCGTTTGAATCGGCTCGTATGTGGTACAGAAGATACTATCGGGAGGAGCAATGAAGCTTGCAGACCTGGGCGACAATCCTTTTGTTCACCCTGTCAACGGTGACAAGCTGCATCGTTATTATGTTTAAAATAAAAAAATAATAAAAAGTGCAAAAAGAGTAATACCCAGCTAGGCTGAAAACCCTGAAAAGAGCGATCTAGGCAGAAAACAGGGTGGCACTAAAAAAATAGTGCAAAAAGAGTAATACCCAGCTAGGCTGAAAACCCTGAAAAGGGCGGTCTAGGAAGAAAACAGGGTTGCACAAAAAAAAAAGACAACAAAATCCAAAAGTTCATTAGAATGAACTACGGAGACCTGAGCCCCTTAGTCCTTCTTGTAAAATAGGAACGTAGGCAGCCAGAAATGGTTCGGTCTAAATAATAAATAAGACATTCAGATTTTCATGAAATGTATCTTGAAAAATTCTAAGATAATATCTCTTGTTTTTACAAATTAAAAACTTTTTGATGAGTTCAAGCACGGTCTACTCTTGACTCTCCTAACCTGCTATGAAGACAAAAATATACAATAAAAGACCTAATCAACTAATGTATTTGCAAAAGGCAATAAGTGGATGCTTAGAATAGGTCTATCAATAGTCAGCAGCAGCGTCATCCTTGTTCTTCTTTCCCCGACCTCGACCTCGTCGAGTGTTCTTTCTCTTCTTCTCAATGATGTCGGTCTCCCTCATCCCTATCTCAGGCACCCTCACTGGAGCCTCGATCAAACCTGTTTCAATAAGTGCCTTCTCTACCCTGGCACGAGTCTTTATCTCCTCCCGCTGAGCCTCAGTGAGAGGAGAAACCTCTGATAGTCTCTCATATCTGACTTCCATATCTTTGATAAAATCGCCCGACTGGTTATGGCGACTAGCCTTTGCCTCGGCCTCTCTCAAAGCCCCGCTAGATTCACTATCAGCACCCAATAAGGCCTGACGCGTCTCTCCCAAGACAATCTGAGTCGCCCCCATCTCCCTCTCATACCAATCCAAGTAAGTTGTGGTCAAAATGGTACTCCTCCTGTTCTTGAGAATGGCCCTGGTTGGAAAAGCGCCATATGTCCATGCTCTCAAGAAAAAGGATGAGCTGTCTGGATCTCTCATGTCTAAAGGTCCCACCTCCATTGTGCGAATGTCCTCCCAGTCATCCAATGGCTCCTGTAAGGCTCCGAACTGTCTCGACACCAAGCAGGGAATGTAAAAGGACGACAAGGATAACCCTGGAACCCTCACTATGTAGGACTCTTGTGATGTCCTACGGGTCTGCAACCTCCAATGAGGCACCCACCAACAAACATCCGAGGTAGACAGACGAGCCATCATGATCTCCCAGTGACCCTGATCCTGCTGTCTCGGTGCACCCCTCCGAGAAATCACCCAAGGACACTGAGTAGGCAAAGCCCCAGGTAAAGCCCTGAGCCTCTCATGCAACCATAGAGTCAGTATAGTTGGGCTCCCTGACCGCATAAAAAGGTCCCCCTGGCCATCCTATCAATGTCGTGCAGCGTCTCTCCCAAAATCAGAGGGAAAATATCTCTCCCAGCCCTGCAGTCTCTGACCATGTCCAAAAGGCCGCTATGGCACACTCCAAAGGATTCGGCAGTGAAAAGGAAAGAAAATACACAGAGAATGAAAGCATTCATAGACACCATGGTCTCAGCAGTACCCGGAGACATGAATCTGCTCGGAATATCAGAGATGTCGATCCTATCGGAAGCTATCATCATCCTTTCAGCTTCTTCCAGAGAAATTTGCAGAAAAGATGGTAGCTTTAGGATCACTGGTAAATCCCCAGCCAAATGAATCGAAATGGCCTCAATTTCTGAACCCCCAATCAATGCTTTGAAATCCTCAAAGGTGGGAACAATCTCATTATAGGAAAAGGAGTAAAGTCATCGGACATCCCAAAATCTTGCTGCTGCTCTTAAAAGGTCCCAATCGAGGGGAAGATCCTTCAAATGCCATAAAGATTTGATTTTGAAGGTGTTATCAAAAAGTCCCTTGTGAGATTGAAAGTTATACCTCATCCAAGATTGAAGGTTGGAAATGAAATGATCTCTTTTCCCCTTTTGCAATTGGACCGGATTCTCCATGGCAACGATTTGATTTACCTTCCTTTTTTGGCTAAAAATCTACTTTGAAATCAGTTGAGACAGGCCAAAATTGGAAATGAAATATAAAGACCCTTCCTTGGCTTCATTTGCAGAAAATCAGTCCAGGCAGAAGACCCAGCCGTGCGGCTTTTCTTTCTCAAGGCCTAGCCGGGCGGATTCATTCGCTGCTGCAAAAAAAAAAATATGCAGCAGCCAAAGCTGCTGCCCAAGTGGGATTTTCACCCCACTTTCTCAAAAAACCTGCATAAAAAATCATCCCAACCACCATTCATACATTCCAAATACCATCATAACACATTTTGGCCCAACTCTCGCCCCATTTCCATGAAAAAAACTGCCCCGAGGCTCAAGTAACATGACAAAATAGCAAAATAACAATAAGAAAAGAAAAGAAATAAAATCATTACAGGTATTTGCCACAATTGGCCCCCAAATAAAAAATAAATACAAATTGTTTATCATGCATCATTTGTTTTTGTTTCTCTCTCTCTCTCTCTCAAAGTTCGGACAGAAAAGACTCTAAGCCTCTGACTCATCATCGCTGCTCAGCTCGTAATATTCAGGGTCCCTCATCAAGTCTTCATCATCGCTCACGGCGGACAAATTGACAGGCACATGCTCGTACTCTGCCAGCTGCTCCAAGATGTCGATATTCGGCACACGCCCCCGAGGCACGCCGCTGGTCGAAGATGAGTGGTATCCTGAGGCTGATGATGAAGAAGCCACACTTCCGACGTGCCTCCTCTTGCGCTCAGGCTCTTGCGCATTCCCCGCAGCCCTCGACGCGCAAGCCAGCTTCCTCAAGAGAGACCGAGCTAGCTGCTTCCATCCCCTGTTCTGTCGCACCAAGGTGTCATAGGTGCGAGCAGGGACCTACGATAAAGAAATGGTTTAGAATTGTAGAAATAGCCTGGACAAGAAAGAGCAAAAGCCAAAAAGAAAAAGCAATCCAGAGTTACTTACAGTGCTGTCAAGCGGCAAATTAAACTCGGCATCTCTCGTGTCGGGAATAGGCACCATCAGCCTCCTTGGCACCCCATTCACCACATAAGATAGGTGAGCCAGGGGAACAGGTGGATCAGTCGGCTCTGCCTCTCCATACCCCTGAGCAGCAGCTATCTTAACCAGCCTCTGCGGCATCCTCAAACACTCCTCCACAAAGGTGGCGTACGGAGTGGCGTGGTCAAAATAATCCTCCGCTGCCAAACCAACCCTGTACCTATCCCTCTCATCCTCTGGCCAATCCTTAGGCTGCAGCATGAAAGGAGGAGGATCGTGAGGAGTAATAGCGCCCAAAGGAGGGACATGACCATGCTGTCGAGAAAACCGGTCCCCCAAGTAGATAACATCACAGGTCAAGCCTGTCAGCCACCTCCTCTGCCGAGTCACAGCCACGGCATCGCCCATCAGAGCCACAGGGTACCGTCCCCATGGGTAAAATCTTGCCCCCTCATAGTTGTCCCCGTTGATGACAGGACTCACCATCTTGTAATCAAAGGTGATCCAGGTCTTTGCATTGAACTTGTCCCGAGCCTCACCTCTCCAGCGTACCTTAGCCAGGAAGGTAGCGGGATCACTCTGCTGGTTCCACGGAAAGAACCCGATCACCTCACAAAACTAAGCCTGCATGTCAAAACATAAAGGTTATTTTCTCTCATGAATTTTGAGGGTACAGAAAGAGAAAGAATAGGAAGAAGAATGAGAATACCTCCAAAGCAAAGGAGAAATAATCCATAGAAGCAGCCTTGTTCCGACTGTACAGATCCAAAGAAAAATAAAGCTCCGCCAATCTGGCCTCACCCCAAATAAATACTATCACGATCCAAATGGGTCGAACTTGTGAATGACAGTATTTAAATGCGGTATCGACGGAATCAAACGATCCGGAATTGTAAAGTACGATCGACGAGCCAAACAACTCGGAATGGTAAAGTTACATGAAATATAAATGACGTTCGACGGATCAAACGGTCCGGAATTGTAAATGACATAAATTTAAATGACGATCGACGGATCAAATGATCCGGAGTTGTAAATGACATAAAAGTAAACGGAACGGGGTCGGAACTCCGTTTTAACCCGAGATTACTTCTCTTACGGGAAGAGAAGAGGATCTAGGGGTAAAACATATTGGACCCCGTTAGACGGAGGTGTCTACATTTCAATAACGTCTTCCGAAACGGTTGTAGCGACTGATGCGTAAACCGAGATGAAACGAGAATTTCAAAGAGAGAGGGAGCTACCTATGGCTAGGGTCATCTCCTTTGGCTCGAGGGCCGTATACGGGATACGGAAGTGTGTTTGAAACGGTGTTTCGAAGTGGCGAGGGTTGTATTTGATCGAAATACGGAGTTTTCACGCAAAACAAGGTAAAACAGAGGCTCGGGGGGAGTGGAACTCAGTTTAGGCCGTGGGGTTTTGAGTGAAAGGGGTGAATTTTTGTTGTTCTTAATGGCTTTGACAGCCTTGGTATTTATAGGGGTAATTTCAGCATGAGTCCGGACGGACTTAACCTGAAATTCAGGGGGTTTTGGGAATTTTGGCAATTGGAGGGACTTGTTGGCAATTTATGAGAGTCTGCAAATGAGTCCGGCCGGACTGAGTCTGCAAATCAGGGGTATTTTTGTCTTTTCACTCTGAAATTGATTGAAAGGTGATAGGGGAGCTGTGGCATGTGAGCCACGTGTCCCTGTGACTCACAGGCCACAGATTCTCGTGCCGTTATTTCCCGGTTTTGTCCGTTTTTAAAATAAAAGTCCGGAAAATGTCCGAAACGCCCCCGAAAAGTGCCGAAAAGTGCATTTTTCAGGGAAAGCCGTACTTTTACATGTGATGACGTGTGTTGAGTACGCTTTGACGTCGGGATGCACGGGGCAGTCCCGGGACGTCTCGTTGGCTTGGCAACAGGGAGCTTAACGGGTTCCAGTTAACCTGGAGCGGGCCAGTTAACGGATTCCGGTTAACTTCTAACGGATTTTGAGGATCCGGATTTGGGTACTTACAGTTAGCCCCTCAGCGACGTCACTTCCTAAGGAGGTGGGGTCGTTGTAAAAGATAAGGATCCAAATCGGGATGCCTTACTTTGAAAGAGACCTGGGCGGTCAGCTGGCTGGACCCTTAGCGAAAGGATTCCTACATATCCCGAACAGGAATCAAGCCGATCGTAGTTTGTAGGTGCAAGGAGTCGCACGTGGGGACCTTGACATGAGCGAGACTGTTGGGAGGTGTCTAAACCTGAATCAAACCATTGCGAGGTACCTGGACCTGAATGGAGACTATTGTGAGGCGTCTGAACCTGGGATTTTTGAAACCTTCGAGGGCGTATGGCGCCTCAAACCGGAGTGGCTGAAACATACGAGGGCGTGTGGCGCCTCAAACCAGAGTTACTGAAACATACGAGGGCGTGTGGTGCCTCAAACCAGAGTTACTGATACTTACGAGGGCGTGTGGCGCCTCAAACCAGAGTTACTGATACATACGAGGGCGTGTGGTGCCTCAAACCGTAGTGGCGAGGATACATTTATCCTGAGATGAAGGCATTCGTGCCTTGGATGATGGGCTTACGATGACTGCCAGGTTTATCCGCATGGGGATAGGGTGGCAATGATGGGAATGGTTGTGTTAAACTGGCGTTATTAACAACACGGAAGGATTGACGTTCTAACGATGGGGTTAGGAACGGGATGTGGTCTCGGGAGAGACTGACACATTGTTGGGGAAAAGCATCCAGAGTTCTGACGGGGTTAGTTAGGAACTGAGGGGGTTGATTGACGTTTCTTCTTAGGCAGATGGCCTTAGGATCCTGCTGGGGAGGAATGTTCGGGCTTACGGTAATGGCCGAAGAGGGATTGTTGTGCGGGCTTACCTTGATGGCCGATGTAGTGGGACGATCGGGCTTACGACTGGCGGCCGGGGAAGTGAACCCTGGTGAAAACCAATAGAAATTTTTGACGTCGGGAGACGGAATTGTAACTGGATGTCCGAAGGCGGGACTGAGCGTTTGAATTTCAAACTTCGGTTTGGGGCTGGAATGAGCGTTTGAATGTCAAACGTCAACTGGGAATGTAAATGAGCGTTTGAATGTCAAACTTCGACCGGGGATTTTAACGTCTAGAGACGAACGCGAGCGTTTGAATGTCAAACGTCGACTGGGAATGTAAATGAGCGTTTGAATGTCAAACGTCAACTTGAGATGGAAGTGAGCGTTTGAATGTCAAACGTCGACTTGAGTTTTAACGTCTGGAGACGAGCGTTAGTGAGAACTAACTAGGAATTTAACGTCTGGAGACGAGCGTTAGTGAAAACTAACTGGGAATTTAACGTCTGGAGATGAACGTTACTGAAAATTAACGGGGAATTTAACGTCTGGAGACGAGCGTTAGTGAAAACTAACTGGGAATTTAACGTCTGGAGACGAGCGTTAGTGAAAACTAACTGGGCTTGACCTCAGGGGAGGGGTGTTAGAAATGTCTAACTTCGGGGAAATTTTACACTTTTGGGGGCCAAAAAGGGGTAAAATTGGAACTGTGAAGAGTTGAGGGGCTGAATTGGCAGGAATTTTTCTGGTGCAGGAAGAGTCTGGCCGGACTGAACCTGAAATTGACCAGGTTCATTCCAGCGCCGGGGCAGACGAGCATTTGGCCATTTTCTTCATTTTTTCAGGCGAAAAAGAGAGAAAGGAGGAGAGAAAAACCAATCCAAATTGTGAGGTTTGCTCAAATTTGTGAGAGAAAATCAACATGGAAGGTGATTTGGAACCAATGGCTCGTCATGGAAGGATCGATGACGAAAGAACGCGATTGGTTCGGACCATTCGAACCACAACTCTTCCATTGAATTCGGCGGAGTTCTACCCGGCTAGGGAGAACCACAAATCCAAAGGAGGGATCGAGAGACAGGTAAACTTCCTTCAAATTCCATTAATTTTAAGAATGTGCATTCTTTAAATGTTAGAAATTTGACTAGGAATTAGTTAGGGATTTTGGTGCCCGAATTGGGGCTTTTGACTTTGCTATGTGCCTTTGTTGAAATTGACTAGAATGTAGTTCAATTGACACCACGGGTAGATGACATAAAAATTTTGGTTGCAAAATTCCATGCCTAGATGTGTTTTCCGAATTTAAAGCATGTTTAAATCGGGACGGAGTAAATTTTCGAAAATGTTCGAAAGGATTCGAAAGTTCCGAGTTCGACGGATTTTTCGAAGGGTTTTGAAAGTTCCGGATTCGACGGAGTTTTCGAAATGGTTTTGAAAGTTCCGGATTCGACAGAGTTTTCGAAATGGTTTTGAAAGTTCCGGATTCGACGGAGTTTTCGAAATGGTTTGAAAGTTTGGGATTCGACGGAGTTTTCGAAATGTTTTGAAAGTTCCGGATTCGACGGAGTTTTCGAAATGTTTTGAAAGTTCCGGATTCGACGGAGTTTTCGAAATGCTTGGAAATCTTGGACCGTTAATACTCTAACCGGGATGGAAATATTTTAGGAAAGGAATGAGAACTGTATCTGCATTGCATCATTTTGACATGCGTTCGTGCACTCTGTTGATGTCGCTTCTGTATTAACGTATTTTGCTGTGTTCACCTGCAGGGGCGAGGGACAGTTGACATCCACAACCAGAAGAGTCGGGGCGCCTTCGAGGCAGTGAGAGCGTTGTGGGAGATATTCCCAGACGAGGCTCGGGACGGAGAGAGGAGTCCATGGCAGCTGGTGGTTGACTCCGGCTTGGTTGGATTTATCAGCGCGGTAGCCGTGGTGGCTGTGACGCAGAGGGCGAGGGCCATGTACGTAACTCTGAGCGAGTACTGGTGGGATACGACCCACACTTTTCACTTCAGGTGGGGGGAGGCGACGGTGACTCCCACTGATTTTGCTGCTATCACTGGGTTGCCGACCTGGGGCAACGCGCTGGTGTGGGTGGATGGTACCCCGGGGCAGTTGTCAGAGCTGCTGGGTTTCGATATTACCGATGCCAGGGGCTTAGGTATTCGGTACAGGCCGATGGAGATGTACCTGAGGACGGGCATTGCTGATTATGGGGAGGGGTCCCCGAGGATGACCGCTGAGCGTCTGGCTCGAGGGTTCATATGGTTCGCATTGTCAGCGACTCTTTTCCTGACTTCTGACACGTCCTGTCACTTCCCTCTGCTCGGGTTGCTGACAGACTTGGATGCCGTGAGGGGATTCGCGTGGGGAGAGGCTGGACTGGCCGAGCTCTACCATTCCTTGGATAGGTTCTCACGGGGAGAGGAGAACTCCTTGAGCTGCTTCTCATTTGCTTTGGACGTAAGTTCACGTCTTTTTCTCTTCCTTGTCTCGTTTTTGTACTCATATGTATCTGCTTTGTAGCTGACATAACTTTCCATTTGCTTGGCAGGTCTGGTGCTATGATGTGTTCAGCCCGCAGCGGTGGGAGATTAAGGAGGCGTACCGGTCCTTGTTCCCTGCCATGCTGTCTTGGCAGAAGAAGGCGAAGAGGGCAGTGTCGTCGAGGGAGGGCACTCGACTTTCGTACGAGGAGGTGTCTCAGGCCCTGAGCCGAGAGTTCTCCGAGCGGATTCGACTGACCTGGTGGAGTCGGATTCACGTTCCCGTGGTTCAGGTGGCTAGTGAGGTTACGCGTCGGCGGAAGTTGCTGGTGGGACTTCACTGCGATGCTATGTATCTGGGGGAGAGGGTGACCCGTCAGCATGGCCTGGGGTTCCTTTCGATGGTGCCGGTGGATCTGCCTCTGCACATGCAGCATCCTCTGTTGATGCCGATGGAGGAGTTGGAGCGGTATAGACAGGGTGTGTTCTATACCGAGTATGTCATAGCGGGGACCGACTATGAGACTTTCTTGAGGATGAGGCTGAGGAGCCCGCAGGTGCAGCACAAGGAGGGCGAGGGCCCTGGATATCCCCGAGATCTCCCGCTCCCATGCGCTAGGCTGGCGTACGAGGGGCTGGACGGTTCGCGCAGGCGACTGGTGATCTCGATCCCGGAGGAGCCGAGATCTCAGTACAGGGTGGACCCCAACGCTTCGGTGAGTGCCTTTGATTTTCTGCGTTTGATAGTAGCATTCTGCAAATGTTGCATTCGTACTTTCTGCTCGCCTTTTGATGACTTTCCTGGTTCGCAGGTGTCTGGCTGCACATACAATCTGGCTATGAGACAGTTGGACGGGTGGGCCAACTACACTAGGAGGCTCGTGGAGTTCCTGAGGTGCAGTTCCCGGAGGAGCGTGGATGTTCGTGAGCCGAGGCCGTCTAGGCCGAGAGGTTCGTCTGCTCCCACGGCTGGTGGAGCGGACTTTGCGCAGCAGTTCGCAGGCAGAACGGCTGGGTTTGGAGCTCATCCTCCTTGCAATTCGTAAGAACCTGCGCATTGGCTTTTGAACCATTAGCTGAATTTCTTTCAAATTCCTAAGGTTTCCTTCACTTTCTTTCATGGCTCCCTTTCCTAAGCTATCGTCTTGGATGCAAGAGCGATACTTAGAGAATTTCCAGTCGTGGGTACGGAACCACACGAGGCAAAATAAGGGGGTTTTCGAGGGCTGTTACGGGATGAAATCTATTTGGGCTTTGAAGGAGCTCATGCCAGATTGGGATCTTTTGAGAGCGGCGGCTCGTTTCTGGGATATACGGAGGAATGTGTACAACTTTTCGTAGAACGAAATCACTCCTACGCTTGAAGATTTCCGGGCCATTCTGGGAGGACCTGAGATGGAACAGCTAGTTCTTCCGTATGATGGTGGCATGGCCACTGTTGAGAAGCTAGTGTCTCTGCTTGGTATCTCTGCTAGAGAAGCATACGGGATGCTGATATTGAACACTGACTATGTCGACATTTCGGGACTGCCCGATAGATTTGCTGGTAGTGAGGGAAGCGTCTTTGCGTGGGACGCGTTTGCTCTATGCGTGATTGCTACTCTGTTCTCATTCACGTCCCTGGGTGTGTGACATCACATTGTACTGGACCTTGTGCGGCAGTGCCAGAACGGAGGAGACATCGTGCCCTTGGTCCTAGGCAAGACGTTCCTGGGCATAGGTCGGATGGCGACCGGCAGCCGATACATGTGGGGAGGTAGTCCCGCTATGCTTACCATGTGGTTGAGAGAGAGGTTGCAGATGATGCCCGAGGTGCCAATGTCTTGTGATGCTTGGTCCTTTTCTTGACGTCCTCTGGTGATAGGCGGCGATCAGGCTGAACTGGAGCTCTAGATGGCCAGACTCCGCACGCATCACTTGAGATGGTGGGTTCCTCACTGGAAATTACAAACTTGTCGGACCGCTCAGGAGGGTCTCTTGGTTGTCAGAGTGCCGGGGCTGTCCTAGACGGCTTTCTACATTCCATCGTTGGTGCTGCGACAGTACGGGCTGGAGCAGGTGCCATTGATGGGTTTAGTTCATGCTGCTACCTTTGAGGTGGGATCTCTGCTGATGGAAGATCCTTCGATGCTATTGCTGCTCACAAGGTTGTGGCAATACACGTCCTTTCCTGCCAGGGTTCTCTTTCACTGGAGAGGGGGCATTGTTCTATCGATGCAGTATCTGAACTGGTACGAAGAGTGTATGGGGGAGACACAGATGTCTATCTTGTGGAGACGGAATGAGCTGTTGGGTGCTGATCACCTGGACAGCTCAACTTTGAGGAGGGCCGAAGCGGGGGCTAACCCTCAGAATCGTACTGGGAACGACATGGCTGACTATGAGGCCAATGCTAATCGGGAGGCCAATCAAAGCATGGTTACGATGGCTCGAAGTGAGGCAGCTCGAGATAGAGCTAGGGAAAGGGCTGCGTTGACAGCTACAGGTTTGACGGAGGCGTCGGGAAGGGTCCCTGAGCCAGGTAGAAGGACTACGGGAATATTCCCTGTGAAGGTGAAGAATACTCGCCGTGGAAAAGGGAAGGGGAAGAAGGATGAAGGACCAAGTACGGGAAACTAGGTTGACCTTGCTGTCCAGAGTATCAACCCACTGCCATTGCAGACACATTAACTGATTAATGTTTTATTGTAGTTTTGCTAGCGTGTAGCGAGTCAAGAGTTGACCGTGCTTGAACTCATCAAAGATTGTTTTAACCGTAATGAATTTGTAGGTTAATTGAAAAGAGTTTTTCGAAACACAAGCAATTGATGCTTATTTTTTTATTTTTTTTTGAGACCGAACCAATGATGGCTGCCTACGTTCCCTAGGTCACCGTAGTTCGACACTTTTAGGTGAATTTGAGAAAAACAAAGACAAAAGAAGTGTGACCCTGTTTTTTACCTGGATCATTAGAGGGAATGTATCCAGTTGGGTATTACTCTTTTAGCACTTTAATTTTACTGAGGGGTGGTGTATGGGGAAGGAGAGTTGACTCGTGCTCTTCCTCAAACGAAGTATCTGCGGAGCTTGCTTCCGTTCACGAGTTTAACAAAAGGGTTCCCATCCAAGTCTGCTAGCTTCATGGCTCCTCCGGAGAAGATTCTTTATACCACGAACGGTCCTATCCAGGTAGGCTCCCACTTTCCGAGGGGATTGGTCTGCATAGGAGGCTTTTCCTTTAGCACCAAGTCGCCTTCTCTGATGTCTCGGATCTTGACTTTCTTGTCGAATGCTCGGGCCATTCTGCCTTGGTAGGCTCGAGTGTGTTCCATGGCTTTCAATCTGCGCTCGTCGAGTAGAGCAAGTTCGTCATGACGGCTCTGTAGCCATTTGACTTCATTGATCCCGTTTTCCAAGAGGACTCGGAGGGATGGAATTTCCAATTCCACGGGTAACATTGCTTCCATTCCGTAGGTAAGTGCGAACGGAGTCTCCCCGGTGGCGGTTCTGACTGATGTTCTGTATCCCCAGAGGGCTAGATGTAGCTTTTCGGGCCAGTCCCGACCTCTGGTGGTCATCTTTCTGATTATCATGGCGAGAGTCTTGTTTGCTGCCTCTACTGCACCATTGGTTTGTGGTCTGTAAGGAGAAGACTTGTGACGTGTGACTCTGAATTCGGTCAGCAGTTGGTCACAATCTCCTTCGAAGTGGGTCCCATTGTCGGATATGATCTCGTTGGGCACTCCGTGTTGGCACATGATGTTCTCTCTGATGAACTCGGCCACCTTCTTAGAATTCAGTACCTTGTACGATCTGGCTTCTACCCATTTGGTGAAGTAGTCGACTTTGACTAAAATGAACTCATGACGATTGCTTCCTGGTGGAGTGATCTTGCCGATGATGTCGATTCCCCATGTGGCGAAAGTCCATGGTGTAGTCATGCAATAGAGTTCGTGAGGAGGGATGTGATTGAGGTTGGAGAATCGTTGACATTTGTCGCAGCCTTTCGACGAACCGGATGCGCTGTTTCCATCGATATCCAATAGTATCCCATACGGAGGATGATCTGTGTCAATGATCGGACGTTCATGTGCGGACCG
This sequence comes from Adenophora triphylla var. japonica, assembly GCA_022495995.1. Taxonomy (NCBI): domain Eukaryota; kingdom Viridiplantae; phylum Streptophyta; class Magnoliopsida; order Asterales; family Campanulaceae; genus Adenophora; species Adenophora triphylla. Next base: position 40,674 of record JAFEMH010000880.1, on the reverse strand, counting down.
CAGGTTCCGTTGTGAACTTCGTTCATTAGCTCGCTGGCTTTGTATTTGTTTACACACCGAAGGAGTGGCCCTTGGTGGCGCTTCTTGTACAACATACCCCCCAGAATGACGAAATGGGATGCCAGGCGTTTTAATGCCATCATGTTTTTGGCTTTGATCCCTTCTTTGTATTTTCCATCTTCATTTGTGAAGGAAGCTTCTCCGTTTTGGAGGTACTGGTATATTTGATTGTACCAGGATTCGTCGATCGTTTCTTTTTTTATTTCGATCTCACAGCAATAGGCGGGTGTTTCCCGTCTGCCTATTCATAGGGGTTTTACTGATTTCCCATCGGGAATTTCAACAAGAGAGGCGAGGGTTGCCAGGGCATCTGCAAAGCGGTTCCTGTCTCTTGGCAAATAATGGAAAGAGATGTCCTTGAACTGAGCAATAAGCTCCTCCATGTACGTGTGGTACTTCTGGAGGCCAGAATCTACCGTCTTCCATTTGTTGGACACTTGATTGATGATCAATGCTGAGTCTCCGTATACATCCAGTTCTGAGATGTTGCGCTCGAGGGCGGCTTCCAGCCCGGCTGCATAGGCTTCGTATTCTGCGGCATTATTGGTTGTTTCAAAATCCAGCTTGATGGCTATGGGAGTGTGCTCGTCCTTGGGATTGACAAGGAGCATTCCAATGCCATTCCCCTTCTTGTTGGCTGCCCCATCAAAGAAGATTTGCCAGCGGTTTGCGCTATCGAGTGAAAAGATTCCATCGTCCGGAAATTGCGGATCAGGACCCTTGGGTTCACTGCTTGGGAAGTCGGCCAGCTGATATGTCATTACTCTGCCCTTCGTTGATTTTCTGACCATGTACTTGATGTCGAACTCAGCCAGGAAGAATGACCACTTGGCTAGTCGCATTGACAGGGAGGGCTTGTCAATGAGATATCGGACAGGGTCCATTTTGGAAACCAGGAGCGCACTGAATGTGACTGCATGTAGTGTTTCAGTTTCCCGACTACCCATACCAAGGCGGTACAAGTTTTCTCTAATGCTGAGTAGCTGAGTTCACTTCCTTGAAGCTTCCGGCTTACGAAGTAGATTACATGCTCAACTTTGGAATCTTTCTGTTCTTGCGCCAGCATTGCTCCGATTGACGTGTACATCATCGTCAGATACAGGAGTAGTGGCTTGTCTTCATGTGGCGGGCACAGAATTGGGGGATTCACCAAGTAGGTCTTGATTTTCTCGAAAGCTGTTTGGCACTCGGAGTCCCAGTTGATGTCGGCATTCTTCTTCATCAGTTGAATATGGGCTCGCAGAGAGATGTCAACTGGTTGATGAAGCGACTGATGTACTGAAGTCTTCCCATGAAACTTTTAACTACTGTCAGGGTTTGAGGCGGCTTCATGTAGATGATGGCCTTGATTTTCTTGGGATCGGCTTCGATACCCCTTTCTGTAACCATGTACCCCAGTACTTTACCTCGCTTGACGCCGAAGGTGCACTTCGCAGGGTTCAATTTCATGGAGTGCTTTCTGAGTCTGTTGAAGAACTTTCTCAGATCTGTCATGTGCTGCATGTCTGATCCTCTGGAGTGGATGATCATGTCGTCGACATATACTTTGATTTCTTTGTGAATCATGTCATGGAAGAGGGTTGTTGCAGCCCGCTGGTAAGTAGCCCCAGCATTCTTCAGACCGAACAGCATGACCGTGTAGCAGTATGTCCCCCACAGAGTGGTGAAAGCAGTCTTAGCTTGATCCTCCTCGGACATCTTGATCTGGTTGTATCCAGCGAACCCATCCACGAAGGACTTTACTTCGAAATTTGACGTGGTGTCAACCAGCATGTCGATGTTAGGCAGTGGGAAATCATCTTTAGGGCTGGCCTTGTTGAGATCCCGAAAATCCACACAGCATCTGACCTTTCCATTGGCCTTGGTGACCGTCACGATTTTGGAGAGCCAAGTCGAGTACTCAATCACTCTGATGAAACCAACTCGGAGCATTTTCTCAATTTCTTCTTTAACTTGCAAGGACCACTCTGGCTTGATCTTGCGCAGCTTCTGTTTGACAGGCTTGGATTCTGGATCCAGGGGAATTCCGTGCTCCACGATCGAGGGATCGAGTCCTGCGGTACGCCCTGGTATGACTGTGCGAACACGTCAACATACTCTCTGAGGAGGCTTATCGTGGCTTCTTTTCTCGCATCGGCGAAGAAACCGCCCACTTGTGTCTCTTTAGTCTCTTGCACTGACCCCAGGTTCTCTTTGGTCATAACCACTTCGGCAGCTTGGGCCCGGTTGTCCTCTTGGTCAACTACACGCTTGAGAACTTCTTTAATGTATTGTTCATTTAATGTGTCTGCTTCTTTATCAATTGATTCGTTATTAATGTCTTTTAAGTTGTTTGTTAACTTATCAGTTGTTAAAGTGGCAATGAGGGATACTCCGAAAGGTCGACTTTTCATTAAACGAGAACGGAAATACATGGTTGGCTACATTATCATAATCTTCCTGCGTAAGGCCGTTGGATGACTCGAGGACTCGGACTCGACAAGGATCGACTCGCAGGGTTTGAGATCGGGTTTAGAGATGTGGCGGGCCCAGCCTTGTCTTCCATTTCGTCCGGCTTGCCCTAGGTCCGGTGAAAGTTACCCAATTTTTCAGTGGCATTGCTGGATGCTTGATGAGGGTTCGGGGGTCGAGAGGCTTGGCTTCTGCTGTCCCAATCATAGCGATCATACTGCTTTCGGAGCCCAGGTCAATTAGGTTTGGCACCTCCATGACTTCTTCAAAAAGACTCTGTAGAGCTGGTCCACTGAGAGCGTCCTCTATAAATTCTGGTTCCTTCTGCTTTGGAGCTACTGTCTCGAAGGAGGCCTCGGCGTCTGATCCGAACAATCTGTTTCCCATGAAGAGTGCCTTGAGTTGCTCTTCCGTATCTGGGATACCCTTGAATGTGTACTCGTGCTGGACTGTGGTGGCAGTTGGTCCAGTTAGAGCTGTGATGTCGAGGAACGCTCCCCTAATCGGATTGGCCTTGAGCCCTCTGAAACGCTTGAGGTCCCGTGCTAGCTGTTCCATCCTTTTTGTAGTCTCGATGCTGACTATCCCTGCTTCTTTCTCATCTTCATCAGTTCCACTGTCGGTCCCCTTAGTTCTGCTGTCGGTTCCACTGTCGGTCCCCTCAGTTCTGCTGTCGGTTCCCTTGGTGAAGTAATGAGCGAGGTCGAAACTGTAAGGTCGGAGGTTGGGTGTGCCGTCGGAGGTTCCCCTTTTGCGGGCTGCTACCTTGGTGTGGGCGAGCCTTTTGTTTTCCCTAATGTCAGCCGGTGTTGGCACATAGCTAAGCCCCTGGACCGTGGGGTGGTCCTTGACTTCGATGACTTGGTGTTGGCCTTGTAACCTTTTGCCGAGCCCGAGTCCTGGGATGAAGTTCATGAGTTTCATCATCTTCATGGCAGGAGGGATCTTGTCGTGAGATAGTGGAAGGTCCATGTTGCATATTTGGATCTTGGAGGTCTCCAGAGTGAATCCAGTTAATGCCATGTCGTCATTATGCTTGATTTCTAACACTGTGATGTCATTGGTGCTGGTCCCCTCGGTGGTGACGCTGTCCCCGTAGACTGTGGTTAGCTCGTTGCCTTGCATGAACTTGAGGCACTGATGAAGGGTGGATGCCACGCCATTTATCTGATGCAGCCAGGGATGCCCCAGGATGGCTGTGAAAGTGATTGGAATGTCCAACACTTGGAATTCGGTGGGGATCATCCGCTTGCCGAACCAAATATTAAGAGTAGCAACCCCGAGAACTGTACGGGAAGTAGAGTCATAGGCCTTGACAGTGTGGACTGAAGGCTTCAGATCTGTGGGCTTGATGTCAAGCAGGTCCATCATCTTGGCGGGCAAGACATTCATTCCGGAACCTCCGTCTACCAACACGCGGGGAAGGCGACGCTCGTCTAACTGGACTGTGATGTAGAGTGGCTCATTGTGATCAGCCCCAAATTTTGGAAGGTCCAAATCTGTGAAGGTAATAATTTTGCCGTAGTGAATGTTGCCGATCATCTGAATGACTTCGTCTGGGGTTGCGTCCACGAGGACCATGGTACGGGCCAGACTTTCCTCTAGCTTGAGCTTGTGAGGATATGAGGATGTGAGCAGGGACCAAAGGGAAATGTTCGCCTGGGTTTGCTTGAGCTGAGTGAGGATCGGGTCCTCTTTCACGGAACTTGCGTCCTCGGGCAGGCCGGGTTACGGTTCTGGCTCCGCTGGCTTTTTAGTGGCCTTAGGTGGTAATGCATGGATTTGACCCGATCGGGTTAGAACGCTGACATCAGGCTTGGTCCCTTCTGAACAGGCCGTTCTGAGTTGAGCCATAGTTAGAGGAGGATTCCTCGTAGTGTAGGGCCATATGTCTTCCCTCAATTCATTGATTGTAGATGTGTTCCCGGGGGCTTCGGCAGCTTTCCAGATTCTGTCCCAGGATACTGGTTTGGGTGCCTCTGCGGGGAGGTAGTTTATGGTTTGCCGCAGCTGTTCGAACGTCAATGCGCAACAGTGGTTGCAGCGTGAGCCGAATCGTGCGTTCTTCGACCCTCCGAGGGAGGCTGGAGAGTTCTTGGTTCAGACGAACAGTCTCCTTAATCTCTTCACGGTATACCGCACTCCTTTCCTTCTTGCTGAGCATGCTCAGGGCATTCTGGAGTTGGGTCTGGCGATACTCATGGTTTGCTAATTTTCCTCCACTCTTGGCCCAGATCAACTTTCTTGCAGTAGAGCCTGCGTCGAGAGTTAGCGCCTGCGTTTCTTCCCATGTGAGAATAGCTAGTGCTTCTTTGAACTGCGTGCGGCAGTCTAGGTAAACCTCCATCGGGGAAAGTTTTCCCTTCTGTTTTATCTGAGTGGCGGGTATGTCAGAAGGTGAATACACGGCTTCCCGAACGTCTGCCTATGTAACTGGTTGCTGTCCCAGTTGATCGTTTCTGTAAACGAATGCCGCAGTCTGTGGAATCTCCCTGAGTAGTTGTTGGAGATGAATTTCCATCTTTCTTTTGTTTTTAAATAGACCTTCCTCCCTAAGTTGGCCTTTAAGTTTGAGTGCGGAAATGATCCGTCCCCATCCTCCCAGGACCCTTGGGATTCCGGTTTTGTTGACCTCATGCCTGGCTTGGAAGAGAATGGTTTCATCGTCTTCGTTGTCGCTTTCACAGAGAACTTGCTTTCCTCGGGGAGATAAGCGCTGGTATTCGTTCTGTTGTGCCATTCCCTCTCCTAGGTCATTGGGACCGTTGACCACTCTCGTTTGGCAGAGGGGGTTGGATGAGAACAGACGGTAGTCGAGGAAGTTGCCGTGAGCAAAACCCCTGAGGTCGAACAGGTCTAGAGTGGCCTCTAGCTTTCTGTCTGAAGCTGCTTGTGACACTTTAAGGGCTTGGTCCCTGTGGGTCTTTCGAGCTTGGTTTTCGTCCCAGAGACGGTTCTCTTGAGCGGCTAGTTCCATGAGGGCTTTCCTTGCGAGAGCTAAGCAGTCTCCATAGGTGCGCGCCGTCTGACTAGTGTCCAGGACTGTGATTACATCCAAATCTCCGAATGGTGGAAACACTTGGATTACGTTGACGAAGGAAGTCGGGCCGGGACATTCCATGCGGCCTTCCTTGATCTCGACTACCAAGAAGTTTGCCCATATCTGTTTGATTGAACCCACGGGGGTGTTGAACTCTGCGATGTTGACAGTCTCGTGATCCCGTTCGATCGCCAAGTCTATCAGGGCTAGCAGTTTGTTGGCGGGATGTCTGAATCCGTGGCCGTGACGACTGGGAGCAGAATCGAACTGGAGCATGTTGATGCTGAGGTGGTCATTTCCCTCGTTGGAAGCTGACTCTGTCTTGCAAGGAAGACCTTTACAGATGTTTTCGGGGTGGCTGCTGGAAGCGTTCCCGAGGTTGATCTGATTTGTAGCAGGGTAAGGAGCTTTGTCTCCTTCGTTGTTGCCCTTGGCCTTGGCGGCGCTTGTGGCTTTAAGCTTGACTGACGGCACGGGCCGTTTGCCACTGGGGCTAGTAGTCGGAAGTGATGATGAGCTCTGAGCTCGATTAGCCAGGGCCTCGTTTACCATGAGCAGGCAGTCGTCGAGGGTAACTTTGGCATTACAAAATCTGATGATAAGGACCGGATCCTTGGCATCATCGGGATATCTGGAATAGATGATGTTGACGAATTCATCGTCTGTTACTTGATCAGAGGGGTTCTTTGTCGTGTCAACCAGTTGCTTCCAAATGTCGAATAGCTGCCTGTACTGGACGTTGAGCTTGACAATTTCCATGGTGTTGGAGCCCTGGTCGTAGGTGACCTGATCGGAACGGGTGCCGTCCTTGAAACTGAGCATGTGAATGCAGAGATCTGCCCGCGGATCTGCCTCGTCCTCGACTCCGGAGAGTCCTGATTCGTCATCGTCTGACGGCTCAACCCAAACGTAAGGACGCCTCGCGTCCTGCTGCGCTGCTGGAGTTGCTAGGAAAACATCATGCCCTTCGCTGGAGAAGAGGGGTTCAGTGGGCAATTCCTCGTGGAGGACATCCCATACGACGTCCATGCATTCAAGACGAGTATGACGGTGCTTGTTGTCCTTTATTACGAAAATCTCTTCGCCTGGCGGGGCCAGAGAGTTGGCTTGAAGAATGCTGACAAATCTCCGATCGGAGACAGGGGGTTTACGTGCCCGCATCATGGCGATGCTCAGGGTTTCTTTCCAATCTGCCTCCAAATGTTGGAAATGACAATTGAACTTGATGTATCGGACTGCTTCAGGGTCTGCCTGCTCGAGTACGTTGACGTAGTTAGCATCTCCAGACTCTGAGGGATTCTGATGAGATTTGCCCTGATTGTCCCTTGGTCGACTTGAAGGAGGTAGCCCTGGTGCCTGACTGCGGGCACGCTTGGCTACTGTCTCAGCTTCGTTTCCTATGAGGAAACTGTCCCCTCTGATGACTTCAAGATCTCCCTGCCGGTTAATGAACTTGACGCATTGATGGAGAGTGGAGGCTATGGCTTTCATGTGATGTGGCCAAGGGCGTCCCAACAGAGCTGTGAATTCGGATGGAATGTCCATCACGTGGAATTTTGCTGGCACCATTTGGGTTTCGAACCAGAGTTCCAGAGTCACCGTCCCCAGGATGGGACGAGACGTGCTGTCGTAGGCCTTGATAGTCCGGGTAGACGGAATCAAGTGGCTTTCATTGATGCGCAGGGCTTGCATCATGCTGAGAGGGAGGACGTTCACGGATGACCCGTTATCCACCAATACTTCGGGGAGTGTTATGGTGTTGAGCTTGAGAGTGATGTACAGAGCTTCATTGTGCCCTGAGGCATCCCTCGGTAAGTCTTCGTCACAGAACGTGATCATACTGCCATACAGTCGAGAATCGTAGATTTGGTCTCTATCCGGAGAAGGAGAGTCATCAAGCCATCCGTTTCCTGTCTTCCTCTTGCGAGGTAAAGCCTTTGTTGGAGCCTCGGGATTGTGTTGAGGCCGTTTGTGGCGGTTGCCGCCCTTGGTTAGCACGTTGATTGAGTGCGAGTGCCAAGCTGACTTTGATCTTCCTTTGCTGGTCCGGGCTCTGAAGCTGGACAAATTGAATTCGGGCCGATCCCGCGGGGTTAGGCTTCGACCGCAAGCAAGATTACCAAGATCCGAGGTATTCCGGTGTCCCAAGGTCCGAACTCCGGTGTCGCTAGAACTTTTCGGCTTTCCCACCCTTATCTCGCTCTAAAGCCGTACGGGCCCGGGAGGAGGGAGGACTGGCTGGAGTAGAGTACGTAGTAGTCAAACCTCCCGGATGGCTCTCCGAGTGTCCCCACACTGGTGTCTCCAGCTTCATATCTTTCTCTCAGTTTCTATTGAGAGGACTTCTTCTTCTGTTTTCTCGGAGGATTGCTCCGGACCATATATGGGACTCGTACCTGTGCAAAGTGAGCGGAGCCACAAACATCGTAACTGATGTGGACATTTGATGAGGACCCGGCTGGAAGAGGCGGAGGAACTGGCTCTGCGGCAATCTTCTTGGGCACCCACTTAATGGAATTCACACTGTTGTTGTTGTTCGGAAAAGGGTTTCCGACTATATTGGGCCCACGGGGGCGCTCCAACTTTCCTTCCTCTATTAAGTTCTGGATTTCGTATCGTAACCCCACGCAGTTGTCGGTGGTATGGCCGTGATATCGATGGAAGGCGCAAGATTTGCTCTTGTCGCATTGACTACGGGATTCTTGGGTTTGTAATTTGCAACGGGTTTAAGGAGACCTTCCTTGATTAACCCTCCAAAGATCTTGCTTAGTGGCATATCCAACTTGTCGAAGTGTACGGCGCATCGCTTCAAGTGGAGTTGTTGTTTTGTGGACTCGGGTTTCGTTACCCGACTACCGTCCCCGATGGATGTAGTTGACAGACGTATCTTTCCCTTTGTCGGAGCCGATGCGGGATTGAATGCAACCGCCGAGCCAGACGTATGGGCCGTGCAAGAGCCAACTTTTCCTTAAGATCCTTCTCGAACCGTGAGCCGGCATTGACCATGGCCGGAGATCTCGGGAAGAAATGATGACTGATGAGAGTTCTGATGGACGGTCTTAAGCAGGACTTGAAGATCCGCATCTGTTCATCCTTGGAGAGTGGCTCCATGATCTCGGAGAGTTTCCAACTCCACCTCTTGTAGAATTCTCTGACGCTTTCATCCGCTTTCTGCTCAGTGGTGATTAAGTCCTCACGACTCGTTTCCCACTCTAGATTGGATCTGTACCGCTCTAGGAAGATGTTACTGATCTGATCCCATGTGTGGCGATCCGCAGGCTTGACTCTTAGAAACCATCGTAACGCTGAACTCTTGAGCGTATGCTGGAAGTGGTCGGCCATTTGTTGGAGGGTTGCTCCTTTCGCTCTCATGCCGAGAACGTAGGTTTCGACATGCGTTTGAGGACATTCGGTTCCGTCGAATCGGTCCATCTCCGGCATTCTGAACTTGGCAGGGAGAGGCATGACCATTCTCGGATCTATGGATTTGAGCGTTTCCTGCTTTGAGCTGCTCATGGTGGCTTTCAGGTCTTTCATCTGTTCGACCATCCAGGCTAAGGTTGGGTCTAGTGGTGGACTTTGAGGCTCTGCACCGGGTTCTACCATGTGAGCGGTAGTGATTGGAGGTGGAAGGCTTGATATATGCGAATATATGGGGGCCTTCTCTGAACTGTATCGGGGTTTGTCCCCAGTGTTTTGGGATTCGTGTATAGGCAATGGGATGAACCCAGGAGGGTATTAAAGGATATTGGCATCTGTCTGAGATGGTCCAGCGGTGCGCTGGTGGTATTGAGTGATGGGAGTAGCACTGGCCTGGCCATATACGACAGGGTTGCCCTGAGAGGTGGCAACGTGAAGCCTAGGTCGGTTATTTCCTTGGTTCGAAGGCATCCCGTAAGTTGGCGGGGGAGGAACCTGGTTGAAGGTTTGAGGAGCTGGTTTCGGGGAATCGTCATCCTCGACCAGGACAAAAGTACCGTCTGACTGGGGGATAGCTGCTATACCTCGCTCATTCAGAAGCTGTACCACGAAATTCCCGCCGATCTTCTTCGCCTCTTGTGAACCTCACAAGCCCGGATGGCTTCTTCCAAAGTCATATCTGTTACCGGTGGCGGGGGTCCTTCCCCGTCACCATTTCTCGGTGAGCTCGACATGTCGGAAATTCGCCGAGGGAACCGAGGGAACCGAAGAACCGCTCGACGCCGCCGTAATCGTGATTCTGGCGAGGCGCTGACCCGGAAATCTGAACAACTTTCTGCTCGCTGCAGGGAACGAAAGGCAGGGTTTAGGCTTCGGAAAAGGGTATTTGGCTCAAGGTTTCGGGCTTGTGCAATGTGCAGTTACCGATTAACGTTTACTTAAAACGTATTTTCTCAGAGTCCTAATCGGTTGGAAAAGAGCATGTCTTCTTTTTTGCAACTAACCCTAGAGCTCTGATCAGTGGATCTCATCACTACGCTTATAAGCCCCTCGTTTCCATTTGTATATCATCTTTCTCGGGACGGACTATCCCGAGCGAGGTCCTATAAGGCAAGCGAGTTCCACCGACAAAAGAAAAAGTGAACTTAAGGCTAGCTGATCACGCAAACTTCCAACGTATGTGACGCATGGGCCACAGTCGAAGTCAACGTCCTTAAGTTAAGACGGGGATCGTGCCAAAATTTCGGCATGACCTCTCTTGACTCGCTTGTGCGAGGGACCTTAGCTTTTGGCGTTGGCCAAGTTGTGGCTGGCACGGTGCATACGGTGAGGGTTTGGTAACACGGTGTCACATTGAACCTTCTGGTATATTTTTCGGCAGAGTTCCGCGTCAAAGTCAAGGCTGAAAAGCTCAAGACTTCGGGTCGGGAACGACCTTCGGTCTCAATCTCTCGAGCTTGACTCGTGGCGGGACCCGGCGTAAAAAACATACACTTAGGCTTTATGACACGTACTAAGCCAAAAACCAACCGGGGTCTTGGAAGAAGTGTGACACAAAGAGTGCATGGCTTACACGGGCTAGGATGGGCTGTTTGGGATGACCCCGTGCGCCCTCGAAAGGTGTCTGGCAGACCAACCGAGGTGCAACTGAACGGTCATCCCGGGTTACGGGTCATAGTGTGCAGTGTACCGAGGCAACCGAGGCAGCAAGTGCACGTGAAGTGCGGTGTACCGAGGCAGCAAGTGCGAGTAGTGTGCGGTCACTAAAATTCTTTTTCTGAGTAAAACAGAGATTTTTTAGAATGTGTCTTAAAGAATTTTGATGCGCAGTTCAAAAGATAGCATGAAAATCAAATATGAATGGGGATGCACAAACATGGTATGATTTTGAAAAGACGAAAACGTAATGCCTTTGAAAAAAACGTTCGAGGTTTAAAGTAACACACGCACACAATATCGAGGAAGGGTAAACGAAAGTTTGACCCACGGAAGGCTTTTTAGAAAACAACGACAGTTTTGAAAAAAGTAACCATATTCCCCGGCGGAGTCGCCAACTGAAATTACCCGGATTTCGCGCGCGGTGAAAGCGGTTGTCTTTCGCGGAGGGTTGGTGTCTGAGACCTCGCTTTTCGGGAAGGAATGAGGAGTCGCCACGCGGTTTTTGTATTTTGAGCCCAAACGTTGAGAAACGGCTTTAGTGAAAATGGTGTCGTTTTTATTGGTAAGAAAAACTTAGGAAAAGGCTTTGAAAACAGGGAGTCATTTTAATTGGTAGCAAAAACGAGTAAAAAGCTATTTGGTACCAGAGATTGTTAGGTTTGGAGGTCACGTTACGTTTCGGGAAGAGTATTACGAGATCACCCGAAACGCCTCGTATGACGAGTCTTTCTACCTTTCTCAAAATCGTGTGTGTGTGTGTATTTGCATTTTGAAATGGGGGCTTGAATGACAAGCTTAATCTTAGTTTGAATGTCAAACGTTGATTGGGTGACTTGTTTGAAAAGGCGAGCGTTTGAATGACAAACGTCGGTTTTTGAGTTTGAAGATGAGCGTTTGGATGCCAAACGTCATTTCGCGCGTTTTGAAAGAGAGTTCGAAGGTCGAACTCCGGTTTTGAACCGAGCATGTCATTGTTAACGATTTTATGGAAAAAACGTATTAAATGATTTTGAATGTCAAAAGCTTGCTTTTAAGTTGGGAGATGAGCGTTTGGATGCCAAACGTCATTTCGCGCGTTTTGAAAGAGAGTTCGAAGGTGGAACTCCGGTTTTGAACCGGGCATTACATTGTTAACGATTTTACGGGAAAAACGTATTAAATGATTTTGCGATCAACGAATCAGGTTGCGACTCGGACTTTGAAAAGTAAATACTATCACGATCCAAACGGGTCGGACTTGTGAATGACAGTATTTAAATGCGGTATCGACGGAATCAAACGATCCGGAATTGTAAAGTACGATCGACGAGCCAAACGACTCGGAATGGTAAAGTTGCATGAAATGTAAATGACGTTCGACGGATCAAACGGTCCGGAATTGTAAATGACATAAATTTAAATGAAGATCGACGGATCAAATAATCCGGAGTTGTAAATGACATAAAAGTAAACGGAATGGGGTCGGAACGCCGTTTTAACCCGAGATTACTTCTCTTACGGGAAGAGAAGAGGATCTAGGGGCTAAAACGTATCGGACCCCGTTAGACGGAGGCGTCTACATTTCAATAACGTCGTCCGAAACGGTTGTAGCGACTGGCGCGTAAATCGAGACGAAACGAGAATTTCAAAGAGAGAGGGAGCTACCTATGGCTAGGGTCGTCTCCTTTGGCTCGGGGGGCGTATACGGGATACGGAAGTGTGTTTGGAACGGTGTTTCGAAGTGGCAGGGGTTGTATTCGATCGAAATATGGAGTTTTCACGCAAAACGAGGTAAAACCGAGGCTCGGGGGGAGGGGAACTCAATTTAGGCCGTGGGGTTTTGAGTGAAAGGGGTGAATTTTTGTTGTTCTTAATGGCATTGACAGCCTTGGTATTTATAGGGTTTAGTCGGGGCTTCACCGGCGAATGCCCTCCGGCGTGAGAATGAGTATTTGTGTTTAGAGAGAGAAATCAATTGACAAGAGTTTAGAGTCAAAATATGTGTTACCAAAATAATGTGAATTATGGCTTATATATATAGGCATAGCATTGTAGAATCCATGTTGAATATGAAGTCGTGTGAGATAAGGTTATAATCCTAGTGGGATTATAACTGTTCACAGTCATTATTTGAGTAGGATTAGATAATGTAGTTTGCGCGTGTGCCTTGAAGGTGATCTCCTCGGCATAAGTCGATTGGTCGGCTTGGTTTGACGTCGAGGAAGTGGAGAGTAAGGATAGGGAAGCCCATTTCCTTGTTGTATTGATGACCGAGGAGGGAGCTTCTCGTCTTTTGATCGGTATTGTTGAATGCCTTGCTCGGCATATGAGATGATGCCTGGTCGGCATGTATAATTGATGTAACTTAGTCATTATTCGCTTTGATATGTATAGGTCGAAATAGTGGAAATGACGAATAAGCAAGACGAGCAAAGGTAGGGAAAGCCTACTCTCTTTGTCGTACTTGAGACTTGTATGAATTATATTTTGGGCCCAATCAATTAGGATTTGCTCGGCCATGATCCACATTCATATCTCGATTTACCGTTCACATGTACTCACTTACTGACAATCGACACTTATTCACAATTTAATTGCGGGCTTCAATTTTAAGAGCCCAACATAGCGGGCATTTAGCGGGCTCGGGCTTGACGGGCCCAAATTTAAAATTACAAATTTCAACTTCAAGATCAAAAGAATTGCCATAAAGTTAACAATTTAACATTACAATATTTGAAGCAGTCCCAAATTTAAAATTACAAATTTCAACTTCAAAAGAAATAAATCCATAAAGTTAATAATTTAACATTATAATATTTTGTTCAATACCAGTTGAAAGCAATAAGTTATTGCTTACAGTAAATCAGTAAATGCCTAGGTTCTGGTTTACTAGTTACTTCCTCAGACCAGTGAGAATATGCAAAAGGTACACTTCTAAGGTACAATGGAATTCTCTTCAAATGTAGACAAGGGTGTAGGATTATGAAGATGTAGAAATATCAATATCAATGATATAATATAGTTATCAATTATACAAGAAACAGTACATAAGAAAAGATTCAGGAATCTAACAGTAAGCTAGCAGAAACATAAATATATTTGAAGATTAGAACCTTTACATATTTTATTAATGTTGGTCTATTACTAAATTAAGTTTACTTTTGCATCGACATTAAGATTTGCAACACTCTCGTTTTATCACATGTTCAGACAAAGATGTAATAATCTCATTAGTTTCAGTTACTTAGTTCCTGCAGAAGGAACAAGTAAATCAGTAAATGCCTAAATGGGTTTTTAGTCTTTTGAAGAATGCGGGCCGGGCCGGGCCTAACGTGCCGAAGAATTATGAAAGCCCGATCTCAGCCCAAATCCCGCGGGCTTTCAATCAGTCAAGCCCAGCAGGGTTGAAAACCTTGTGGGCGCGGGCCTTGCGGGCACAGGCCTTGTGGACTTTGCGGGTCGATGGGCGGGTTTGCACACCTCTAATACTTATAACGCACACCAACACCTATTAACAAGTTTTAAAAATAATAGTTTGATCATTTATAAATTCCAATATACACTTAACGCTTTATAACATCAAACGCACACCAACGGCTAATTCTATTTGCAAGGCATGGGATTGTACAAGACACGTTAATGCCCAAAATACCCTTATGAACAAAAAGTAATTAGAAACTTATCTGGATTTTCTTTTCCTAGCTTTCAATAAGAAAACCAGGAAAACTCAAAAAAAAAAAAAAAAAAAAAAAAAAGAATAAAACAAACGAAGCAAGAAACATCACAATTAAAAATCATCCTTAAACAATTACAATACTGAGGGCAAGGTCCATCAAAATTGAACCAATAGCTACAATTTAAAGGGGGCAAGAATATAACCCCTATACTAGATAAACTGCAAAATAGACGCTTTCTACAATCAAATTTCAGGGGATTAGATTTTTCTTGCACTCTTAAATTTCAATTGATTTCCAACGAACAAATCCTAACCCTAAAACATCGACAGCATATGAAACTGTAACAAAACCCCTTAATTTATGGATGAAAGGAGTGCTGGGATTCAAAAGATTCTTCCTTTTCGTGGTTGATCGTTGCCAGTCGTCGGAATGAACATCGTGTACGAGAGAGAGAATGCTGGTGAGGGATGGAGGGAATGAGAGAAATTGAAGGCTTTTGGTTTATATGGGAGGGTAGTAATGTAATTTCCTGGTGCCTTGCAAGTTGTGTGCCTTGCAAATATGTGTGCCCCACACCAACACCTATTAACAAGTTTTAAAAATAATAGTTTGATCATTTATAAATTCCAATATACACTTAACGCTCTATAACATCAACGTTGACTTTAACAAGCAGACACTTGTTATTTAGAAGACCTACTTTTTTTATGCGTTGAAGAAACTGATTTACTACCGACTCACTTATTTTAAATTTGAATATTTTAAGTAATCATAAGAAATACTTAATATTATTTGTATTTATTTTTTAAAAATATACTCTCTATTTTATTGATGAAAATTTTATTTGTCAATAATATTAAATTTTAGTTAAAATTATCGAGTTGGTCTTATAAAAAACTAGTTTTTTCTTAAGATAAGGAAAAACGTGTTTTCCAAAGCGCTGTTCAAAATAAACGGTAGCAATTTTGTAATTACTGGCAACCATGTTCAAAATAAACAGTGGCATTTTTGTAATTACTGGCAACCATGATAAATGCCAGTGTTAATATTACAAATGACCAGTGATTTCATACTGGCATTTTATAAACATGAAACTAGCACTTTTTACACGAGCACTTTTATATACATGAACTGGCACTCTTCATACTGGCACTCTGTTACACTAACACTGGCACTTTGTTACACTAATATTTTTGCTGGCTCTCAAAAATACAAGCACTAGCATTCAAAAATACATGGACTGGCATTTGAAAACACATTTACTGGCACTCAAAAATGCATATACTGGCACTCAAAAACACTGATAATTATTTTTGCTGATATTCAAAAAAACATGAACTGGCATTCAAAAAAACATGGACTGGCATTCAAAATTACAAGAACTGGCATTCAAAATTACATGAACTGGCATTCAAAAATACATGAACTGGCATTCAAAATTACATAAACTGGCATTCAAAATTACATGAACTGGCATTGAAAAATATATAAACTGTCTGATGGCTCTCAAAAAACACAAACACTGGCACTCATAAAAACATATACTGGCACTTCAAAATAACCTACACTGGCATTCAAAATCAGGTAGGCTGGCACTCAAATTCCCATCTGATTTGTTCTGCACAACGGGTTGTACTGGCAATCCAAAACACATAAACTGGCACTCGAATTAAAATGAACTGGCATTCAAATTAAAATAAACTGGCACTCAAATTAAAATCCCTTATTCTCGTCAATGAAATCTGCGCGGTCGAACGTGATGGTCTACCCACACTCTCCTCCTTCCAGAAATGGAAGATAATTGTTGAAAATTGCCACGCCTTGGAGGTCAATCGGAGTTTGAGTCAGTGTCGCCGTCAATGGGATTCGTTACTTGCTGACTACAACAAAATCAAGTGCTGCCAGGATGATCCTAGGTCAAAATCGAGGAAGAAATTGGAATTGAAGGGGAATTGGGTCGCCGTATGAAATGGAACTCACCATTGTCGCTGCTGCTACTTTCGCCGCCGCCGGAAAACGTGAGGTCAGGGATAAGAAATAGAGGGAAAGAGAATGGTGAGGAATTGAGGGACGATTAAGAGAGGGTTGTGTTAGGTTTCCGGTGAGGAAGAAGCGGTTAGGGAGAGCGAATTGGTGTAGAGAGAATCCATTAGAGAGCAAGGGCTGGTGAGGTGAGGACGCCATTGATGCCGATTAGAGAGAGAGAGCGAGCTCTCTGTTCACCGTTTACGTCTAGTGAGAGAAAGTGTGTGAGGAATAAGGCGAACTTTTATATACGATTGAAAAACCCGTTTTTTCAATTGTTTAGAAAAAAACGCGTTTTTTACAAGTTTTTGACAAAATTATCTGGATTAAAATTTAAAGCTTGATATTTAACAAGGAAAGACCAATTCATAAATTAACTAACACTACGCTACTTAACATTACAACTTATATTTAACACTATCACTTGTCTTTTTTTTTTTTTTAACAAATGTTAAAAATATTAGTTTGAATGTTAATTAGTGGCAGTTTGTATGTTTGTAAGTGTTATTTTGAGTATTTGACAATTTATAATATTATAATCAGGTTTATATGATATTAGAACTGACACTTAAAAAAACCCATTTTTTATACTCCATCCTCCCAATCTAAATGTTCCAAAGCGGGTTCGGCACGAAAATTAAGGAATAAATATAAATAATGTAAAAATTGTATAGTGAAATAAATGTTGTGAGTATGAAAGTGATGTAGGAAAGAGAAGTGGGGTAGGAAATAGTTAGTGGATATTTATTGTGAGTATGACAAGTGGGTCCCACAAATAAAAAAGTAATAATTTTTTTTTCTTTTTTGAATTGGAACATTTTAAATGAGACACCCAAAAAGGAAAGTTGAGACATTTGTAGTGTGACGGAGGAGGGAGTATGTGAGTGTAAAACATGTTTTTAATAAAATGGACTCAATTTCATTTGAGGCCTTTAAAAAAAAAAAAAAAAAAATATATATATATATATATATATATATATATATATATATATATATTGAAGTTGGTGAGGAGGCTTAAAGATTCGCCACGTAGACATGTTTAGGTAAACTCTTGCTTTTGGAGAAGCCACATCATCACCATTCCAAAATCTAAAGACTCTTGATATTCTCCTTATTAGCTAATACTAATAGTTATTATATAGGTTAACTATTACTATTAATAGTATTAGTTAACTATAATAGTTACTATATAAGTTAACTATTATTATTAATTGTATTAGTTAACTATAATAGTTACTATATATGTTAACTATCACTATTAATAGTATTAGTTAACTATATAGTTACTATTTAAGTTAACTATTACTAGTAATAATATTAGTTAATTATAATACTTACAATATATGTTAAATATTACTATTAACTAGTACTACACCCGTGCGTTAAACGCACGACAAAAAACATTTACAAATCGCAGGAACAAAATCAAAAAATTATTATAACTATAAGGTTTAGATGTCTTGGGACAAATTTAACCTCCAATAAGATAATTATTGTTCAAAAGATGTCTTAGTGCCAATAGAAGTTTGATTTTGATCACAAAAAAATAATTACTAAAATAAATAAATGAATATGTGTAATTTTTATTTGTATATAATATTGATCAAATTAAATAAAACAAAAGAAGTTTTTAATTGTAATCCCGTGAATCTATTATCTTAACCAATCAACACCCGAATTTGAAGATGGAATACAGAATCGACCGGTAGTATAAAAACTTGCTCGAGTGGGAACATACCCGGGCAAGATCAAGCAATTGGGTAGCAATGTGCTTCCTCCTCATAGCCGGTGAAACCCGGATGGCTCGGATCCCACAAGCAGCGGCTACGGCTTCCTTGTCAAGAAATATAGCTCCGTGACATTCTCTCGCAAGTATTGCATCGCACCACAAATGGGAGATGTTCTTGTTGCACTTTCCCTTTGGAATTTAATATCTTCAGAGCGTAGTACAACCGTATTAGCCTAGCTCACGATATCATCGGTGCCATCGGGGCTTTGTGGAGTGAATGAGTTTGAAAAAACTCGGTAGGCCTTCTTTATGGGCTCTGCCACTAGACACCCAACAATTCTCTGATTTAAAATAAATAGGTACACCTGGCGCGATAATAAGAAACGGATTGCTGAGAATTCAACTCATCCAAGTTGACACTATACATAACCAAATAAAGGAAAGTGGCGGAAGGATTCTTTTGAAAGGGGGAAAATCATTTTTAATAAAATTGCACTAACTAAAAGGGGGGGGGGACATTATTGTTGTATTTTTTGTTGACATGAATGGAGGCATTTTGCACTAAAACCTCGAAGTGTAATAACATTTTGCAAAATTTATACTACTAAAATGTTACTTCCTCCGTCTCATTTATATTGGCCACATTGGTCAACACAAGTGAACTTTAAACAAACATTAATGTCAATCTAATCATCCTTATGAAATTTTATAAATTGTTATAAATGTATCACTTAGTAATTTATCAATAATAATTTTTAGAATTTCATTATAATTAGATTGACATTAATGTTTGGTCAAAATTTACTTGTGTTGACGAATGTGGCCAATATAAATGGGACGGAGGGAGTAATTTTTTAGGATCAAATGGGGGCAGCTGCCCCCATAAGCCATAAACTGTAAGCAATTGTAACAGAACTTACAAATAAGAATACTACATCATCAATCCCTCTAATTAGAGGAGGCTCAGGAAACCAGACAACACGATGAAACACTAGCAGTGCCTTTCAAATAGATTCATATGCAATTAGTATTAAAGGAAAAAAAAAGCCACTCTTGTAATAGATCACGGCATTAATAAATAAAAAATCATTTTTTTTAAAGTAATATTATCAGAGCGGAAGTATCTCACTGCAGACCCTAACATACAGGAACTAATTAAAGAGTTACAACAAACTCTTAATTTTTACAACAAACTCTTAAAGAGTATTCCAGCACTTGTACACGCTAGGCTTGACTCACCACCTCCCCTATATACTTTACATTTCAATTGACCATTGAAATTAACAGAAGAACATACACATAACAACAGAGGTTTAATGTGTTTTGAACTCAAAACTTAAGCTCACTATAAGATAAAATAAGCAAGCCCATATATGTCTCCTCATACTGTTCATCAAACTTCCTGTTGGACGAAAATCTACAAAAAGAAAAGGGTGTAAATTAACAAATAATTGGAGGAAGGAGCGTTAACTAAAGAGCGTTGGAGCTCGAGTTCGAAATTGGCAAAAGGCTCGGGGCAAAAACAGATACCATGTGAATTATTTGCTACTACACCATTCTAATGCGGATATATAAACAATATTCTACTAACTTTTCAAAGGTTCGGGATTAGGTGTTTAATATCTTGAAAGTGTGGATATTAGAACACTAACCTTGCAAAATAATGCAACCAATTAAGGGATTTCGAGGGAGGAAGAGAATTCGATCGAGGCGTGTTTATATCACCATGTTCCATAACCACTTCCCTAAGAACATGCATCTTTGTTTCATACTTTCATGCATGAAAACTTCAAAAAAAATCATTGACTCTGATTTTCAGAAAAGACTATATAATAGCTTTCTGATGCATGTTCTAGTGATCTAATCTTTGCCCATATAACATAATTTAGTAATATGTAGCTTTCATTCTTGGCTCATTATATAGCTTCTTATTATCAGAAAGGACTGTATAATAGTTTTCTGCTGCATTTTCTAGTGATCTAATCTTTGCCCCTATAACATAATTTAGTAATATGAGCATGTTGTCATATGTTACTAAGGTATAAACAACTTGATTTGGGAAACTGAGAAAACTTAAGCGATAAAACTCCTCTGAAGAGCCCTTTTGTATTTGCAGAATTTCTTGCCTGAATACCTCAGTTCCTGAATGATTCCGTTAATCCATGAAAAATGTAGGAAAAAATAAAATAAAAAGAAAACTCGAAATGAGGAAAATAAGAAAATAGGGCCCTAGAAGAGCATACCTGAAGAACACCAAGTTGGAATTCAGTTAGTAGTTGGTACATCTGTGCTTTCTTGTTCCACCCTTGACTTTCTGACTCGGTATATGCTTCAAGCTCTTTTACCTTTTTCTTAGATTCTATCAAATAGTTTAAAACTTCCTTCAATCTCTCCTCGAGCTCTTGCTGAGTATTCTTTGAATTTGTTTCCATTTGAGAGCTCCACTGGTCTTGTGCTTTCCTAGCTATTTCTAGCTCTTGTTTCAGGGAAGAAATTTCATTCTCAAAATTTTCTTTCTCTTTCATCATACTTTCTCTCTCTTTCAGCATACTTTCTTTCTCTTTCATCATACTTTCTTTCTCTTTCATCATTTTCTCCAAATCATTCTCCTCGATTTTCCTCGTCTCATCAACCTTCATGTTCTCATTCTGGTTTTGTTCCTTTATTTCCCTTTGTACCAAAAAAAAAACACGAAAATAAGTAAAAATGAAGTTTATTCAAAACCACATGCTCAAGTGAGTATATTTACCTTTATTGTTGGTTGTAGTTTATTCATAACCACCTCAGGCTCTTCATTAGTACCAGTACGAGCGCTTCAAGAACTCTAATTCTCGACTGATATTTCTCCTCACGAGCCTTGAAAAGATTGTTTTTCTGCAGGCAATATTGAATGATGTGCTTAGTGAATAATGATTCATAAAATACATAACAAATTACGCTTATTATGCATCATACAGTTCTTAAGTGATCTGCTTGAGTAGAAATACACCTCTCAATTTCTTGCACCACTTTTCCCATTAGGCACACGACACGCTGAGAAAAAATAAAAATAAAATATTTTTAGCATCAAATAATATAGATATAAACCAACTAAAATGGTTCGCTTTAACCGGAAAAATATAGACCTAAATCATTCATACATGAGGCATTTCGCCATTTTTCCTGTCGATGCTTTCATCAAGAATCCCATTTACCATACTCAAAAGTGGCTTTCATCAAGAATCCCATTTACCATACTCGAAAGTGACTGCATTGGGACAAGCTGCACACCAAGAATGGAATTTAAACAGTAAAAAGTAAATAAAAATTGCTCCCTCCATCCCAAAATAAATGTCCGAAAAATGTCCAAATTTACTCTTGATTTGATCAAGAGCAAATTTGAATGTTTTTAGAACATTCATTTTGGGACGGATGGAATACCACATATAGAAATTAATATTAAGAACTTAAAGGTGAACGTGCAGGGGTGGAAAAAGAAGGAAAAAGAAATGTACATCAAAACTGTTGGATTTCATCATTTCTGAGAGTTTCGATGTAGGAAGATCTGCAAATCCCCCTTGTTTCATCTTAAAACACTTCTTGGAGACAATTCTCCTGATGGAGAATTAATGTTTGTTGTAGGTTAAAAAACATCGCCATTAGTCGATGAACATCTGTTGTTGAATCTTCGATGTTTTCTTCCTTGGCGATCCATTTTAAGAACTCAATATGAAACACTATGTTGGGTTCATTTGGCTGAAAAATTAGCGATTAATTACACACACAAAGACCACTGCCAACCAACTTAATGTATAAATATTGAAAACTTGAAGATATGAACAGTAGCCAAACCTTGGTGTAGATTATGGGCACCCAAATCTATTAATATTATTTAAGGTGTTGACTACTACCCAGATCAAGAAAAAACCTAAATTAACCAAAATCAATGTAACCAATCAGATATCATTAACCCATCAATGAATGCAGTTCAACAACTAAGCGATTCAGCAACAAATAGATACAAAGAAAATCTCAAAATTGCCCTGATTCCAAAAGAAATACTCACCTCTGCTATAAAACATTTTTGGCAGTCACGCCGGGTGAGCGAAAAGAGAAGAGAGAAGAGAAGAGAGGAGAGAGAGAGAGCGCGGTAGTGACCATGGAAAAAGCGAGAGGCGGCGACAGCAACCATACGCGATGACGCTTGTGGAGGGCGGGGTTGTTTGGGGTAAATGAAGCGAGAGTGAGTGGAGGCTGTAGAGATCCAGAAGAAAGGTGGAGGGGCTGAGAGAGAGAGAGAGAGAGACAGAGAGAGAGAGAGAGGTGGGGTGTTTTTGAAAATTTTGATGGTGGCGTTGCACAGCTGCCCGATGTCTGGCGTGGATGTTTTGGGAAGAGAGAGCGACGAAGAGGGAGAAGAAACAGGGAAGAAATTGTTAATTCGGAATATCAAAGGACTCCAACTTATTTATTTATTGGGGGTAATTTTGGGTGTACAAGTATCTAAATATAAAGGGGTGTATTCAGAAAATGGCATTAAGGGAGAATGAATCTAGTATTTATTTAGTCCAGGTTCTTGTTTGAGTGGGAAATGGGTGGGTGTGCTGAAGTGCTTTGCACTTCAGCCTTTATATAGTTATAGCTCCGCTGACATTCTCTGCAGTTGCATCAGCACCACAAATGGGAGATGTTCTTGTTGCACTTTCCCTTTGGAATTTAATATCTTCAGACTGTAGTACAACTGTATTAGCCTGGCTCCTGATATCATCGGTGCCATCAGGGCTTTGTGGAGTGAATGAGTTTGAATAAACTCGGTAGGCCTTCTTTATGGGCTCTGCCACTAGACACCCAACAATTCTCTGATTTAAAATAAATAGGTACACCTGGCGCAATAATAAGAAACAGATTGCTGAGAATTCAACCCATCTAAGTTGACACTATACATAACCAAATATAGGAAAGTGGCGGAAGGATTTTTTTGAAAGGGGGAAAATCATTTTTAATAAAATTGCACTAACTAAAAGGGGGGGACATTATTGTTGTATTTTTTGTTGACATGAATGGAGGCATTTTGCACTAAAACCTCGAAGTGTAATAACATTTTGCAAAATTTATACTACTAAAATGTTACTTCCTCCGTCTCATTTATATTGGCCACATTGGTCAACACAAGTGAACTTTAAACAAACATTAATGTCAATCTAATCATCCTTATGAAATTTTATAAATTGTTATAAATGTATCACTTAGTAATTTATCAATAATAATTTTTAGAATTTCATTATAATTAGATTGACATTAATGTTTGGTCAAAATTTACTTGTGTTGACGAATGTAGCCAATATAAATGGGACGGAGGGAGTAATTTTTTAGGATCAAATGGGGGCAGCTACCCCCATAAGCCATAAACTGTAAGCAATTGTAACAAAACTTACAAATAAGAATACTACATCATCAATCCCTCTAGTTAGAGGAGGCTCAGGAAACCAGACAACACGATGAAGCACTAGCAGTGCCTTTCTAATAGATCCATATGCAATTAGTATTAAAGGAAAAAAAAAAGCCACTCTTGTAATAGATCACGGCATTAATAAATAAAAAATCATTTTCTTTAAAGTAATATTATCAGAGCAGAAGTATCTCACTGCAGACCCTAACATACAGGAACTAATTAAAGAGTTACAACAAACTCTTAATTTTTACAACAAACTCTTAAAGAGTATTCCAGCACTTGTACACGCTAGGCTTGACTCACCACCTCCCCAATATACTTTACATTTCAATTGACCATTGAAATTAACAGAAGAACATACACATAACAACAGAGGTTTAAAGTGTTTTGGACTCAAAACTTAATCTCACTATAAGATAAAATAAGCAAGCCCATGTATGTCTCCTCATACTGTTCATCAAACTTCCTGTTGGACGAAAATCTACAAAAAGAAAAGGGTGTAAATTAACAAATAATTGGAGGGAGGAGCGTTAACTAAAGAGCGTTGGAGCTCGAGTTCGAAATTGGCAAAAGGCTCGGGGCAAAAACAGATACCATGTGAATTATTTGCTACTACACCATTCTAATGCGGATATATAAACAATATTCTACTAACTTTTCAAAGGTTCGGGATTAGGGGTTTAATATCTTGAAAGTGTGGATATTAGAACACTAACCTTGCAAAATAATGCAACCAATTAAGGGATTTCGAGGGAGGAAGAGAATTCGATCAAGGCGTGTTTATATCACCAGGTTCCATAACCACTTCCCTAAGAACATGCATCTTTGTTTCATACTTTCATGCATGAAAACTTCAAAAAAATTCATTGACTTTGATTTTTAGAAAAGACTATATAATAGCTTTCTGATGCATGTTCTAGTTGTTGGAACATAATGATCCATCAAACCATGAACCGACTCACAACTAGATTAAGAATGAGAGAAAGATGAAGACGGAAGCGTGTACCTGAAGAATCCATGATTGTGTTCTTGATCTTGTTCTTGAATGAAAGAAGAGAGTAGGGAGATAATACTTCTAAATGATAGTGCTCACACTTGTTCTTCTTAGATGAATGAAGAATGTTTTGACTGAATTGTAAATGATGTTAAGTGTCTCTAAATGGCTGATGGATAGCATTTATATAGATAGAGAAGGGGCACTTTATTTAGGGACTACACCCTTTCATAAAGATGATGGTGTGAAGTTACCATTATGCCCATCATTTAATGGTACTTACACCTAATGGAATTCTACATATTTGGTCTATACTTTCACATTATTAAATGATTATAACATATGGAATTAAATAACACATATTATTAATCCATGTTCTAACAATCTCCCACTTGGATTAATATTAATATGTATCTTTTACTAAATAAATTCCTTAATCATTTATAATATGAATGACAACCCTTATGTGCACGTTTATTGTCATCCAACACAATCCCGTCCATTAGTCTTATAAGTATAGGGACTAAAGGGGCAGTCATTGTAATTGATTCGCAACTAAACCCACATTAATCACATATATATATCCAACTAAACGACATAGATTAAGTATAGATATGTAGCCTGGAATATTAATGAATATATATGAAGAACGCATATATATATATATTCTCCAACTAGTCCTACTTAACCAAATGAGATCAATATAAATAATAATAACACAAAGAAATAGATCACAACACAAACTCCCACTGATTTAAGCATTATCAAAAGTCGTTTCACCCATATGAGCAGTATGCTCGTGAAACATCAAAAGAGATTACACTTCACAATATGGATCCAATAACATGGAGTTTGATCCTATAAGTTGTATATCTATTTGTTCATTTTATACTTATTTCTCTTCAACAAGAGACATAACCATAGGATGTCTTTCGACATCTTTGCATCCACTAAAACATAATCGGAATACTTAATGATCTCAAAATGATCCGATTTTATATACATAAGCATGTAGTTTAATGTTTTATAGGTACTTCATCATTCTTTTGGATGCGACTTAATGTTCTTCTTTCCGAATTGCTTTGGTATTGACCAAGCATCCCAATAATAAATACAAGGTCTGTACGAGTACAGACTTGCGCATACATTAAGCTTCCTACTGCCGGTGCATAAGGGATATTTTCCATATACTTGGATTAAAAATTAATTTTAGGACATTTACTTTAAACTGAATTTATCTCCCTTAGAGACATGGGTGTCATGTGGTTTACAATTTTCCATGCTAAACCTTTGTAATACCTTCTCTATATAGCTCTTTTGTGATAATCCTAAAATACCTCGTGAATGATCACGATGAATTTGGATTCCCAATACAAAAGATGCCTTACCAAGATCTTTCATCTCAAATTTGTTTGAGAAATTTCTTAGTTTCTTTTAGAAGGTCCTTATCATTACTAGCAAGAAAAATATCATCAAAATCCACATATAAGACCAAAATAATAAATCTACTCCCACTGAACTTATGGTACACACAATCTTCACCAAGATTCAGTTCAAAGCCAAATGAAAGAATAACTTGGTTAAATTTTAAGTACCATTGACGAGACGCTTGCTTAAGCCCATAAATGGATTTCTTAAGTTTACAAACCAGTTGACTAGT
Source organism: Adenophora triphylla var. japonica (assembly GCA_022495995.1). NCBI lineage: Eukaryota > Viridiplantae > Streptophyta > Magnoliopsida > Asterales > Campanulaceae > Adenophora > Adenophora triphylla. The sequence continues at coordinate 14,549 of JAFEMH010000880.1, read as the reverse complement.
TTGATCCGAACTAGTCACCATTTCTGGTTTCTTCATATAGATAGTTTCCTCAATGTTGCCATTGAGAAAAGCTGTCTTAACATCCATTTGATGAAGCTCAAGATCATAATCTGCCACTAATGCCATAATGATCATAAAAGAGGTTTTAGAAAATACCGGAAAAATATTTCTTTATAATCAATGCCTTCCTTTTGAGTAAATCATTTAGTAACAAGACGTGCCTTATATCTTTTCATATTACCTTGCTAATCCCTTTTGATTTTAAATATCAATTTATAACCAATAGGTTTTACACCTTCAGGCAATGGGACAAGATCCCAAATGTCATCGTCTTTTCATTGATTTTAACTCCTCATTAATGGCATTGATCCACTTATGAGAATTTAGAACTATTAATGGCTTCATGGAAGGTGATTAGATCATCTCTCACTAAACCTAAGGTGTCCTCATTCTCCGCAAGATACATATCATAAATATCCGGAATAACATTTCTTCTTTCTCTAGTAGATCTCCTTAAGGGCACCGGTTCATCCTCATTTTGAGGTTGTTGAATTTCATTATGTCCAACATTTTCATGTTGTCTGTTATTTACGGGAGTCTCTATATTATTTTGAATTGTATGTTCTTTGTTGAATTTCAGGTACAATTACTTGATTTTCAACAGGAACTAAAGTTTGAGGAATAAAGAGTGGTTCCTCTAACTCTTCAAATTCAAAATCATTACTATTTCTCCCACTAATTCAACATCCTCAAGGAACCTAACATTGTCAGTCTCGAAAAATGTTCTAGTTTTCGGGTCATAAAATTTATATCCCCTAGATCTCTCGGCATACCCTACAAAATAGCTACTAACAGTATTAAGGTCCAGTTTGCCCTCATTAGGCCTATAAGGTCTAGCTTCTGCTGGACACCCCCATACATGAAGATGATTTAAGGACGGTTTCTTATTCGTCCATAACTCATAAGGGGTTTTTTTTTCGGTAGCTTTTTGAAGGTGCTCTATTGAGAATATAAGCTGCGGTTTTTAATGCTTCGCCCATAATGAGTGAGGTAAAGAAGTACAAGAAAACATACTTCTTACCATATCCTTAAGGATTCTATTATGTCTCTCCAATACACTATGCTAGGTTTACCTGGCATGGTGTAGTGAGGGACAATCCTACACTCTTCAAAAATAGCGAGTATAAAGGACCCGGACGTTATTCACCCAATACGTTATACCGTCCGTAGTTTTCACTACTATGATCGAATTTAACGTTCTTAATAGTCTTTCTTATGCCTTAAAAGACTTGAAAACGTCCAATGATTGAAACTTTTACATGAAGAAAATAATGTATCCATAACGAGAGTAATCATCCATGAACGTAATGAAATATTGTTGACCATTCCATGAAGGATTAATGAATGGTCCACAAATGTCCATATGAATTAATTCCAAGACGTTTGATACTCTCAAAGATCCTATTTCCTTTAATGTTTGTAAATTTATTCTTTAAAACACTTAATGCAAAAGTTTTATCCGGAGTATCAAGTTGTTTTAGGATTCTCTCCGACATAAGCTTTATCAATTCTCCCTTTGGAGATATGACCCAAACGCCTATGCCATAGAATACAATAATTTTCACTTGATAACTTTTGCTTAGTGCCTTTAGTTTTGATTTCATTATTATGGGACTCATTCATTTTCTTGACTGTGTCAAGTAAATTAAGATTATCGATATATGACAAAGTACTAGTACCGACAAATTTGAAATTTAAAATAAAGATCACATTTATTATTCCCAAAAGAACAAGAGTAACCTTCCTTGTCCAAAATTGTGATAGCTATTAAATTCCATCAAAAGATGGTACAATTAATGTATTATTTAATACAAAATAATAGCCAGTACTTATCATTAATCTAAAAGTCCCTATGCCTATAACTTCAACCGGATTTCCAGCTTCCATATAGATGTATTTCTCATCTTCACTGGGGATTCGGTAATTCAGGCAACCCTGCATACATGAACTAATGTGAGTTGTTACACCAAATACAACCACTATGTATATTAAGGAATTGAAACCAAATTTGCCTTAGTACAAACAAGACCAAATGACATACCATCTGAATTCCGCCATTCACGATACTTATGGTAGTCGTTCTTCATGCGAGTAAGGTCCTTGCAAAAGAAGCATTTCTTGACTTTATGATCTTTAAATGATCCCTTATGCTTCTTACTTGCAACCGCAATTTCCTTCCCTCTTCTCTTAATCCCACGAGAAGAAGTAAATCTTTGAGTGAGTACTTTCTAATTTGAGATATTTCATCCTATCTTCCTCTAATGTCATATGTGAAAGTAATCCATTAATATTCCACTTTTTCTTTTGACATTTATAGGTCACTTCAAAAGGACCAAATTGAGGAGGAAGATAGATCAAAACTAAGTGCACGAGCAAATCTTCCGAAATCTCTAACTTAAGTGCCGTTAGTTTGATCGAAAGATGAAATAATTCAATAATGTACTCCCTAAGATTTTCTTCACCCTTGTATCGAATGGAAACAAGTTTCCACAAGAATTCAAGAAAAATCTCAGCACTTTCGATCTCAGAGACATTGTCAAAAAATGTCTCTGAAACTGCATTTTCCATGATCATTAGACTCACGCGGTTGGACCGTTCCCATTGCTCAATATTTTTCCGTTCTATAACGGTATTTCCTTTAGTGAGAGCAACGGGACTTGATTCCCCTAATGCGTGATCGATGTCCATATTGCCTAAGATCATCGTTATATTATTTTTCCAAGTTTTAAGTTTAGTCCCAGTAAGCAAAGGTGCATCATTTATAGCGGTGAGTTACGGATGAAGCATTAATCAAATGCGAAGGAGAAGAACAAGAATGAAACAAAACATATATAAGAAACTACATAATGATTAATTATATCAAATGAATTTCATCAAAATAAAAGATAATCAACATGACATCAAGACTAATCTTTGGATTGCGAATTGACTCACAATTTGATTTATCTTAAGGTAAACAAATAGCTTAAACAACACACTTTAAATACTTGCCTTCCTTTGGGGTTTGGATCAAGTACAAAAAAAGTGTCCTAAAGTTTAAGGTACTTGTTCCCCGGCAATAAAGAATATAAACAATTCACTTTAAACACCCGCCTTCCTTTGGGATGGTTCACAGCATTTAAAATGATCAAAAGTTTAGTTCAATTATTACCCCATGAATGTAAATACTTAGTCAATAACAAGGTCTCCTTTGGGAAACAAGCATGTTATCACATATCAATATTTACATTCATCACTTTAACAAATTTGTATTTAAATAACGTAAATTGCTTTGGCAACAATATTATTTAAACAATGAATAAATTTGTTTAAGCATATAATTAATCATACTTTAGGGCATTTAAGACTTTAAGGTAATTTCTGAAAATATAAAGGTAAACAAACAAGTGAAATGTGTTATTAAAATATAGTATCCTTTTGTTCTACCCGTCCATTCTTAAAGTTTGATAACTCTAAGAACCACCGAAGCGCGACTGGTGTCCAGATACTATAATTTACTAACAAATTTTCACAAAATTCTGGGTAAAACTCAAAAAATCTCTCTTCCCTAGCCAGAGCACGACTCGTGCCCACAAGCACGAATGGGGCACGAGTGGAAATGAATTGCTTGGTTTTAATCAGAACGACTTGGAAGATTGGAAACGAGTCGTGGGCACGAATGACAAAAAGGGCACGACTCGTGCCAAAAGGCACGACTCGTGCCTAATGCCCAGAATCATGAAAAGTCACCATTTAAACGACAGGAATCAAAGGGCACGACTCGTGCCCAATAGCACGACTCGTGCCCACTGTCCAGATTGGTGAAAAGTCATCAGTTTTAACACCCTTTTATGAACAGGTTTGAACCAAATAGAGAGAGCCATACCATACCGCGGGGGGCGTAGCCCCCCGCACCCCCCTTTGTGGTCCGATACCAGTCTATGAACCTTGGGGTAATCTTATATGAACCATTATGCCTCTTGATTTTACCATTATTTCCAGAAATTGAATGAAGTTCTTAATTTAATGGTGACTCAATTTTCAACCAAAGTAAGTAGATCCGCATACTCACAAACCATTTAAAAAATGCGTGGCTATGCATATGAACAAACTCACAACGCATCCAAGGATGGTGGCTATGTTCAAAAAATGGGATAATCTTACATTAATGGTTGAAAGCCTTTTGAGTAAAACCAAAAAATCAGAAATAGAATGAAGTTATGAATATGATACTCTTAGACAAGATGAGTATCATGAACAAGAACAAAACCAAATGAAATCACACAAGGATTACAAATATGAAAGAAATTAAAGCACAAGGCTCAATAATAATTTCAAACTCAATCTAGTATATGAGTAGGCTCTGATACCAATTGTTGGAACATAATGATCCATCAAACCATGAATCGACTCACAACTAGATTAATAATGAGAGGAAGATGAAGACGGAAGCGTGTACCTGAAGAATCCATGATTGTGTTCTTGATCTTGTTCTTGAATGAAAGAAGAGAGTAGGGAGATAATACTTCTAAATGATAGTGCCCACACTTGTTCTTCTTAGATGAATGAAGAATATTTTGACTGAATTGTAAATGATGTTAAGTGTCTCTAAATGGCTGATGGATAGCCTTTATATAGATAGAGAAGGGGCACTTCATTTAGGGACTACACCCTTTCATAAAGATGATGGTGTGAAGTTACCATTATGCCTATCATTTAATGGTACTTACACCTAATGGAATTCTACATATTTGGTCTATACTTTAACATTATTAAATGATTATAACATATGGAATTAAATAACACATATTATTAATCCATGTTCTAACACTAGTAGAGAGAATAGTAAATTTGAAAAGTGTTGTGAGTAGAGAGAAGTGGGTCTCATTTCCATTTTAGTAAAGTGCAGATTATTGTGAAACGTTCAAAAGGGATCTTTTTGCATATTATCGTGGGGCGGAGGGAGTATATATTTTAACTATTACTATTAATAGATTAGCTAATTGTAATAGTTATTATATATGTTAATAATTACTATTAATAATAATAGTTACTATATTAGAAGAACATTACTAATAGACAATATAATTCTACTATTGTAATAGATAGTCATATTCTAATATATATATATATATATATATATATATATATATATATATATATATATATATATATATATATATATATATATATATATATATATATATATATATTAAAAGTCAAGGCGGAAGCATATGGAGGTGCCACGTGGACAAGGTTGCGAAATCTTACGTTTTCGTAAAGCCACATCATGATGAGTTCTAAAATAGTGTGACTTTTCCTTTTTCTTCTATTAGCTAATAGTATTAGCATATATATTAGTTACTATATTAGAAGAACATTATTAATAGACAATATAATTCTACTATTGTAATAGATAGTCATATTCTACTATTAACACTACTAGAGTACTATGTTAATATATATACTAATAGAGAAGAGGTAAGAAAGGTGAATAGTCTACTTTAATTTGATTTTATTACATCAATTATTAAGAGTGGAAGCGAAAAAGACTCGATACTTAATAGTTGAAGAGTTATAAAAGATAATCATTTGTGTATATTAAGAGACACATTATTAGTGGACTAAATACATTTGCTAAATATACTAATAGAGAAGAGGTAAGAAAGGTGAAGAGTTTAAATTAATTTGGTTTTATCTCATCAATTATAAGAGTAGAAGCGGAAAAGACTCAATACTTAATAGTTGAAGAGTTCTACAAGATAATTATTTGTGTATATTAAGAGACACATTAGTGGACTAAATACATTTGCTAAATTTTTCACTTTCCAATTCAAGCCAACTATTTCTCTTTGCCAGCATGATTTGTCATTCCTTTTGTGTTTAACTTATTTTGGTTTTTCATTTGGTTGTTTTTTGATGAAGTACTCAGGAATTTGAAATGAAAGATTAGCAGAGAAGACATTATGCTAAAGTTCATAATTTGTCTGAGAAGGTGAGTCACAAATGCATATATAATGATTGATTAGGAAAAAAAATACTATTTTTTTTTAATTTTCTTCCGATTGAATATAAGCAATGATATTGTTTTGAAGTTATTAACATTTTCTTACTCACATTATTTGTAATATTTTTGCAGATAAGTAGTGGTTGGATCATGCAAAGGCCAACTTAGGGGCCGTTTGGTTCGGTGGAAAAAAAGTGAAGGAATGGAATTGTCAATGGAATTGAATTCCTTAAGAAATTGGAATGGAAAAAAACTGGTCAACCCCCTCCGTTTGGTTGACACAGAATGGAATGGAATTGTCATTCAATTCCTTGGCATATCATGTTTGGTTTGAAAATACAAATTATAGGAATGGAATGAAAGCATATAAAATGACCAATTTACCCTTTTAAAAAAAAATTGGGAGGGGGGTGGGGGGTAGGTAGGGGGTATGCAAAATGAGTAAAAAAAAAAAAATTCGTGGGGGGTGGGTGGGGGGAGGGTAGGCGAAAAAAAAATAAAAAAAAATTTGTGGGGGTGAGGGGGTGGGGGGGTGGGGGTGGAGGGTAGGCAGAAAAAAAAATCGTGGGGGTGGGGGGTGGGGGGGAAGGTAGGCAGAAAAAAAAATTCGGGGGGTGGGGGGTGGGGGCGTGGGGGGTAGGGGTGGTTTGGGTTTAGGGGTATTTTGGTCCAAAAAAAAATTTTTTTTCCATCACCAAGGGAATTCCTCATTCCTTCCAATATTGGAAGGAATGAATTTTCATTCCGTAGGGAATGGAAAAAAAATCATTTCAACGAACCAAACAGGCTGAAGGAATGAAGTCAACGGAATTGACCATTCCATTCCGCCCCGGAATGGCCAATTCCGCCGAACCAAACACCCCCTTAATGTTGTGTTAGATGATTTATATTTCATTTTTGGTGTTACTGGTAAGTTACCTTTGATAAATTATCTTACTTTTTCTTTTGTTTTCATTTCTTTTGTATTATAACATGGTTTTGATCTCTTGGCTTTGATTTTTCATGATTAATTTTTGCATTTTGCCTTTTGATTTTCAATATATTATTTAAGTCATTTTCTGTATTTTGTTTTTTTCACATACTTTTAAGTATTTGCTTTTGTTATTGATTTATAAATTTGGTTGTATATAAACTAATCAAAAGTTTTGACATTTTTTATGTTGCTCGAAAAGTTATTGATGGCAAACTTCAAATTATGTTCAACTGTAATGGAAGATTGAAGGAGAGACTTATCAAGGATACTTGGATAACCTATAACTTCTACACAACATGTATATTTATTTGTATGTTTTGTAAAATATGTGTGTTAAATAAAAATTTCGGTCTATGCAAAAGTGTATCAACTACTACTATATTACTTCTTCCGTCCCAAACCTAATGTTCAAAATAAATTTAAAAATTTTCTTGATAAAAAATAATTCTTTTAAAAAATTAGAGAATTATTTTAGAGCAGAAGTATTACTTTTAAATATTCTTTGTGATCCTAAACTTTAAACTTTAAGTCAATGATCGTTTGTAATTCAATATTTTGTATTGCAGGAGGAAAAGAGAAAGAAGGAGGTCAATTTGTTATTTATTCAAAGTAAAAATTGATATTTATTTAGGTTTGAGACGTAAGTAGTAGGATATGTATAATAGATGCTTGCAAAAGAGATTTGTGGAAAAAATGTCTCTCGAATCACCATATGAATGATCAAGCATGTATAAATATCCACAATGAAAATAATAGCCTTTTGTAATATCATTGTGAAAAAAAAAATCATTTTTTATGTATGTTTTGTAATATCATTTCTGTATTTTTTTTTTTGTGTGTTTTTATATATATGTTGCAAAAACAGTTGAAATATGTTTAGAAGGTTTATCTTTTTTTACCTTATTTTTATCAATGCTAAATATTGTTTTAGGTTATTTGATTGATATAAATATATGATCAATTAGAATGGTAATATAATATAGTATGAATTAGTGAGCATGACGAGTTTTGCAATGGTATATACTTTCTCAATCTCATAAAAGTATTTTTCATTGTCATTTTTGTTTGCCTCAAAAAGATATTTTTATTTTCAAAACTTTAGGTTAAAATCATTAAATTTTTTAAATTTTCAACCAAGGAAAAAAAAAGAGAAGAAAAGAGTTCCAACCAAGGAAGATGAAAGAGGGAGCAATGAAATAGGAATACTAAGTAAATCTTGAAAATAAAAATAAATTGATAAAAATATTAATGATCAAATTAAACTATCACTACATAATGGAATAAAATAGCTTAATGTTAAAGAAACTATTTTGGATTTATACATATTTTCTTAAGTGCTCAATTTGTTCAATAACTTTCTATTTTAATCGTTCAAAATATATAAAGATATAAAATATTTAATTCGCTTTGAAATGTGAGTTGTATTTGCTATTTATAATAGATTACTATACGTAGTCTTTATTGATCCAATTGTCCATTTAAATGTAATTATATCAATAACTTATAACTTGCATGATTATGTTTGCAAAAAATATAAAAGGAGAAAATGAACGTAAACATCTTTCAATTAAAGTCTTTTTCTCTTATGTTTTCAATTGATAGGTATAATGTTATATGTTAATTTATGTCGATTAATATAGCCGGTGGAAACTCAAAACCCAAAAATATATTAAAATTCAAGTTTAATTAAAAATACATTTGTTTAATAAATCTACTATGGTGGCCAAATAAAAAACTTAATAAGCCATAACACCTTTACTAACTAGCGAATCTTTTCAATTTCAATATTTTTTCGTATTCTGGATTGTCTATTTCTCTTCCTATTGAATCACTTAATTTTCCAAAATCTTGACTTTTTATAGTTCTTATGTTAAAAAAAAACTTTTCAAATTCTAAACATTAAAATATATCAATTTATAGCTTTTACCCTCATTCACTTTCTATATTAGCACATTTCCTTGCTTCATTATTAATGTAATACGCAATAAATGTACATATGTACTTGACATGTTGCTTTATTCTTTGTTCAATTTCATTATGTTTTTTTGTTAAGCGAAAGAATTTTTTTAAGTGAATATTGTACCTCCATTAAAGTGGCCATTCATTATTATTGATTGATTTTTGATTTATTTTGTTGATGAAAATTGGTGGACTTTATTAATATTGTCATGTTTATATTTCTTGCAGCAACCTATGTGGATGCTTTTGAGATTGTTGTTGTTCAAAGTTGTAAGATTCATTGTTTTATACTTTGTTTCTTTAAGTTTCTATTTTTTTTTTATGATTTTTTTTAATATTACATATATAACTTTTGTTGGTTGTTACTAATTCTTCTTTATTTAATTGCAAAAACCTTTATACATTCTTTCTTCATTTGACTTGGTTTTAGACATCAAATTTGAAGTAATAAAAATCTGTCCATGAAGCACTATTAAGGGCTACTGTAACTTGCAAAAATTATAGTAAAATAAATACATGAAAATTTTGAGATTTGTAAATTTCAATCTCTTCTTAACCCATGAAAGTATGCTCATAGATATTCACATGATTTTATGTATATTATAAGTATTTATTTTAACCCATCTTGCATGACCATAAAATCTGCCAAAATGTGTTTCAGTTTCAAGACTTAAATATTTTCATGTGTTTAATTGACCAAAACTAATTTTTTGAAGTTGAAAACTGTTAGTTTCATGTATTTTTATGTTATGTACAGCTTTCATGTTTTGAGTTTTTCCATTTTAGTTTGTTTTCATGATTGAATTTGTCAATCTTTTACTAATGTGCTTTATTGCCAGAAACTAACAATACTAATTGATGAGTGAGAGAAGTCAATCATCTATAAAATTAAAATTTAATTTGTATAATAATAATTCATCTTTATAATCAAATATCAATTATCATAATAAATACAAATTATGTAAACAAAAGCTAAAAAAAATTAACGCAATTCTCTTAAATTTATAAGCAAACGTCTTAATTCATATACAATATACTTATATTAAAAAAAAAATATATATATGTTACTTTATTAAATAAAAATATAAAAATAAAATATAAAAAATAGTAAATTAATTTTTTTGTGCAAAGCACGAGTTACCCACTAGTAAATTAATTTGAATAACCAACAAATTAATGACGTCGTTGGAAATATTTTGACGAGTCAAACAGATTCTATAACCGTAACCGACAAATTATATGACGTCTTCTATGAGAAAAAGTTTGCTTTCCGTTTTTGAAAAGAGAATGTCCCAAAATAATTTTCCCCAAAATCTCTATTCGCCATTCCACGCATATTCGTTTCCAATTCCTTTCTCCCTCTTCCACCGCTTCATCTCTCTAGAAAACCCTACAAAAAGCTTCCATAATTTTTCCTCTGAGATCGCTTCAAGCATTCCTATTGCATTTCAGGTTTTTATTTCATTTTTGCACTTCAATTTATGTTGATTTTTTGGAATTATTGTTATTCTTACTCTTTGCATTTGATAATTTGGGCATTTTGATTCCATTTCTTGCATTGAAGTTATTTTCGCTGATGCTGTTGTCATTGCTGTTTAATTTGGATTATAGTGGATGTTATCTTTGATTTGTTGGCAATTAATCATATTTTTTCAGTTTTTAATGTTTTTAAGTTACAAAATTTGATTGAAGATTGTTGTATGATGTTTGTCCTGGCGAAATGGTTGTTCTGAAAGTTTGAGATAGAAATTTGAAAATTGTTCCTAAGAATTCGTTTGCTGAAACAACCTGTTTACCCTACAGAACCTCTGAACCATTTTGATATTCTGTGTTAAATGATAGAAATTGCAAATCTCGAAGAATAATGCGGTGAATCACTTTCATGAAATGTGAGAGTTAGCTGTGAAGAAAGGGTGCTGTAAGTAATTGAGTAGGCTGTATTTTGGTAATGGCTGAAAAAAATAACAGTTGCTCTTGTTTGTGTTAGTGGACAATGGTCTTCCTTCAAATAGATACGACTTTTAGAGTAAATGTGAATTCTGGAGAATAGTCATAATAAGGATTGTGTCATTTCATTTGCACCCCTTGATTCATAAGGTGTTTACAACAACAACAACAACAACAACAACAAAGTCTTAGTCCCAAAATAATTTGGGGTCGGCTAACATGAATCCTTATATGTCATCGTGAAAAAAAAAAAAAATAATAAATAAATAATAATAAAATAAAAATATATAAGATGTTTACATGGATTAAAATTTGGAATCTTGATGAAACTACACAGTCCACATTTGTTGATATTTTTGATCTGATTGTTATTCATGCAGGCATTCTGTCGGATTCTTACTTTGAGATATTTCCCTCTATTGGAGTGGTATAAGTTTCCGTGGGATAGTGTTGCCCCAGAAAATCTGGGAATGCAAAAATAGTTGATTGTTTAGTATGGATCTCAATGGGCGTTCGCCGAAAATCTTTCCCCTGGAAGCTCTTGCCCCATACTATTTCCTGTCCCGGGTTAGTTCATTAGTCGACGGTTCACTGTGCCATTCTAAGTACTTGTTTGCCCCCGGAAATATTGCTCTTCAGGAAACTTTCAATCGTGTTTCAAAGTTTGCTGGTACTGCGCTTTTATGGTTTGCAAGTGTGTCAAATCAAAACATCTGCCGAAAACTACCTGGCAGTTATTATGGTTCTAATTTGAGTAGTTGTAAACCTTCTGCAAAAGCAAACTACATTATTAGTGATGCAAATGATCTCCCAGGATTTATCTGCAATTTTAGATTTAAAGGAATTGGAATCCCAGATTTAATTAGCAAGTTTTCACGGTTTTCTATTGCTCAAATTTGGGGAGAAGTTAAAAAGCTTCAAACATTTCCTGTGCTCTCATTAGCTGGTGTGTTGGTACCTCCTCTTGAGAACCTGTAAGCTCTTCATTTCCGAATAAACGTTATTCACTTGTAGCAACTTATCAATATTTACTAGTAGTGCAAAGGCTTTAGCAGTTTCAGACGATCTTGTGTATTAATTATAACCTTTTCTTTTCTCTCCTTGTCATCAGCTCTGGGAACGTACTAGCTCTTCCATTGGAGAACGGTGATATAATGATGCAGAGATGCATTGATCAAAGGCCATGTGAAGTTGACTCACGGGAATTTCGTGATTTTTCTTATGGAAATGTAGATTATTCAAGACATGCAGTTGAGGCCAAGACCGGTATTGAGTTCCCAACTATATTGGATAATATATTTGGGGAAACCAGTTCCAGTTTGATTTCAGAGGTCAAAATTCTAATCTAGAGCTGTTTTGCTGGTTTTCTTTACCTTTTATCTAAGTTGACACATATTGCCATGCATCAGTGATCAGTCTGTTCAGTTGCTTTTAAATAATTGTCCTACTATGGCTGATAAGCAGCCTCATTAATTCTCTTATTTGTTTTATGATTATTACTCCTATTTTTGGAGGTGTGAAGGTGTGTTCTTTTCTGTAGATTATGTACCTGTTAAACTTCAGTCTAAATAGGTAAATAATCTAAAGCTGACCGATGATGTGAATAACTAATTGTTACACCTGAATTTGGGCTTCTAATCCAAATCATACTGGCTTATACAGTACACTTGACTACCAAAAACTTGATAGGTTTACATTGTCAAAGCCATGATTGATAGTAAGGTTTTGACTCGGATAATGCCCCACTCCTGTCTCTGAATACTGATGTGTTGCATTTTCTACTTGATAATTATATGAACATTACAATACATGAGTATGAAATTTGATGCATATTGTCCTAAAAGAAAAAGTGAAACGAGATGTTGATTATGCTTCATTCTTACAAGACTGCAGTTTCATTCTGTGACATTGTTATAAAGAATATTGCATCTCAATGTCAAGTAATGTCAAGTTGTACTCTCTCTCTCTCTCTCTCCTCCCATCCCTCTTTTCTTTGGCTAACTAATTATAAGTAACCTTCTGCCCTATATTGCAGGTACTTGTTGGGACTGGATCACGAACAATGAAAATAATTAAAATCAAATCTCTAAAGCTATATGCATTCGGTTTCTGTAAGTATGCATTGAAACCTTCAAAATGTATTGAACCCCTGTAATTTTATCGCATCATTTGACTAATCTCACATTTCTTATAGATGTTCATCCTTATGATGTTTGCAAGAAGTTGGGTCCAAAGTACGCATCTATTCCAACAAGTGAGATGGAGAAGCAAAATAGTTTTTATGCGGATCTTCTCAGGTATTAGGTTCCCTATTAACTTTGCATGGGTTTTAAGGAGTAGTTGACTTCAAGTAATTCTCCTTTAACACCCTCGAAAGATATCTTCTAGTGGTGTCAAATCATTTCTCATGTCTTTCTTCATCTCACTGTTCATAAGGATATTTTAGACAATTAATTAGAAATTTTTATTTTTTTTTTGCCAAAATGGAATGGGAACACTTATTTTGGGATGTTCCAAAAGCAAAAAGGGGGTAAATGACAGTTATTTTGGGTGGAGGGATTATTGTTCATCTTGATTGTTTATTGTTGAAGGTGAAGAAGATCCCTATGATGGTAAGCATTGCTATATATTCTTGTTTTCTAAATGCCCAGGCTCATTGCTGAACAAAAGATATTGTACTTCTCTAAGATGGAATGTTACAAGTCCTTTCTTTCTTTTGATCTCACTATTGATAATTATGCTAGAACGAGATAGATTATCATCAGGAGGATTACTCATTACTTTTTCAACACATTGTATTTCATACATATATGCATATTTCTTGCAAAAGCTGAACAATTCGATTAACTTGGTCTTTTTGTCAAAAACCTACATTGAACCCTGGTTAATGCTTCAAAGCGGTTCTAATGTCCCAATGTATAAGTGTACATCGCGTCACTTGAGCTTACTTAGTCCTTAGTTATCCTACAAATTTTTGTAAATTAATGAAGAAATTGTTATGTATTTGTGTCATGACCAAATAATTGATTCTCATATTTTCTTTTGTCTCTATTGCTTAACTGAATCTACACTAATTATTTTGTTTAACTTTCCTATGATCTTCTGTTAAATATTCCCTTATCCATGCTTTTGATTACTGTCCTGCAGGGAAGATATAAATATGACCGTTAGGCTCGTGGTTAGCTGCAATGGGATTAAAATCAGCAATGTTAGAGAGTAAGTCAAATTTATTTCGTGTTAACTTTGTTGAAAATTCGCATGAGAAATTGAATCATATTAATACGGATTCACCACAACGCAATGGATTCTAATCCACTTTATTCTCTCTCTCTCTCTCTCTCTCTCTCTCTCTCTCTCTCTCTAGTTGACCTAGCAAATGTTGCTTCTAATCTACTCCAGTGGTTCATGCTATTTTCTCTTAAAATTGTCCTGGATCGTGCAACATATTTATGTCTGTTATCAATTCTGTATGTTGAGTATATGAATAGAACCTCATTGACTTTGTGGTTAATAAAATAGGGTAAACCTGCCGGTAAAGTAAAGGGAAGGCTGATCCCAGGCAATGACATATGGAATCCAGATGACCTTGTTTTGATTCTAACAAGACTGGACCATCAGTTACGA